>JAWMAG010000013.1:13997500-14120000 GCA_037013455.1 Ceratitis rosa | reverse complement strand
ATTAAACTAGAAAGTAAAAAATGAATATAGTTTAAAAAAACTAAAAAAACACGCTTTTAAAGAATATTGTACTAAAAAGTTGAAAATAATTTTGAAAATAAACTTAAGACAATAGTATATAAAAAATACTTGTATAATTAAGAGAAAAGCGTGGGGCGCTCGATATATGGAAATTATGGTACAAAGCTCCCCACGCTTTTCTCTTAATTATACAAGTATTTTTTATATACTATTGTCTTAAGTTTATTTTCAAAATTATTTTCAACTTTTTAGTACAATATTCTTTAAAAGCGTGTTTTTTAGTTTTTTTAAACTATATTTATTATCTATTTTATTTTACTTTATTTTATTTTATTTCATTTTCATTTATTTATTTTTTTATGTTATTTTATTTTTTATGTTATTTTATTTTATTTAATTTAATTTTATATTAAATTATTTTATATTATACGATTTTATTTTTATTTATTTTATTTTAATTTACTTTATTTTATTTTATTTTTTTATTTTATTTTATTTTCTTTGATATCAAATTTTTTAAATATTTTTATTTTATTTTTTTTTATTTTATTTAATTTATATTATCTTATGTCAATTTATTTTATTTTATTTTTATTAATTTTATTTTATTTTATTTAATTTTCTTTTTGTTATTTTTTATGTTATTTTATTTTATATTATATTATTTTTTTTTGTTTTGATATTTTGTTTTTATATATTTTTTCATTGATATCTTTTTATTTTTCTTTATTTTCTTTTATTGTATTTTATTTTATTTTTATTTTTTTATTTAATTTATATTTATTTTATTATATTTTAATTTACTTAATTTTCTTTTATTTATTTTTTTATGCCATTTTATTTAATTTTGTTTCATGTTATTTTATTTTATTTTATTTTATATTATTATACTTTAAACACTTCTCTCAGTTGTCAATCTCTCTGAAATCGAAATTTTTATAATAAACAATATAAGTTTGTTTAAATGCAATTAAAGTAATTTCTTTTATTTTCATTCATTTAACTCGCATTTTCATTGAAAAAATTATAAATGAAATCCATTCAATCATAGAAGTTTGGTATGCAAAAAATATCTTATGAGGAAGATTCAATTTCTGGTATTGATTTCGGCTGAAAAATTGAATATATTTCCGTTACCAATGTTGACTAATTAATACATGAAAAAATTGAAGCACAGCAAAAAGTAATGTCGCCCCAATTGTGTTTTTTACTTCAAAATGCACTTTTATATCACTCATCCGCCATGTCCAACTCAATGGAGCGTAATAAGAGTGCTGAATGAATTTTCATGTATTTAATTTTTATACTATTTACCTTAGTTTCAGTTTTTTCATTCAATGTGTATCAAATTAAAAAAAAGAAAAACAAATGAAATCAGAAAATGTTTGATTTTGTTATTGTAGTGCGTCTCTGCTAAAATACCATAAAATGTGCGGCACAATCTAGTGGCAATGCTTATGTAATATATTGCTTGATTTTTGTACTGAGCCAATTTTGAATAAATATAATAACAAACAATTAACGTTACTGTTTTGTTATTAGTATTTTTCCAATAAAAATTTAACTATTTTTTTCTGCTTTAATCCGAAAATGTGCTACACTCGTCCGTTTTTGTAGGAGACCCAGCGGTGGTCAAACTGTGGTCTGATATTGATGGCCACGACCGGTCGTCGAACCAATCACTCACCGAACCCGATTCTCATACCAATGGTCTTACTGGCAAACTCCAAGCCCACCAACGGCTTCTCCAGACATTAATCAATCAGTTTCTCCCACAACAAGTTCGTTCCCCACAGTTATCCAAAACTTGGTGTCAATCAGTCAACCAATGGTTTCACCAGGCAAGTTGTCTATACCAGTCCACCAATATTCGTAGCTACAAAATGTTTGTGATCAGGCATTCCTCAGCTATGGCCACTCATTTGCCGACTATCAGCAGTCATCCACCGATTGTTACCAGACATTCAATGGTCGATTCCCGCCAGCATCCATGCATCCACCGGCTAGCATTAGCCATCCATAACTCCATACTACTTATCCACCTATAAAAAATTATCTGTTTTCTTGTTGTCGATGGTTACTTTTGGGTACCTACAAGTTTCCTCTAGGCAACCACCAGTTTCCTTAGCCCCAAACCGACTTTCAACTGTCACCCATCAGTTTTCACCACTCATCCAACGTTCAGCCTAGGCACGCAGTGGTTAGTGAGACTGATCCACTGGCAAATCTTAGTCATTCACGGCTGAAACTAGTCATCCTACCGGCACCAGCGGCTCATCATAAACATGTTGCAAACTACACCTCCTTGTCCATAGCATTGCACTAAATTTTAATACAATTTATTTAAGTTGCAACAAATCAACACACCCAGCGAGCACACAATCCTTTACTGCTTCCTCTTTTACAACCGAACAGCCGCGAATTTCCTATACTGGCTTTAATTGTAGTACAATTTACAGTCCCACGGTTGGCTGCGTGTCAACGAAGTATCTGCGTTGCATGCCACACTCAACAAATACTTCAGTTCAGGATAGCGCCAGGTGGCAGTTGCAATAGTGTGTCGGTTGGTAGAGAGGAAAAAGAAACACAGACAGGACAGTGACAGGAAACGCAAAGTGGTGGCTCTGACGTCGGTCACTCAGTTAGTCGAGGTGAGGTGAGGACCGTTGCAAGCTTCCTAGTTATCGTATTGTGGAGCACTTATTCAATTTAATGAGGTGCTTATTTTAAAATTTACACCCGCTGGTGTGGTGACGCATAGACGAGTATGTATAGAGAGCGGCAGCAGCATGCGACAGAATGTGGCGGTGGGAAAGGAAAAGCAACAAAGGCAGCTGGCAGCTCGGCTCCAGGTAAGGCAGCATTGAATGAAGGAAACTTCAATGACAACAGACACAGCGTTGGTGCTTGTGGCTATGAAAAGCCGGATGTTGCACAAGTACTTCTTACTGCCAATACAAGCAGTCACAGGCAAAGAGAGTCGCAGTAATCTAAGCCAGTTTATGGCCAACCCATACTCTGCTTGCCGACACATATGTATATGTATGTCTGTCAACCCTAAACTGTATATATGTGTGTTCCTTAGCGGAAAAAATAATATTTGCGGTAAAGTAGTTTGCGAAAAGGATAATGAAAGGATATTTCAAACTCACACTTGCTGCACGACAAAGGATACACATTGAACAAATATTTATTTGTAAGAGAGACTTAGTAGTTACCGGATAGGACAAAACAAATACTCAGAGTGCGGCTCAAAACCAAGTATTGGACTTATGACTTTCATTTCAGGCTCGGGTGCATTTCGCTCATTTTTTTCCCAAAACAAATTCAAACATGGTCAGTCTAGCAACTTTAGTAAAGTTGTTACTGGTGACGAATCTTGGTTCTATTAGTACGATCCAGAAACCAAACAGCTCCATGGTATGGAGCCCAACAGGAGCAAAACTAAAGGGAAGCACTCATATTATCACGTGGCCTCGTAAAGATTCAAGGATGGTTGTTGGCCTAATAGCAGATCACAACCTACTGGTATCAAACCCGATCTGAACGGATACTAGTAACGATGATGCTGACACATCTTCTCTGCTTCTCACCGTCCTTACCTAGCACTCGTCTTAGATATCTAGAAGCTTCGCGGTTCGAGGGTTTATATGAAGTTTCAAAATTAGTTATCAAGGCTCTATTGAGACTTCACAAAAAGCGTTGACGTCCTAGGTGACGACGACTTCAGCCCGAACTAAACTTAATTTCTATGTGGGATTATCACAGGACCAGCAGGTCTATGTATGGCATGGCAGCTAGCTAGTATAATTTTACCTAACCTATTGTAAGAAAAACACATTATCTACCTCACACAGGCATTCCAGAAATTTATTTGCCAATTCTAACGTTGTTTAGTCCCGTTCCGTGGAGATCTAGTGTCAATTAGGCTGCTCAGGTGTAAACCGACTGGTAATCTCCAGTTCAAGGCCTATTCAGTCTATCTGTGGTCGGATCCCTCAGCTTACTCTAGCATTTACAATAAATTTGAGACATCTTCAAAGCCATAGCCAGCTTTCTGATGTTAAAACACTTAAGTTGTCCTATTCGTTCCTCTCAGAGATTCTATACGGTATATCAGGGTTTTGTCACTCAAATCGATATACGCATTTTTTATACGGCTTAGACGGAATGCAGCTACGGTCTACAATCAAAATAAGGGCGCTCTTTTACAAGCCTTGAAACGCCTGCAGAGCTTTCTTTACGCAAAGCAGCGAAGGGTCGTTCTTACATTTTAGCAGGTGGCGCTGTCGTAGGTTGGTATGAGCGAGCTCATATCTAGGTTCATTTAAACACCTTATTTTCTCAAGCAGTTTTAGTTCCACTACTCTCCACCAGAGGGCTACCGCAGTTTGTTAGCGCGACGATTAGATGAGTTTTGACTGATTCATTGGTAGCTGATTCAGTGGAGGCTACCGCAATCAAGCCTGATGTTTGGTTTAACGGCATCAACTTTGCGCTTTTAACGCTTTGTTGGTCTCTAATGTTTGATTATCGGATATAGTTGTCTCTTGGCTGTAATTTGTTCTCCAAACCCGTTTGCAAACCTCAGACCCATTAAGTAGATGGGCAGCTCGATTCACCTCCATTCTCCTCTAACCAACGCAAACGTGTTCAAACTTCGGTATGTTTACCATGGACTTTGACTGCCACCTTATTTTCATCTCTTTTCAGGTATGGATTGAGTTGGAGTGGAGAGGAAAGGGGAAGAGAGCCTACCCAGGTCGCTGTAGGCGCTCATTACATTTGAATTTCATATTCGTCAACTAGTGTAGGTGAGTTTGTTGAAGTTTGCCGGTTTCTTCGATAAAGAAAACACTTAATTTTCAAAGTGTTGACCATTGGTTTCTTCACATTTCGCCCATCTCTCAGGCAAATTATGGATAACATTCCAAAAGAAGTTTTTCTCTTTCGAGGCAAGCCATTCGACGAGCCATTTTTCGACTTCTTCAAAATTAGCGAAGCATTGCTCTGCAAGGGAGTGTCCCATCGATGCGAAAAGGTTATAGTCGGACGGAGCGAGGTCTGGAGAGTACGGCGGGTGCGATAATATTTCCCAATTAAGTGTTTTTAATGTGTCTTTCACCAGTTTAGCGGTATGAGACGGAGCGTTGTCATGTTGCAAGATTACTTTGCCATGTCTTCGGGCCCATTCCGACCGTTTTTCGATCAACGCATGATTCAAATTGATCATTTATTGTCGGTAGCGATCCGTATGCACCGTTTCACCAGGTTTTAACAACTCGTAGTACACCATACCACACTGGTCCCACCAACCACCGAGCATTTTGTCTTACGGCCAAAGCGATTTGGCCTTGCAGTCGATGGGCCAGCTTCACCAAGGGAAAGCCATGATTTTTTTCACTTCGGGTTCTCAAAATAAATCCATTTTTCGTCCCCCGTAACAATTCGATGCAGAAAAGATATTTCCTTTCGAATCGTGAAAGCAGCATTTCACAAACAGTTTTTCGATTTTCCATTTGTCTGACGTTCAGCTGGTGTGGCACCCATTTTCCATACGTGTACTTCTGGATCTTTCCCATGGCTTTTAAACGTTGGAAAATTGCTCCACGAGTCACATCTAGTGTTTCTGCCAATTTTTGTTGCGATCGGGTTGGATCAACATGCAATTCCTCGTCTTCGAACTTTTTCGCTGCACCACGATGTTCATTGTCTGTCAAATCGAAATCTCCACTTTTAAATTGACGAAACCATGTCTCACATGTTCTAATCACTGGAGCATGTTCACCATAAGTTTCTACCAGCAACCGGTGAGCTTCAGCTGCTTTTTTCTTTTGATGAAATAAGAAAAGCAACGAATGCCGCAAATGTGATTTACTTGGAACGAAACTCGACATATTCACTGAGGTAAACAAATATGACGCTATTATTTTGGCGGAATGTGACTTGCGTATTTTTGTAGGTTAATGTCAATAGAAAAAAATTACATACATGCCAAATCATAGAAATTTACCAATACATATTGCTAGCGACATCTACTAGTAAAACCGGCACACTTCAACTAACATACCTGGTACATATATACAAAATTGCCCATTTCAAGTAAAAAGATATACAATTAAGTATACACCTATATTAACACACATACATACATACATACATACACACATGATCTATCGCAAAACGCTTATTTAAACCTTAAAGCCGACTAATTGGGTGTCACAAAATGTGTTGTCAAGTTGTTGCGGCAACATTGCCATACCATGCCACGCGCCCCTACAACTGAAAAAGAAAATTTGTATATGTGTGTAAGTGTGTGTTAGCTCAACAGCAGTGTGCAAATATGCAAAATGTTGCAGTTACAGCTCTTTGCCAAAAACTTTTACCACACACACACATACACACACACACACACAAACACCGAGACCGCAATGCAATGTGCATACTTAAATGCAAATACAACGTACACGTACATATGTGTATGTCTATGTGGTGTGTTATAGACGTGTACATATAGACACAGTGATGCATGTGGTGTGCTTTGATACAAGTTTTCAACTAAGCGACGACAAGGGGCTATAAAGTTTGTTGCAGTTGTTGAATATACATATATACTAGTTGTATATTATAGCGCCCATATGTATACACAAACTTACTTATTTGTTGTATATTTGCTTTTAAATTGCTACACACAGCTTACAAGCGACGTTTAATAAGGATTTGCTTTACTATAAAGCTCATGTATAACATACATACATACATATGTATACTTCAATATGCTTGCGGCTCCACTCGCATGCAATACATAATATATACATAGTATGTATATGTATATATGTATGTTATTTCCTCAATGAAATATTCCATATCTCGCCACAGCTGTCCAATTAGCAACACTTTGTGGCATTTGTGGCTGTGTTAGTATTGATCTATGTATATTTGTATGTTTGTATGTATGCGTTTATGTCCGTGCATTCGCTTGTTGGCTCGCTCGTCCATCTCAGCGTGTCCTAAATGGATTGGACAAACTTGTGGTCGCAACAAGCGTTAAGTGTTGGTTTGAATATGTACGAGTATGTGTGTGTATGTGTGCATGTATGTACGTGTGAGTACAACCTCTAATGACATTTAATATCAATCAGCTCAATAGCAAGCGTGGACTATGGCAAATATTTAGATATCATATGGCGAGGATTTGCTTAATGAGCAGAGTTGACAACATAAGAGTCCTCCCCACCCTCTGTGAGAAGGAGAGCTGCTCCTCTCCACCACTACTTCACCCAGACCAAAGCACAAACAGTTTAAAATGCTGCATATTTTTAAGTCTGGGCGTAGGTTTTAGAAATTAGTACTCCACGCAGCGCCGTATCTCTACGTAAACTCGGCTTCTTCACCTCCAGAGCGCCTCTTTTACTGTTGGTTTCTTATGAGTTTTCTTTGATGTGAAAGTGATGGCTTTAACTTGAACTCCATCCACTTCAGAGCTCTTCCAACTAAAATTTAACTCATCGGATGCTTCAACTTTTGGCAGAAGACTTAGCTAAACATCGAGGTAGGCGACGCAGTGCTCGATCGCAGTGTTATTTTCGATCTTATGGGTGCTCGGTGTCGATAAAACATCGCGATATGGATTAACCATTTCTGGGTGCTCTGTATATCAGTCACCATATTATCGCCACGATTCCTACATGAGTATGCTACTGTAGTGAAACTTTCTTGCCAGTAAACCGCGGCATTTGCCATACACAAAAGATATTCGAGCATTGCGTCATTGGTAAACTTCTCAAGCTCCTCAGACTCCGTAGCGTTTCATCCTCCACTGCGGTGCAACAATTCCCCATTGCACGAGATCTTCTTTTGACCTTTTGGAAAACTAATAGTAAGTAAAGAGCTTGAAATATCGTCGCTCAGTTCCCATATACTGAGCTCTGGATGAGTGCTCTCAGAGAATAAATAATCGCTTGACAGTCCTTTGTGATTGCAGTTTTTGAGGGACGAACCTTTCTTGTAGTTCTTGACGGCCCTTCTGTACTGCCCAGAGACGGGTGCGTATCTTCTTTGCGACCAGATAGCAATCGCAGACAATTTAAGGAGCTCGGAGTGAAAGCGCACATAGAATACTTCTGTCATTTCCCCGTTTATCACATCACGGTCAATTTGACGAGCCGGTGACAGCCGGGTACTATGTTAAACAATGAACTCTCTTATACTGGAGTCTGATACTATGGGCGGCCACATTCTGGGTCCACCAAAATTGATCAAACTGACGACATTTGGGGATATTTTGTCGTGGAGACTGGATTTACCGATCTTGATGGCAAAGATATCGTCTCTATTCACTCAGGCATTTAAAGTCGGCAAGCTGGTTTTTGACATCTTGACGGGGTCAACACTCATAGGTGCATTGGAGCCCCTCATAGAAGGTATCTTTGGACATCTCGGCTTACTCGCTTCTTGAACTTTACTTTGGTGTGGAGTCTGGCGCTTACCTATCGGAGTGAATACCGATGAAAGAGTCTCTCTACTATCACAAATTACAACACCAAACTCGCACTCGCTGTGGTGGATTTTACAGAGATCCACCTTTATTCGTTCCTACTGGCATCCAAAGCAGTTTTGGACCTTACTTTTAGTGAGGATATCAACCAGCTGAGCAGTGACACCTTCCCAATTAATGGACCGAACCGGTTTGCAGGAGTCATTATCAGAAGGTGGTGGTCTTTGGTCAGCGGCTTGTTTCTATTTTTCATTTGAATAGATTTTTTTATTTGGTATGTTAGCTCGCCTCCAAATGGATGTTTTTGACTACTCAGAAGTCGTAAGGTGCTTGGAGAGAAAGTTTTTCAGTCAATCCCAAGTGAATGACAGTAAAAATTTTCCCCGCTTCAGTGGATTTCTATACTTGGCCTCGTCCACTCACTCTTAACACTATCATTGAGTAATGCTTGGTTCGGTAGCGGTGGGGTGGGAGTGCCAGAAGCTCGGAAAAAGAATAGAAAATAAATTTACTAACTGTGGTCGCTCCTAGGCAGGGAATGTCAAGCCCTTTGAGTATATTGCTGACATGAAATAGAAGCTCCCCATAAGAATCCATCGGCTGTTCGGAAAAACATCCAAATGAACACCACCAGAAGTGTTGCTTACCTTAAGTAGGCGAGTATCTACCTTCAAAGACCTTAAGCTGTCCTCATCTGGACTAAACACGTCTCTTGAAATGTATTTTACGCTCATTATAGCGCCTCCAGCATCTAGGATTGCTCACTATGTCTCTAACTATCAGCCGCTTCTTGATTAAGACAACACTCTGCACGCTCCCAAAGTTCACCAGGGTTTCCCTCCTACAAACTTTAACGGCTTAAGCATAAACTCATAAATTAACACCATAAATGGTAGACGTAAATATGGCATTCACCCATCCTCGTGCAGGGAATGCAACAAGTCTCGCGAGCAGAGCAAGTAAGGGAGACGAGACTTGAAGAAAAATCATTGAAATTGTGCCAAGAGTAATGTCATTATTATGCGTGTGGTGGCACCACAGCGATAGTAATAAATCCAGCGCTAAAAACCGCCGCGCCGCGAAAGAACGAAGCGTTACTCACGACTACGCACACGACGACACGCAATGAGGCAAGCAATGGTGCCACAAACCACTGCAGATGCAGGTAAATTGATGTTGGTGACATTAATAAATGCAGCAAACGCGACAAATACTAGCAATAACAAAAACTAGAACATAGCAGGAAGTGAGAGAAAACATATTGCAGCGAAAATAGCGAATTTTAACTGATAAATCGCAGGCAACTCTGCTCACGTGGCAAGGTATGAGCTTCAGTGCTGAGCTATGAGCAAAGGTACAGGAATTGATGATAGATTTGTAGGTGGCGTGAGATTTGGTGGGTGGCGGTTCGACGTCAGCGGATGTGTGGGATGAAATAAGAAGCTGAATAGAGGTAAAGGTGCAACCATTGTGAGCTCGGTGCGTATGTGAGTAGTTTTTGCACAATAAAATGGTCGCTTGCCACAAATGTGGACCACTGTTGTCACCTCCATATACCTATACCTATATATGCGTATGATATATTGTTGCAATCTGCTCTAACGTCCACTTTTGCGGTTTTGGAAGCCATCTTTTTGACTGAAAATATTTCTGTTAAATTATTAAAGTAGTTTCTACGTGGCGGTCTAGTACGTTTGAGCCTTACAAAAGTCCCGGACATGACGAAATTGCTGCTATAAAACCACACCAATCCTTGGATAGCAGCATCAGCTGGACGTAGGCTATATTAAAAGGAGTCTTTAGCCTTAAATACATACCTAAATTATGTAGGGAATCGAAAATTAGTTTCTAGCCCCAAATGTGTAAAGGTCTCTCATAGCAAATTTAAAAATTTTTGACCAATAAGCCTTAGATCTTTTCTCTCGAAAGCCAAACACACCTCTGCGAAAGTTAGGTCAACGACTGAAGTGACTTTTGACCTAACTTGCCTGAGTGTCGACTCTCAAGTAAATTCTCTTATATGTCCAGTTGATCGGATTCAGGGTTGTAAGGTCTGCGACCGTGAGAGTATCGACACTAAAGTAAGTTAGCAAAGGAGCCCCACAAGTTGGACTCCTCTCGTCTCTTCTATGGATCTTGGCTGTGAACCAATTGCTGAGGTACATGAAAGAGGAGGGGAAATGCATAGTCAAGACACATGCGGATGATCTAGTGGTTATAGCGAATAGAAAATTCCCACAAACTCTATGTGTTATCCGCGAATAGAATAATGCCGGATTAACGCACAGAAAGCGGAGCTTGTTCTCTTCACTAGGAAATAAATGTAAATAAAATACACCGTTAATTCTTGTGAATTTCGATTCGTTTGAAGTAATTTTCGACAATTTTTTTTTGGCACACATTGGATGGTATCTCAGCCATAGCTTGCCGAATGTTTGCTTTCAAGTGCTCCTTATCCTCTCCATTGATACGTATACCTTCTGCTCAAATGTAAACGAGACTTTATCCATAACTCGACAAGGACAAGACATATGGCCATACTTTTTTTTGCTTAGGTTGCCAGGACTGTTATATGTTTACATGTCTAATTTGAGCGCGATCTATCACATAGTTTTTTTTTACGGCACTATAAACAAGTCAACCACGAGTGTGTTTTTCGAATTTTACTATGGAAATTAACGTTGAGCAAAAGAGTTTGTTTGAAATTTTGTTATTCCAATGGAATAAGTGCGACGGACGCAATGAAAATGTTGCAGAAGGCATATGGGGAGTCTTGCCTATCACGTGCACGTATTTTTGATTGGTATAAGTCGTTCAAGGACGGCCGTACATCGCTGGAGAACTTGCTCCATGATCGTCGTTCAGCAACGTCAATAAACGAAGAAAACGTCGAAAAAGTAAAGAAAATTGTGTTGGAAAATAGTCGTGTGCCTGAAAAAGAGATAGCTAGTGAGCTCAACATATCAAATGGATCCGCTCATAGCATAGATGTGCGTCTGTTCGACTTGTTCCAAAATTGTTGAATTTTCTTCAAAAAGAGGAACGCAAAACTGTCGCCAAGGAAATGCTCACAATGAGTGATACGGACATCCAGCACATCATAACTGGTGACGAGACTTGGGTCTATGAATACGACGTTGAAACAGCCCAGCAATCATCTGAATGGCGCCTTCCAAATGAGCCGAAACCCAAAAAACCACGTCAAAGTCGATCGAAAATCAAAGTTATGCTCACTGTTTTCTTTGATAGCCAAGGTGTTGTGCACTCGGAATTCCTTCCAGAAGGTCAATCCGTTAATGCTGAATATTATTTATCCGTTTTGAAGCGTTTGCGTGAGAATATTCGTCTCAAAAGGAAGGATTTGTGGGACAACAAGTCATGGTTTCTACATCATGATAATGCGCCAGCTCATACGTCTCGTCTTGTACGCGATTATTTGACCAAAAACAACGTAAATATTGTTCCGCAAGCACCGTATTCACCCGACATGGCACCGTGTGACTTTTTTCTTTTCCCTAAACTCAAATTGCCGCTTCGTGGAAAGCATTTTCAGTCGATTGAAGTCATAAAAGAGAATTCGAAGAAGGTACTGAAAGCCATACCTAATGCGGCCTACCTGAAGTGTTATGAAGATTGGAAAAAAGGCGGCATATGTGTATCGCCTCTAATGGTGACTATTTTGAAGGGGATAATATAAATATTGAAGAATAATTAAGCGTTTTTGTTTTATTGAGCCAGTCTCGTTTATATTTGAGCAGAAGGTATATTTGCCATCGCTCTAGCTTGTTTAGTTCGCCTGTCGCTGTGTCGTGTTGAGTAAGCATGTGTTCGTGGTGCTCGTCACGAAAATGGAAAAACGAAATCAAGAGCCAAAGCGTCGCAATAAAATTTTGCGCCAAATTGGGCGAAACAGCTTCGGAAACGTACGGTAAAATTGTAAAAGTGCATGGTGATTGAGCTCTTAGTCGTGCCCAGGTGTTTCAATGGCATAACTGGATCCTTCATCAACGCGCCGTGCCACACCGCCCTCAGCGTGTCCCAGTATTTGGCCTCTAAAGGGACCGCCGTGTTGCAACAACCGCCTTATTCGCCCGATATGTCACCCTGTGACTTTTGTTTGTTCCCTAGAGCAAACCCTCTGTCGAAGAGTTCCAGGAAGGTTACGAAACATGGAAAACGCGCTGGAATCGTTACATAGCTGCCAAATGGGACTGCTTTGAAGAGGATGGCAGAGTTGTAGAATAATTTTGAAATATACGGTTTTTATGGAATCATTCTCATTACTTAATTGTCATACCTCGTTACCATACCAAGAGTAGTTTAGTCACAAACGCCCGTACAAAATAATTATATACTCGTATATATAGCGGTGCCGTAACCCCTTTTCTAAGTTTGTGAAATCTTATTCAATACATATTTTGTATAAAATTAAGTGAAGCCATTTTCAAGTTATAAAAGGACATGAAGACACCAAGAGTTTATTTTAAGACGTCTCCGAACAGCCGATGATATTTTTTGGGGTTTTTTAAGAAGCTTTTGATTTCATGTCAGAAATACACTCGGAAGCTGCCGAATTTTGAATGTTTGCTGAACCAAAACTCGAAATCTTTCGAATGGTCGTACGCACTGCTAACCACCCGTCTATAGCGGCCGCATTATTATAGATAATAAAAAAAACAGGGGTCAACTACTACTACATACAAACAATGGTTAATTCAAACACTCGCTCACCGTTATCAGCAGTGAAAACAATAAAATCACTACAAAAATAAAAACAAATACACCATGGCATAGTTATGGTCACAGCTATAATATATTATTTCGAAATAACGGCATAGTTGTCGCCAACCAATCGCCATTAGCAGCATCAATTTTTGCCAATCACCACGTCATCCAGCAACAACTACCACCTGTTGTGCCAGCGGAGTGCGAGCTACTATAAAGCGGAACAGACTTCTATACCAAATAACATAGGTATAAATACATATATAAATATTTATGAATTCTTTTTATATATATTTATGTATAAATGTTTGTTACATGTATATAGTTACTAAAATAAATACATTGATGTGCGTATAATAAACGTTTACATGTTTGTATACTGCGACTATAGCAGCTGGAGTCATTAAAGCCTGCTGTTGATTGAGTAATTTGTGTGCGCATGGTCTGTTGATGAAAATTGGCAACATTGTGTGGCATTTGCTTTCAATTACTCAAGTACTTAATGGCATTTCATAGAATTGTTTGTTCAATCTCCCTTTTAATAATCTATCGATTAGCTAAGAGTCCCTAAAATACAGCTGGTAGCCTTATGAATTTTTTTTTTTAAATATTTAAATTAACAATCACAAATGAATTAAATAATACTAAATTAACTATGAGACTGGTATTAGAGAGATAGAGAGAGCGAGAGAGAGAGAGAGAGAGAGCGAGAGAGAGAGAGATAGAGAGAAAAATAATGAGAGAGAGAGAGAGAGAGAGAAAAAAATGAGAGAGAAAGTGAGAACGAGAGAGAGAGCGCGAAAGAGAGAGAAAGAGAGAAAGATGCGCTATATTAACACACTATCTTCTTCCATCATATTCATGCTATCACATTTCAACGTTATGTTCATACCATTTGGTGCTCTCAATGAAACTCTTTAAACACACTCGTTCCTTAATTCTTTTCCAGTAATACTTAGGCCAGATTCGTTATCTTGCCATTGGTTATAGATTTCCGTCTGCTCTCTCTTGTTCATTCATTAGATTAACTCCGTCTCAGATTTGTAAACAGAAGCTCCAACTTGAATAGCTTGAAAGCTGTTTCTATACCCTGGAACCCTGATTAAGTATAAGTGGAGTTGATCTGCCTTCCTAAATTAGTTGACAATGCTGAATTTTATCTTTGCCGGCCGCGATAGCCGAGTGGTTAGCATTGCGTACTGACCTTCGAAAGGCTCGGGTTCATATCCCAGTGCCAGCAACATCCAAAAGTTATGGAAAATTAATTTAAATAAAAAATTAAGTTAAATTTTCTAATTGCGTTCGCCGCTCGGCAGGGAATGTCCACCCCTACGAGTGTATTTTGGACATGAAATAAAAGGCTCCTCGTAAAAAACCATCAGCCATTTTGATCAGTTCCTTTGTGTTCTTTCTATTAAATCTCTCAGTTCGAAATCTGGTAAAATACAATCATGTTGAATATTGCTTCGCATTATGCCAAATAAGACCGTAAAAGTTACAATTTATAAGCTCAAACAGCTGCTAGCAAAGTGTCTGCCATCCATTATCATAGTGCTTCAAAGTGAAAGCAAAAATTTTAAGTATTTTTAATTATTTATTAATTTCTCTTAAGATTTCTCTTATTAAAAGTACAACCTTGCTGCTTTTAAGCACTTTTTCATAATTTACCTTAATATTTTTTTACCTCTAAAATGCAACATTGCCAACTGCTACTGTTTACTCTCTTCTCTCAACTTAACAGTATATTTTAATTATGCAGCGGAAGTTTTTACCTACTTCACTCTCACCAAATGCTCTAAAGGCTTTGACTTAGCTGCTCATGTAAATTATATTTATTAAGTTAACGGTATGCTTTACGGTATTTTTACCGTCATAATAAACTCACCAAGGATTTTTTTTATTATTTTTTACTCTTCAAAGTACTTAAAGTATGTGTGAGCATAGTTTTTACTTGATAATATAGCGAACAAAATTTATACTCCAAGAAAGCCAGAAGGGCCAAAATATTAATGGCGGAGGGGAGAGAGTACAAAGAGACTTGCAAAAGAAAGGAAAACACCTGTTATTATGGATAAAAGTCTAAAGTAAAAAGCGAATATTAAATAGAATATAGCGAGTTTGAGAGTAGTTTTTCAATATCAGACCAAAAAAACTCGGTTATCATACGACCATAAAGCTCCGAATAGACAGTAACTCCCCGCCGTTGTCGTTTTCAAAGACGGAAAGTCCAAACACACCTCCGGACCAACTCTCTTCAATTACTTGAGGGTTCTTGGAGCCCAATTGAGGTAATTTTTAGTTATTTTCGTATCCTCCGGGAGAGCCTCTTCGCTGAAAGAAATTTAGTACGAAAAATCACCGTCCACTGCCGAGGGGCGACCGCAATTAGAAAAATGAACATAATTATTTATTTAATATCATTTTCTATAATTCTTGGTTGTTGGTCAGACCAGGACTCGAACTCTGAAAACTTACAGATTAAGAAAAATAGATTTTCGACTTACAGCCACGAGTCATTGACACTTTGGTCCTTGGGAAGAATACATCTAAAATGGGTTTGCCCTATGACATAGCTGTTGTCCGAGGCAAGATTATGGAAACGGTAGTACATTTTTTCTGTGAGGGGCCCCAGCTCTCTCACAAATTCGATATAGATTGCTTGGAACCTATCAAATACCAGCCAACCTAGAATGGCATACCTCAAAGTGCTTAACGGATATAATTCTATTCCATGCTTGGGAGCTCTCTTATACTCGTATATTTTAAGTCGTGTTTGGTTTCTGTATTACCACGTCACGGACACCTGCGGAAGAGGCCAACTGAAAATAGTTTTGGATTAACACTGTTTGGTACGCTTTAGTTGAGCTTTTGGCAGCGTCTCTTTAACAGAGTTGCGGTTGCGAGCATACTTCGGTTTCAATTTATATAACCAAGTGCAGGGGCATTGCAATATGAGCTTGAAAGCCGACACGTAGAGTTAAAAAAAATCAAATCATGATTTGAGAGTGGAAAGGAGATTCAATTCGCGAGTATTGAGGTTCAATCCGGTACGTTTTACCACAATATCAATCGAAGTAAGGTTTTTCAACATATCACCGACTTTCGCCTACACCCTAACGGAAAAGGAAGACAATGTGCGCAAGAAGCTCACTAAGGGTACCTGGAATGTATCGTCTAACGCTTTCCATATCCCACCCTTTTGGTATTCCACACCCAGAGACCAGCCGACCAAGTTGGTTTAGTTAGTACTCACTTCGCATGCACCCCCAGGACTGCGTCTTCTATGCTCCTCTTACAATTTCGTTTCACTGTACTCAAGAAAAGTATAACTTATTTGCCTGAGAGCTGAGTAAATAAATACATTTTATTTTTACTATAACAAAAAAGAAACAACTGAAAGACTCACAAGGATGCGACGTGCGCGTTCTACTTTTCAACTTAAAAACCATAAACAATTTTTTAGCCAAAGACAGCTGGCCCAAGGAAATGAAATAAGAAAGCCAGCAAACTATACACAAAAGTTTCTAGGCTAAAAGTTAAAATTGGATTAAATTGTGACTGAGAAGATTTTTTTCCCCAGCATTTCTCATATACAAGTTATTGCCGGCCATGTCAAGCTTGAGCCGGAAGAGATAAACACAAATACATGAAGGAGTAATAAACAAATGTTCCCAGAAAAAAGGAAAGAGGAAGCAGTTATAGTGACGTAGTGACGTAGAGCCGCCTTGACTGCAATAAATTCACTCACTCGCTCACCACGCTGCAACGAAATTCACCAAAAGTTGTCTACAAATATTTGGACGAACGGTCGGACGTGAAGTACCGTGAAGCATGAGCTAAGCGCAAAGAAAATCTCTGCCGAGCGACAAAGTTAGTTGCATACTAAAAAATATGAAGTTGCCGAGCCGCAAGTAACCCAAAGGCCATAAAGCGGGTTTAAATAGAAAAGTGCGGTGACAAATGTAAGGTTGCTAGCGCAAGGAGGTAAGGAATGGATGACGTACTTTTTTCAGCATTTTTTTTTTATTATCTTGAACATAAAGGCTCAGAGTGGCCTGCAGGAATTGGTGCTATTGTACTCGAAGAATTCCTACAAAGGATCTAAGTGTACGAAATTCTTCCATCGTCAATATTGAGCTGTAAGGAGGCTAAACTGGCAATGGTCATTTCGTAGACTACGAGGTCCGGCCGTGGATTCTTTATTGTAGCACGAAGTCTTGAAGACTCCAGAGCTTATTGCGCTATTTTTGCAAGGTGTATCATGGAGACACGGTAGTGGTTAAATCTATCCAGACCTTACCAAGGTTAACTACCAGGTTATCCATTGCAAGTTACCATTTGGAACCGAGATTTTTCGAAGGCAACGAGTTAGGCTGCCCCGGCTGCAA
Organism: Ceratitis rosa; assembly: GCA_037013455.1. Taxonomy (NCBI): domain Eukaryota; kingdom Metazoa; phylum Arthropoda; class Insecta; order Diptera; family Tephritidae; genus Ceratitis; species Ceratitis rosa. The sequence goes on along the minus strand of JAWMAG010000013.1, from coordinate 14,102,369 downwards.
TTCTATTCGGAAGGCCCGAGTTCAAATCCTGATACGACCAACATCCAAAAGTTATGGGAAATTAATTTAAATAAATATTAAGCTATGTTTTCTAATTGAGGTCGCCCCTCGCCAGGGAACTTCAACCCCTCCGAGTGTTTTTCTGACATGAAATAAAGTTCCTCATAAAAAATCATCAGCCAGTCGGAGGCGGCTTAGTATAAACTGTAGGTCCCTCCATTTGTTGGACAAAAACATACAGTTTATACTAATCCGCCCCCGAACGGCTGATGGTTTTTTTTATGAGGAGCCTATATTTCATATCATAAACACATTCGGGGCAGTAGGCAATACCTGCCGAGGGGCGGCCGCACTTAGAGATATTAATTTTCTATAACTTTTGGATGTTGGTCGAATCGAGACTCGAACTCTTTCCTTCCGAATAGTAGTACGCAATACTAATCACTCGGCTATTGCGGCAGACGGGCATGCATTAACTCAGGTTGGTATGAGCGCATTTAACATGTCCCACTTTTACAATTGCCACGTCTACTGGACAGCAACTGCTTCTGAACACCTTTTGGCACTACAAAAAATAAACACTTCCGCTTCGCATTGTGCTGATGTGACTGTCTCTGAAGCTACGAGAGCTACTAAAGAGCCGAAAGTATGTGATAAACATAAAAATTATATAGAAAAATAAAAAAAAGTCGTAAAAGCAACAACCTCAACAGTTCTCTGTCACAACAACAACAACAATAACACACAAAGTGGCACTCAAATATCATGACAGTCACAATTCAAATCCACAGCCACAAAATGCATAAAAATGAAAATTCTGAGAAAATTTTTCTAAGTAACTTTACAACAATAAGTAAAAAAAAATGTTAAAATCATAAAATGCTGAAAAGAGTGGCCAAATAAATAAGTAGTAACTGTAAAAATATGTTATAAAACTGGGTTGTAGTTACTTAAGCAACAGTCAAGGTAGGTTTGGATTAGTTAAATTAACTTTGTTTATTAGGTTAGGGTGCTGAGGTTTTACGAGAGTCTACTAAACCCGTCTGAGGCTGGAAGTGTCGTCGCATAGGGTAGGTGATGTGGAAATATTACAAATATTTTCCTCTCCTCCTCTCCTCCTCTCTCTCTCTCTCTCTCTCTCTCTCTCTAACTCTCTAACTCTCTATCTTACTCTCACTCTCGCTTTTAGTCTCTCTCTTACTCCGTCTCTTACACTCTCCCTCTCTCTCACCGTCTCTAACTCTCTATGTACCCTCTATCACTCTCTTTATATTCCTCTCTTTCTCTCTATAACTCTCTCTATATCTCTCTCATTCTCTCCCTTTCTCTCTCTTCCCCTCTATCTCCCTCTCTCCCTCCCTCCCTCCCTCTCTCTCTCTGCCTCTCTCTCCCTCCCTCCCTCTCTCTCTGCCTCTCTCTCCCTCCCTCCCTCTCTCTCTCTGCCTCTCTCTCCCTCTCTACCTCTCTCTCCATGCCTCTCAACCTCTCTCTTCCTGTCTCTCTACGAAAATTTCAACTCACTACTTCTACCTCCAGTAGCTGGGCGGCACTTCAGGTCAATGAATGAAGTTGTGATTCTTGTTCCCTCCAATTCGTCACGCCACCAATCAATCATTCGAGTTTTCAAAAAGATTGGTTACACTGAGCTAAGTTAGAATATTAGAGATCTACACCGATCAAAAGAAGCTAAGCGATCGCAGGCCACGACTGGTATAGAGAGCAAGATTAGCTACAGCGAAGGTAGCTTCCATTCAGAATCAGTAAGGCATTATAAGCCACCTGAACTCCGCTGCCCTTGCTGAAATATGTATCACAGCGGCACTTGGAAGCTGGAAAGAACATATGGAAATCAGGACCAGCTAAACACTACGAAATGGGCCTGAGTAAGAGCCAATACACCAAACTGCGAGTTCTTAAAGAAAAAAGTGCAAAATTCTTTATTTCATTTCGCTGTTTGGTGCCAATTGGAAATATCAATTTCAGCAATGTCCTTCTCCAACTAATACTTCCAACGGAGTGGTTCTGTATCGAAAACTTTCAAAGCTACAGTATTTTTATACATTCGGGCGACATAGCCTAGCCAGTTGTACACTTTTATGGAAAATTATACTTTCTCTTTTTGCGAGGAAACCAAATTCTAAGAAAGCGGCGTGGAAGCCACACCTTTTAGTGCCGTCGAAGGCTGCTAATTTACATCGATGAAGAGGTGTGGTGTGTGTCGATCCTCTTTTCAAGGGTATTTTCCAAGATTTGTCACTTGGTGTACATCAGGTTGATTTACCAGGTCTAAAGCCACACTGATAACCTGATAAGATCCACACAGTTTGCTTATGTTGGGCTTTAGTCTTGCTTTTGATGTACTGTATAGAAGATTATTAGAGATTTTTATCTCTTTTTGATTTTTTTTTTTGGTATTTTTTTTTAACTGATATTTGATTTGCCTTATTACGCATTTTCTTCTGTGAATTGTTTGTGGGTCTGGTCGCTAGATGGTTATAATTGATCTTGTTCTGCTCTGGCTTTAGGTTCTACCTGTAAACCAACCTCCAGCTTCGCTTGGTTTAATCCAAGCTCTCCTAGCTTTATTTCCATTTTAATATTTTTTGGACTTCTGTTGTGAAAATGTAACTATTTTTCATCATTAAAACAAAGGAAAAATCATTTAAATCAACGCACAGCAAAGCCAATGTAATTACTTCCCCTGCGCCAACGAAAAACGTAGCATACTTAGTGGCGCATTTGGTGAGAATTGCATACTCCGCGCAAACCATGCGCCACACACAAATGCACTCAACCATTTTAACGCAATGGTACCATATTGAATGTAACATAATTTTCTTTAGACACACACACACACACACATTCACACACACACACACTCGCACAAACACATACTTATACATACTCGCACAAATTCACGCAACGAATTACATTACATTTTAATATTTAATTACAACGAAATGCAAAAGCCAACACACACAAAATGTGTTTGCAACACGATGCGGCAATAGCGGCAACACACAGTACGTAACGCAACTCAAGCGTGCCACAAACATATTAAGTACGCGCAGACACGTTATATATTTGTAAGTGGCACGCTGATGACGGTGTTCGGTGTTGGCGGTGTTCGGTGGTGTCGGTGGTTGTGGCATACCGCTGATGTTGCCAAATATGTGTAACAGTTCGGCGTGTGTGTTTGTTTGTTTGCCACAGACACATCAGCTGGATTTGTTTCGTAAGCAATACCAAGCGTTTTTCGGTGTGGCGCGCAAGCGTGCGTAAAATGTTGTGGAAAAATGTGATTAAATTTTAACAAAATTTTGAAAATTCAAATGTAAAAAATTAATTAAAAATATGAATGTATAAGCTAGTGGAAAATTATTGCATGCCAGACAATTATATTTATATATATTCGGCTGGAAAAGTAAAAAATCTATATGTATGTAGATACATATCGTAATACTGGCGCTGTATAACCTAAGCGGAAGGGAACTTTATTCGAGCTCGTCCATGCACCTCTGAGCTTCTGATGGTTTTGAAAGAAGCTTTAATTTTTAATGTCAGATATGCTCTTTTTTTAAATATTGATCAAGATACTCATTAATTTTTTTTACCAAATGGTCGAAAGGTCGATAATGAGCATACAAAGAACTTTAGACCTCTTAGCCTGACTTGAGTTGAGTTGAGCTTATGCGGGTGTCGGCTGAAGGTTCATTGTGATACCGCTGTGAGGCTCTTATCTTCACGTCCTTCTCCAATTTTTGAGTCCATTTCGTATGCCTTCTAAAAGCAACGAGATTTCGCTGGGGCTAGCTCAGTGAGACAGTCGAAGAATTATTTCCCCGAGGAACTAGTGTCGCGCAAATGTCAAGGCTGGGCTGTGACGGTGGTAGTGTTCAATAGACTTCTCTTCTTCTTCGTACCTACAGCTGTGGCAAAAAGCATTAGAGTGATAGCGCATTCTTTTCCCGTGAAGTCCCATCGAACCAGTCCAGTTTCAGTTATGATGTCTGTCATTATGTTAGAGGAGAACCGTCCTTATAGACCGGTTTGGATTTTTTTGCAATCCAATTTTGTGTCGATAGTTGTATTGGTACTCACTCAACCATCTAGAGTCTGTTTCTTTGGCAAAGGCCAGTTTAAGCATACACTATGCCACGGACAAAGGTAAAGAAGGGTTTCCTCTCACGCTAGTTCGACTGTCATGTAATTGCCTGTAACTCTACTGTGTCCGGGTACCCAGACCATGATAGTATTGCATTTAGCCAAGAGTTTATATAGATTGCTTCTACATTTTCTCTTTCTCTACTTGGTCTTCCCAACGGAGTGGAAAACTTCCACATCCACTACTTTCACTGGCGGGTATTTCAACGAAATCTTTCAAAGATTGAGAATTCTTATTCATCCGAACCACATCATCTAGCCAGCACTAGTTCTCGATTCGCTGAACTATGTCATTGTAAACGTATATCTTATACAGCTCATCGTTCCATAGACTACGGTATTCTCCGTAAATCTTACCGTAAATCTTACGCAAAACAGATATTGTCATCGTACATTCCTTCGCACCACGTTTGGTATCGAACGGACAGGAGAAGTCCTTCCCGGTTCTGATGGAACTTCTAGTGTTGCTCACTATAGCCGTATAAGTTTTGTGGGTATACCGAATTCAGATATAGTGGCGTAGAGACAGTTGATTTTCGTGTCGCTTTGAAATCGACAAAAAAGTGGCATGTGTCGGGCTTCTTTTCACGGGTCTTTTCCAAGACTTCACGCAAGATGAATATCTGGTGAATGGTTGGTTTACCAGGTCTAAACTCACACTCGTAGAGACGGTCTGATGACGGTGGGCGTTAGTCTTTCATACAAGTTGTGATTCTTAAAACATTTGTGGGGGCCGTCTTTGAAAGGGGGATATCTCATTCGAAGCATTATTAAATTTTCAATTGGAGCGGGTTTCTACGTGGCAGATCCGATAGCCAGCGTCTCTATAGACGAGAAAGTTTACATTTTTTACACATTTATATAGTGAGCCGCTTGCTTCCAGACCGACGCCCCCTCGTAACCGCACCCCTGGTGAACTGGCGTTGCATTTAGACCTCAGCGAACCCTTAAACCGTTTAAGTCGGAGTCGCTCCACTGAAGCTTCCTTTCTTTGAGCCGTGACCCAAGGCTCCACACGGGTTAATTATTGCATCTTGTATGAATTAAGTATAGCTACGCGACTGCGTAACTGCATACCCAGAAGCTTGTATACACTCCACTGTATTCAGCGCTAATTAATTTGTCTATGAAAACAGAAAAGAATTCATCAAAGTGAAAAATTAATTATTGGCCGGAAAAGAGCACAACAACAGCGCTCGGCCACGCACCATGCAGCATGGCATATAGAAATTCCTTAGCAAGATGGATAGCAAAGGCAAAGATGATGATGATGATGAAGCAGAGACAGAGAAATCAATAGAGAGCAACATGAAAAATATGAAAAAATTACAAATAACAGGGTAAGAAAAAGAAGAAGGGAGCCAAGATAATGAAAACTTAATTGACATTCGCGTGAAGTTAAAGTCATCGAGAGGAAGTGGCGCAAAAATGAATAAAATGCAGGGCAATCAAGAGCTGGGAAAGCAGTGGCAGGAGGGACGACAGTAGAAATGAAACAAAGAGCGCTGTTACCGGATGTGAGCACAACTTTGCTGCCACGTGGTACGCCGCGAATTCCATAAAGAAGAGATATGAATAACAGAAACAAAGGAAGAAACAGCAGGAATGACACAGCAAGTCTGTAATGAAAGCAAAACCAAAGAAAGAAGCGGCGCAACCAGCAACTGACAACACAAATACACGGTTTGGGTTGCCTGTTTCAAAAGAAAAATGCAACAAAAATGCGCGAAGTAGTACTTATTTATAGCAATAAGAGAAAAAGTGCTATCACAAAGCCTCATGCACTGGCTTTGGCGGTCTTGCCTTTAAGTTATGCTAGTTTGGTGTTTCGCTTGCATAGTTTCAAGGTTCTACTGCACTCTCCCTTACTGTTTCATATAACAACTCATTCTCACACCTCTCCTTTCCTCTACTTCACCTAACACTCACTTGAGTTGCTCGAGCAGTCAACGAGTGTACACATAGAAGTACAAGAAGACGCTATACTACAAACACCTAGGTGATGGTGAGTATGCTATCGCATGAGTACCCACTCATATTTACTTAGCCAAAAACATCACTCAAGCCACGTGAACTATTAGACTTCAGGTGCACGCGTGCCAAAGTGTCAATCGTTTGTCGTTGTAGGTGATAGATGTCGAGTGACAGCGTAGTACTTATGCAAGTAGGTGAGTGTAATTAATCCACCAGATAATTTTTCTAAAAGACTGAAAGAAAAATTAATTTATTTTATTTTATTTTATTTTACTTCATTTTATTTTATTTCATTTTATTTTATTTTATTTCATTTTATTTTATTTTATTTTATTTTATTTTATTTTATTTTATTTTATTTCATTTTATTTTTTTTTTATTTCATTTTATTTTATTTTATTTTATTTTATTTTATTTTATTTTATTTTATTTTATTTTATTTTATTGTATTTTATTTTATTTTATTTTATTTTAATTTATTTTATTTTATTTTATTTCATTTTGTTTTATTTTGTTTTATTTTATTTTATTTTATTTTATTTTATTTTATTTTATTTTATTTTATTTTATTTTATTTTATTTTATTTTATTTTATTTTATTTTATTTTATTTTATTTTATTTTATTTTATTTTATTTTATTTTATTTTATTTTATTTTATTTTATTTTATTTTATTTTATTTTATTTTATTTTATTTTATTTTATTTTATTTTATTTTATTTTATTTTATTTTATTTTATTTTATTTTATTTTATTTTATTTTATTTTATTTTATTTTATTTTATTTTATTTTATTTTATTTTATTTTATGTTATGTTATGTTATGTTATTTTATTTTGTTTTTTTTATTTTATTTTATTTTATTTTATTTTATTTTATTTTATGTTATGTTATGTTATTTTATTTTGTTTTTTTATTTTATTTTATTTTATTTTATTTTATTTTATTTTATTTTATTTTATTTTATTTTATTTTATTTTATTTTATTTTATTTTATTTCATTTTATTTTGTTTTAATTTATTTTATTTTATTTTATTTTATTTTATTTATTTTATTTTATTTTATTTTATTTTATTTTATTTTATTTTATTTTATTTTATTTTATTTTATTTTATTTTATTTTATTTTATTTTATTTTATTTTATTTTGTTTTATTTTAAATTATTTTATTTTATTTTATTTTATTTTATTTTATTTTATATTATTTTATTTTTTTTATTTTATTTTATTTTATTTTATTTTATTTTATTTTATTTTATTTTATTTTATTTTATTTTATTTTATTTTATTTTATTTTATTTTATTTTATTTTATTTTATTTTATTTTATTTTATTTAATTTAATTTAATTTAATTTAATTTAATTTAATTTAATTTAATTTAATTTAATTTAATTTAATTTAATTTAATTTAATTTAATTTGATTTAATTTAATTTAATTTAATTTTATTTAGTTTTAATTTTTTTATTTTTTTTTTTTATTTAAATTTGTTTTATTTTATTTTATCATAGTTGATTTTATTTTTTTTTTATTTTATTTTAATTGATTTTATTTTATTTATTTATTTTATTTTATTTTATTTTAATTTATTTTATTTTGTTTATTTAATTTATTTTATTATATTTAATTGTTTTTTATTTTACCAGTTTGTTCCCCATCTGCATAGTACCTACACAAATGCCTTTCATGACTCCAAAATAATTGTGTGCCACACTTGCTTCCATTTCTTTTATATCACGCCACCAGGCTCAATGGGATTGTTCCGGGGCATCACCTTTCTTTTTAGGATAGTGATTTTACGGCATTTATCGAGCCCAACTGTCATTTTAATGTCATTTGAGTATGTTGCGACACATTCCAGGAGCTTTTCAAGATGGTTTTGCTTGGCGACATACAGCTTGACATCATCCACATATCTAGAAGAGATGGCTCAATCGACATCTTCCAGTCTGGCCTTGTTTCACCACATATCCTTATCCAGTATTCCGTAGAATTCGACGGAGTCTTACCATGATGACAAACAACTCACGCGAGATCTGTCATAATCATCCGTTAGGTTAATTTTGATTTAGGTCTAGAAATCGCTTTCCATTCTTACCACGAAGCTTGAAGACGCTGAAGAGATAACCTTCAGAAGCGTAAAATGGAATTCATGAAATTTATACTCTTGGGGCGCGATCTAATGAGCTGACCTATGCATTTTTGCTTTTTGCATTTACTTTACTATCATTTCCTTTGCTTTCTTTGTCGCAATACATACAAAAGATTCATTTTTCAATGACATGACATTAATTCAAATATTAACTAACTGTCTTTGCTACAATCTTATATATTTATAGATGGCCTCCGGCAGTCATTTTCATCTCAGTATCCGCAAATTTGCTTAATCCATTAAACCTAACTAACCAACTCATCTGCATCGCTGGCCAAGGCCCCAAAGCAAGCATTCTATTGACATTACTGCAGATGGGCGATTGAGCTGAGAAAGGAAAAATCGTGTTGCAAAAAAGAAGAAAGTTGAGAAAAAGACGTCAAGAAGAAGAGAGTTAATCAGTCAATGAAGCAAATATGGTTTTGATTCTGTTTCCTACTGATTTGTATTTATTTGTATCTTTTGTACTGATTCACCGCACGTAGTTATAATTCGATTGAACATAGTACACTGGAGGCCAAATGCAAAGTAGCACATCCGCTGAGAGAGAGTACCCCATAGCAATTCTAGTGGAGAGACCCGCAGACCGTAGCTCTCCAGATACATTTTACGGAACTGTACTTTTCCTTCTAATCAAAGTCAATTTTATTTATTTGTAAGTGAGTGTCAGATATTCCAGAGGGGAGCGTAGTTAAAGCCAATATTTGAATTTGTTTTATAGGAATTGGTTCCAATATTTAACTACACAAAAATTCTGACCTTCCGAAACAGAAAACATATTCCTCTCTGTGAGAGAGAGCTACCTTCGTTCATTTGATTGACGTAAAAATCGTACTTTAATTGATACTTACAGTCAAGCTCTCGCTCTCTTGAAGCTCCTTAGAGAGATAGAGAGAGCGAGAGGGAGAGAGAGGGAGAGAGAGAGAGAGAGAGAGAGAGAGAGAGAGAGAGAGAGAGGAAGCTGTCCCACAATAGTTGGGCGGGACTTAGATGGAAGAGACAGCCATAAAGTGGAGTTATGCTCGGGGAGAGAGGCCCTGTCTGCACTTTAAGGGTATGACTATCTCGTGACGAGTAGTGCTTTCTCATACTTGATTTTGTTAAAACAATCAACTTCCTTATGACATTTTGAGAGACTTACTTGTACGTTTTGTGTCATCTTGATGTTGACTTCATAAATAATTTATTTCATATCCTTTTGCACGGCTGCTACCAAACATCAGTAGGCAGTTGAAGTGAAGAGCATGGATAACAACAACTAACATCATCCGCAACTTAATCAATTCCTTTGCATAGAGTGCACAGCTGTCATTGAATAATCGACAGAGTTGTATTTTATTTCTGCTCCCTCTCACCCCGCGCTACACTGTCAGCCAACTCTCTTTTGCACACTATTCCTCATTCAATTATTTATGCACTGCGTGTAGTTTCATTCATTTGTCTGAGGCTTCATTTCCTTTCCACAAGCTGCCAGTCTGTCATATTTTCTGCTTTGTCGCATCAGTTGTTTTCCTTCTCTCCTCCGCTCACACTTCCAGTTTTTCCGTCTATCCAACAAATTGTGTGTACGAGTAAGTGTGTTTGGGTAGTTGTTCTGAGCTTGGCCTCGCTGTCGCGCATTCAAATACAATACACTTTTCCTCACTCTCTCTCCGTTTCTATTGAACTGTCTCCTTATCATCCAAAGTGCAGAGACTGTTTGGTTTTGTTCTCACGCTCTGCTGCCATCATTGCTGTACGCATTTGAGCAATAAATTGAATTAATTTTTTCCTGCACCTCCTAACGTATATGGTATCCTCGTTAGTGTGGGAGGTCACCCATATGCAGGAACTATAGAACTCTTCCCTTGTACTCGAATTTCACTTCGATTTTGTCTTTAATTTGTTAGCCTGTATGTTGTCTCGTTATGCCATCTGTTGCTGTCGTTTTTATTCTTCCGTCTTTGTCACGTTCCATTGTGATTTGTTGGGGTGCGGCGTTTGAATGATTCAAATGGAAAGTAGCCAGACGTGGAAATTATTTAGAAAAACTTTATTCAAGTGAAACATAGCAGAGAAGAGAGCTTCTCATATACAACTATACGACGAAGTTGAGCAAAATCGGAGTTTCGATTTCTTTCCCGTCCCGTTTTTGAAACCATGAAAGCATATATATTAATATCCATATTTGACTAAAGTGTTCGCCCAGATTTTGCAAACGTCTTTGGCAGCTGAACTTCCTTTTGAAAAGGAGAGAAAGTTTACTTCGTTCATGCAAACATTCCACAAACCACATCTTGGCTACCAAAACCCCTACACAGACTTCATCGATATTATATCTTAGAGCCTATGAGTCCAAATTACTGTGCGGCCCTTAGTGACCAGACTTAAGATCTCAGGAGACGTAGAGTGAGATCACTTTCACGCTTAATTTAAAGACCGGTTGGAATTCGCCGTAACCGACTGAGATAATAGCAAAGCATACTCTATATGGAGAGTGATATGATCGAATCCTGATCGGATCTACAATCGTAAATATGGTCAGCAGATATTTTTAGCCTTTCTTATAGCGCTGGCGCAAAATAAAGATTTTAGTTCTCGATTTTGCTCCAAGTTTGGTTCATTTCGATTCGGGTTAAGCAAAGAAGCCATTAACCTTTTAGGCCTTGGTTGAAGCTCGCCGGATTCGTCGGTGAGGACGTCTTCAGTCGAGAATTTATTACCGGTTTAGGGAGTTTCAGACTTCTAGACCAATTATTCGGCATCGGAGTCTCTTGTTCTAATTGGTTCAGGGATTTCAGGTTTCCAGGCAGATGCTGCTCTGCCAACATGTTTCTGAACAGGGGTCTGTGACTAACTTAGTGAACTCAAGGTGGATCGTTGAAGGAACTTCTCCTCTTAATCCAAAAACCGCACTAACGCGAAACAGACTTAGGATTGTTTGGAATCGACATTGTCATAGTTGGCCGGAAGAGGATTGGTTTTCGAGATACATCGATTCACATTCGCTTTCTGGATTGGACTGAAGTCTGATATCTTTGCAACATGGTGAGACCTTCTTTTCTCATTTCAAATTGAGCTCCAAGATAAGAAGAAGACGTTTTTGCAAATATACCATTTGACTCGATTTATTCAATACGTGGTAAAATTCCATCTCATTTTGCAAGCTTACCATAGCAGTTCCAACAACAATTCCGCTGTGATTTTATTCTGAAGTAAATCGTCTACGTCGTCTACGCAGACAGGAATATTGTTTAGCTATATGGTCAAATGTTGGTCTGTCCCACTAAAACCATTTTTCGAAACAGTGTGTCCATGATTTTTCTTCTGCCAGAAAACACTGCCATGCCGACGTGCTTTGAAGCATCCGAATCCTCAACGGAGCTCCCTTCTTTATATAATTTGTAACCGCTGAAGCGATTTTCGGCCGAGCTCCTCCTCCAATGTTTGGTATGAGTCTCGATGTTTTTTCTTCTATAAATTGACCATTTGACCGTTTTCTTTAATTTTGAAACCGAAATGGATCCAAAGTTTCTACAAACACAATTTCTGCGACTATCAGTTAACCAGTATGAAGGATGATGGACGAAAAGCTCCTTAAATCCACAACTGTGTGAAATCAAGTTCAACAAGAATCTATGTACTTATCGGAATGAGTAAATACATAGGTCCCATCTCCCATATCTCTCTCTCTCTCCCTCTCTTTCAGTCTCTCGCCCTCTCTCTCTCTCTCCCCTATCTCGCTCTCCCCTCTCTCTCTCTCCCTCTCTTCCTCTCCATATAAAATATACCTCACACTTTACCGTGATATTTTTCATAACCAGACTTAGGAAGCTATCAGCTAAGATTGAGTATTTCCCTAGATGTCACTGCTCTAGAAATTCACCGATTTACGAGTTCAATAAATTCTATCTTGCAATATTCCCAACAAATATAAGAAACAAAATTTCTCTCCGTGTATTATTTACTCGCTCATCGAGCTGTCACAATTTACTCAAAATACTTTTATCCCTTTTCCACGTCATCTCTCTAGCTTTTCCTCTAACCATTTACTATTATGTATTTACTTATGAACGGCATTGATTGCTCATCGAATTCAAAGCGAAAGCAGATTTTATGAGCTCAATGGCCTATTTTGTAAATATTGACCAACTTAAGACCAATTTGAGCTCAAATGGACAAGCAAGCACATCATGCTTGGACAGATTTCATTTAGGGTTGGTTAATGTGAAGGACAAAAGCATCAAAATGTAAAGTGTATGTGAGCGTTTGACTTTATTTAATGAGTGGGCTTGAATGGTTTGGTTGTATGGCAGCTTGAGTATGTAGATGGAGAGTAGTTGTAGACTTAATGTAAATAGAGAAAAGCCAATTGATACTGTTGGTTGTCAGTTGGTAGCAGGATTTAGCTAACGTTTTATTGTTGTGGCTAACGATAAAGGCATATCGACTTCACTTATGCCGGATTAAAAGATCTGATTTAAAGCCATAAATTCCTGACCATGAGGTTTCGTAACCGCTAAAAATATTCCCAAAACCAGTTTCGGGCGAATGCTTCGCAAGTGACAGATCTTGACCGGATAAAATTCGAGTAGTTCCGGTTTAAAGACCAGAATGTCGTGAGCACTTTTGAATTTTAGTCGCCTCCTACCCCGCAGGATTATCTCTAATGAGATCTCTTAATTTGATGTCAGCTACTTTGGATTAACCATTATTAAACTTTACACTGGCCAAAGCAAATCAATCGGAAGAAAGACGAATGATTGTCTCACATGAGGAGCTCCCAGCCTCTCTTTATGCCATCTTATAGTCTAGTTTTCTGGTAGGCGACGCGCCCCGTTCCTAGGTAAATTCCTTGAGGAGCAGTTTTCAATTGACAAAAGGCAAAACAATGCTTTACTTATCGAGAAGAATCTACTTCTTTCGCTGTACAGTTTCTCTAGATGCCCTTATGATCCCTATCACCCATTTGAGAGTTACTCTTTTCTGTTTGGCGATCTTCGGCTGAGAAAGGTGAAGGTTCAGTATGATTTAAGTATTCAATATAAGCGAATCAAGCGGTGTTATATTGCAAAGACCCTCAGAGTGATTGAGATCTTTTGGAAGAACGAGACATTAAAGCAGAAGTTCTTGCTTTGCAACCATATAAGCATAATGACATGGTGGTCTGAGCCACATTCAAAGTAAGAGTAAGAGAGGAAAGAGATGGAGAGAGAGAGAGTTTTTTCCGTTCTCTTACTTAACAACACTGAAATTCTCATCACAGAAAGGCGAGTTTAGCTCATTTTAACTTAGACGATTGTGTTTCAAACGTTCTTAGAACATCTCAGTCAAGTTCTGTACAACAGTTGTAAAAGTCTCTCAGCAACAAATGGGAGTCCACTATATATAAGTCATAGCACGGACTTGCGCTCTGAAGTTTCAACGATGTAAAGTCAGATGCTGTCGCTTTATCTGGTCATCTACACTCCGATTTGGATTTAAGAGTCGGGCTTATACATGGTATGAGTTGAACCTTATTGAGGAGTTTGGATTGTGGTCTTTTAATGAGATGAGAGACCTCACTCAAGTATTCATGGAGGTTAGTTTAGTTTACACTAAGTGGCTGATACACCGTACATAGACCTATTAGTCCTCTGTAGTGCCTGATGAAGTCTACATTGAGGTTTAAAAGTCATAATATAGGTACTGAAGACTTTTCATAAAATTTAAGAACGCTCTGTTATCTGGCTGTGATAGTTCTCGAACTGTGACACCCCTAGCTTATTGGATCGTGTTTTGGGCGGAAAAACCTATTCTGTATGTATTTCAGTCAGCAACGCCCGTCTTTACGACTGTCACTAAGTCCACAGCCGGGCTAAAGCTCTTCAACTGCGTCTGGTTTGTATCCGGTGCCCAGATCGCTGAAGTGTAGCTTATGAACGCCCAGCTAATTGCTTCGTACGGTGTCAGCAAAGTTTCCTTGTCTCTTCCCCAGGTGCTGCCGGCTAGCGCTTTGAGCATTTTGTTGCGGCTCTGGAGTGCAGGCTGTCGAATATGACCTCCTGTAATTTTAGGTTGTTTGTGGTCGGAATTTTGATATCATCGACTTTCACATCGTGTTCAAGCCTGTAGTCCTTCATTCAGCTGGGGAAAAGGGTAGCGGAGACTGTCTACAAACGTTCTGTAGTCGTGTTGATCCATGAGGACCGCATCCCTGATGTTAATTTATAAGCAGACTTATCCTGTCCAATTGCATTGGTCTTTCGAAGATTAATTGATGGGGTTTACGTGTCAAAATCAAACTTCAAAGGGGGAAAAACTGTTCTAACTCGTACCACAAACACCCTTTATATCTGCTTCAAATTGCTTAACATATTTATATTCCTATCTTCTACTTTCTCCTCACTTTTTCTACAACTTTAACCCTCAGCGGCTAAAACTTTTTCGTTTTGGACTTCAGCCAAGCTCTGCGTCCGAGTAATAATGCAAGGAAATTATGAAGAGTTTTTCATGCAACTTAATTAACAATTTCTGGCACGTTCCAATGCTCGTGCGCTCCAGCACAATGGATGGTAAGCTCATTCATATTTATATATATACACTAGAGTAAGACTAAGTTTCAACGTCTGACTGCCTCCATTGCCTGGGGTTTTTTCTTCGCATTTAAGGTGTGTAAATTGTTTAAGCTGAAACGCTTACTTGGCTGAGCAGCTCATAATTTACAAGTTTAACAACATAGTTTGCAAGTGTATTTAAAATGTGGCAACAACAAGAGCAATACTTGGGAGGTGATAATTGAAGAATGGCTAAAAAATGTAGTCTGATCAAGACAGAGGCGTATGAAGCGACTTATTGGCGATTCGTTTCTTTATCGCGTGTTATTCTGGACTTCTCAACCGAAAATTAACTAAAATGTACTAACCAATATAGAACCCCTTTAGATCAATGAGGCATTGTAATCTCCTGCTTGTCCACGAAAATGTAGGAGGAAGTATGACTGTTCTTCACCATGTTTTCCTCCCTTAATCACTAGTTCATTGGGTTATGTAGAATGACGTTGAGCACAACCTTCAACTCCGTCCGAATTGGGAAGAGCCTCTCCGAGCCATTCGTACCCAGACGAATGTGGAGTCTTCTCTCCACGAACTAACGTTACGCTCAATAAATCTCAAACCTTCTTTTGTCCCTGAGGTATCGAAGAAGAAAGAACGGCGAACTATATGAGATCAATAATAACATGAAAATAAACAAGCACATACATACATATATATAATGTATACGTTGGCTTGAACATGTCAAGAAAAGATCTTTTGATTCGACATCCAGGGGTTGACAATGAAAGAAAGGACTGCCCGAAACACCATTTAAAGACCAATACCAGAAGGAGCTGTCTGCTTTTGGTCTGAATAACTGGGGGAACTTCACTAAGGAGGGAGAAGTCTTTTGCTCTCTGCTCAAACCGACAAACGGCTGCAGAGTCCTGGAAGAGGAAGAATATTTTATGTCAGCCACACTTGCACTCGGAGGTACGGATATCACCAGCTGTGAAGCAAAAGTAATTATGCTCAGGACCGTACCTAAAAGAGGATTTTATGTGTTCTGGAACACAATTTACAATTTTAGACTAAGCTTAATGGTGAGTTTGACTTTTTTTAGTCCTTCTTTCGTGGTTAGCTTTAATCACTCTCATTTTGTTTCGATTCGCAAACATCCATTAAAATTTAGTCTGTTTACTCCAATTATTAGTTACAAAGAAATTTGTTGCCTAAATCTTTTCAACTACTGCCCACGAAGCCATGACGAACTCTATACTTCAGTAGCCGTTCGTGCTGAAGTGGCTAAACACATTAGCAATAACTTTCTTAAACAATGACATTAGAGAGTTTAGAAGAAAGAGCTGACACTGATGCGAGCGCTAATCACATAAAGAGAAAGAGTGTGTAGTGGGAAAAGAGGAGAGAGTATGGAAGGAGAGAGAAGAGAATGGTATGACTTGTGGGCAAGAATGCGTCTATTACAGTCATATTACTCATAACTGGCCTTTCGCTGACGTCACATTATCAAAGGGTAGTAAAGATAAAAAAAAAAACTAATGGCCTTGGCTTTTTATTTTTCTTCTTCTTTCCTTTTGACCTGTGCTGATTGCTTATGTGGTTTCGATAGGATTACGGGGCGCTTTTGGCTTAAAGACAGTTCATAACCTACTGGCAGCAGAGAGGCGCGAGTCCAATGGGTGTCAGAAACGATGACGCATGCAGGAAATGCAGGGAGGAAGGCATGATTGAGACGCTGGAAAATCTTCTCTGCTTCTGTCCGGCCTTGTTTAGAACTGATCTCAGGTATCTAGAGCTTCGCAGTTCAAAGTTCCGGACGAAGCGGCAAAATTAGATATCAAGGCTCTCTTTAAACGTCGAAAAGCGTTCTATATGACTACTAATTCAGCTCGAACTTAGCTGAGCCTCCGTTCACAATACCACGGCATTCCTTCAAGGATTTTCACGTCTTATTGTCAGATGGTTTTCCAACGGAATGTTCGTTTTTTAACTTTCACTAAGGAGTACGCGTCGAAACCAGCCCTGTTGAAGTACATATAATAGTGTGGACCTGAAGATTTAGCAAGCGCCATTGCTGGGTCTTGATTCGTTCAACTGAGTCCTTGTTTTCGCGCACATCTCATTCACATTCATCCGGGTGAGGACTTATCGGATGATATTATCGTTTTTGCTTCTGCAAGGCAGTGTAGGAAAACTTGGTAAAGTGGCATGTAATGCTGGTTCTTTGTTCATCGCGAGAGTACTTTCCGCTACACTTGCCTTTTCAGTGTAAATAAGTACTTGTTGGGAAGAATAAAAATAATAGTAAAGATTGAGTTCCTTCGCGAGTTCAAAGCGTCTTTAAAGTGCTTAAAAATCTGGCTGCCGAGTCTCTTCTCATGGGTGTTATCCAAAATTAGCTTACCCGTATATCTTTTCCATTCCTCACTTCCATATTTCCATAGCCTAAAGATAGAGCATTAGTTTCCTCCTCGCCCTTTGCTATATTTAGGTGCCAATTGTCATTAAAACTCCATGCTTGAGAGGTAATGAAACCTTTTTCTTCTCTGTCGTCATCAATTGAGGATGAAATATGAATATGGATCATCAAATCGTTCGTTTCTCTTTCAGTTATTCCAATCGAATTCTAAATCCTCTTCAAATTTAGTCTCACAAAAGTCCGTCTTTGTGCGTACTTGCTTTTCGTCATTAGTCAACACGATTCTTTATACAATTTTCCCCCTCTCTCTTTTGTTCTCTCTCTTCAACCTGTATCAGCTTGCTCAATTCGGTTCGTCAACAAAATTTAATATTCCCCAAGAGACACTTTAGTCGTGAACGAAATGCTACTTTTATTACAATACTTCGAGTTTGGCAGTGAAGAGGACAACATATAAAGAATACCATAAGTACTTTGTCAATTTTGGTTTGGTGTAGTGACAAATGGTGGGTGAACTGATTGATGGTTGTTGGTGGCTAGCAACTGGCGCTCACGTTTTGTTGCTTGCCAGTTGATGTCTGACTATTGAAAGTTGTGGTTAATTGTTTGGTGACGCGTTGCTCAACGGCGAAAGCCTTTGTCGACGGTGAGTTACTGCTCGTATTATCAGGAGTGTTTGATGGACTAGTCGCTGACTTACCAGATGGGGAATCATAAGGAGACGGAAGAGGAGTTTATAATGGAGTGGAGGAACTGACGCGTTGCAGAGTTTCGTGGCTTGAAATCGGCTAGAGCATTGAGCTCCTTTACAAATTTGTGTAAGTTTCTATACCAGCTAAAACTTCTGTCAAATTCCAGTTCAATCTCGGCCGACAGTCATCGGTTGTATTTTGAGGTCAAAACTGCGAGCTCAGCAAAGTTTAATAAGCAACCCTCAGTATTGTGAATTCTCCACACTCTCGTTTAACTTCCAACCAGAAACCAGAAGAGCTCTCATCTGACTGTGATTACTCGATCTTGGCGTTCGGCCAGGATAATGATAATATCTGTTCGAAATTAACCCTCACGACCACTCAGCCACGAAATCCACGTCGACCGGCTTATCCCCAGCTGGATGAAAGGATTCCGTTTAGGTCTCAATGTCTACGTCAGTGGTGTGAAAACTAGGACTCACTTCTTCAGACACATGATCGAAATAGAGCCAGCTCTCTGACACTTTAGGAATGAAGTATTATACAAGGCTACACGGACTCATTCAGAAATATGTAAGAGAGCCATAGCGATTTTCGGAGGAAATTTTACCCCGATTTGTGGTGATTGCTTTGATGCTTTTGACAAGATGGAGAAATCTAAATTTATAAGGAACCTTGAAGCGGCTGATGAATCTTTTATACCACAATTGGTTCTCAGGCTTCTTACACATTAGGAAGGTTCATAAAGCACGCTCGATGTAGAGTTCTTGGAAATGGCTACATCGTCACAAAATTATCTTCAAATATCTCTCAATCTAACTCTTGCTCAGAGAGTCCATTAGCACAGCACACCATCAAGTCAGAGCTCGTGGGTGGAGCAAGCTTATTCACTCAGTAGACGAGCAGCTGCTTCAGGACTTCCATCGTATGTGAGTTTACTTAGGTATGTCTATATGTAAGTGCTCGTTAAGTAGTTATTACCTTTATCAAAGCTGCTGAAACCAATTTTTGTGTGCCCTCTCCTTTTTAGTCACTTTTTAACTTTAAAAAACAAAGCGCCGCCAGGCTCTCGGTACTACCAATAGAGCCCGACACATTATCTGCGGTTGTAAGGGAAGTAGTTGTGTATGAGAGAGGGAGATAAAGGTAATTTTAATCTTCAACAGCTTTCAACCAAACAATTGAATGCAAAAGTAAACAGAAGTTTTGGAAAAAAGAAGAAGCAGCAGCGGCATGAGAACAATCAGAAAGAGTTGGAGACAAAAAACTCTTTTCAATAGAAAACAATAGACCGTTGTGAGTGAGACACTTACAACTACAGTGCGCTCGCTAGAGTGACACGAAAGCAAAGTAGCAGCAACAGCAGCAGCGGTGTACTCTTAACTGTCTTCTCAAAAGTATACAAAAGCGAACTGGAAAAGCGCATATTACCGCGCCACTATCATCACCTCCGTCATCAGCTGAGTGTGCGTGCATGCGTTATATCATTGCAACCTTAAGTTGGCTGCGCTTTCGACTGCCAACCTCGCGTGCCATTTTGCTGAGCGTTCTGCCATAATAAACTTTGTCATGCGACAAATACGCTTTCTGTAAGAAGTTTCTAAAGAGTTTTTTAACACTTTTGAATCGTTCACTTCTTTCGCTGTGTCTTTCATTGTGAGTAAATTGCAATGCGTTTATATTAAAGTTATTCTCTATGTACTCGTTGGTATAGGTAGATAATGAATTAAAGTAGGGACAGAGAGTCAGGGAAGCATTTATGAAAGTTGAGCTCATTCTTTCAGCACTTTCAACAGTCACTCGTCACGTTGATGGAGAGTAAAGTGCTGAGAGACGTGCACAGTGGGTCAGTCAGATGTAAGTAGCTTAATGACTAACGGTATAACTGAAAGCTTCAATAATTTAGTGGCTAATGATAATTGAATATATGATCTCACAATTCAAGGGTTGTCTTTTCATGGTGTTTCACAGAGCAACAATCGGATTTCGATTATTATGATTACCAGAACTTGAAAAGGGAAATAGAAGGAAATTGCTTATGAAATGCGTGAGAAAGTTTTGAGTTAACAATATATTAAATTCCCTGAGTTATTATCAGGCAGGTTGGAATCGTCAGATTATATGATGGAATAGACTGTAGAACTTACTGCAGTCCACGCATGTGTTGGTCGGGCTGCAAATGTAAGAAATCTTTAAAGCTTTCTAAAGTTCAATGAATCGACTTTGTCATTTTTCTAACGAACTCCCTTTCCACTGCATCCATTTGTCGAAACCACTCCCAGCGAACAAGATCGCCTTGTCAGCAGAGGACTTTCATATCTTCATCTATATATCTTATATATTTGATCATTTCATTGTTTGAAGTCAGAACCGTCGCTGGTAAGTGACGAATAAAGGAAACTTTGCAAAACTCTCTTTCTCTCTCTCTCTCTCTCGAAACATTTGAAATAATCATTACGAAACATACGAAATCCTTCACACCCCAGACTATTATATTCGCTTATGATTATCGAATTCCGAGTTTCGAAGCGACGGTTTACGCTCGGATGTCCGTAGCTTTTCTCGTTCTATTCTTCTATTTGCTGTGTACTAATTGGCTGAACTTCTCCTCCAATTTGTGGTATGCATCTCTCCAACAAAATGGATAGGCCTACAGTTCATTTTAAGCCCCCGTCGAACGGCTGATGGGTTTTTATGAAGAACTTATTTATTTAATGTAAGATACTCGGATGACTTGACATTCCTTGCTGAGGGGCGACCGCAATTAGAAAAATTAATTTTGGAATGGAAAAAGAGGAGCTCGGCTGAAAATATCTTCAGCCTTTACGAAGTAACAATAATAAAAGTGTAACAAAAGCGGCAACCTCGGTCGCTGTGAATAAAAGTGTTAAGGTGGTGCCTCATATTCATTAGACTACGCGAAAATTCTCTCTGGAAGCGTGGGGAGCATTCCAGTCTCGTAACTCGACCGCCCATCAAACGGCGGCACGGATCAAAGCTGGAGAGGATAGTCTATCTACAAGTCTACCTGGTCTTTGTGGTGTCTTTTAGGCAGAGATATATAAAATTATCGAGGCAGGAAAGCTAATAAAAGCTGACGTGGGCCGCTGATCATAAGGATATCGAGGGTACTTGCTAGCCAAACTTGACCAAGCGGGGACATGTCCAAAGTAAAAGCAGTCATGAGAGGGTAATGCCTGACGTCATGCATAAACACTAGGGTCTCTCTGCTATAGAAGCTGCAAGGATTATAAGAAGGATGAAACGATCCTCCATCTCTTATGCGACTTCCCTTTAAAAGTTAGGTCGTGCTAGGTTTCGGAACCTCGGGCGTTGGAGAGTTGAAACACAATGGTGAGGTTTTTGTGGTAACACAATGGGTCTTAGTCAGGCCCAAGTGAAGTCCATGCGATAGATTGGTAGCCATCACAACTTAGCCGAACCTAAGTAGAAGTTAAAAAGATAAAAATTCATAAATTCGGTAACGTCTGACTTTTATTTAATAATACATTGGTCCAATCCAGGCGATTTGTTTTTTTTTTTTCAAAAGTTTTTGTTTCGTTAATATAACCTTTTCACCATTCTGTTGGGCTATACTTTCTTGACGTCAGCCGACTAAGAAAGCTTAAATCTTAAGCGTTCAAAATTTCTCATCTCTCTTATTAATCTTCACTCTTTAATGCGGGAAACTCATCGGAGAGTACTATGCTGCTTTCAGCAGAGCGGTCAATGTACAACACACGCAATCAATTCTTCAATTATTCATGTGCTCACATAAACATCGCGTGTGTTCAATCATGAGTTACACGCGTACAGCGTGGTGTGCTCACTCTCTAAACTTTCCAACTGAAATCATTCGAGTTTCAATTTAACGGCAGCTGCAAGTAGCGAAGAGAGTACTTCTCACTCTCACTCAAACTGATTGATTTTTGCTTTTCCCACTATACAATTTCCAGCGTTATTTCGGTGCTTTTTATTTGTCTGCTTTTTCATGTATTTCTTTATTTGCTTGTTTGCTATTTCTTTGATTGTTATAAGGATATGTGTGCGTGCGAATGTTTGCTCTTTTATTTTGCCTATATCCTGTGTGTACTAGAAATCATTTTTAAACTTGTTTTTTTTGTTTTTTGTGTTTGTTTTCACAGTTTTTTGTTTATATTTTTCTATTTTTCGGCTATTTTTCCTTCATGTTTCTGTTTTTTATTTTAAATATTCTTTCATCTAAGTTTTTTAACAAATTCTTGAGATAGTGTAAATTCTCAAAATTCGAGCAAAGAGAGACAAAGTACCAGAGCAATATACTTCTCACCACTCTCTTGCATTTATCTTTAGCTGAACTAATAGCTGTGCTTATCGCTTCTTTCCTTTCGCCTCGACCATTTACGCTTACATTGCTCACTTCGCATCTGAGATTGAAAATGATTATTTTTTTTATATTTTTTGTTGTAGTACAAAGCAAGTTATTTGCATACTCTTTACACACTCTCTGGCTTCTATTTGGTTTTATTTTTTTTTTCAAAATTTGGTTGACTGAGAGAAGGTTTTTATGAGGATTTAGTGTTTGCGAAGATAAATGGCTTAGCTGAAAGAGGCGTTTCACTTTGATGGATTTCAGGAATGCGAGGTTTCTCTCCTACTTGGGCAGAAAATAATCGGCAGTGTGTGCATTTGTTTTATTTTTCCGTTCATCATTTTCTTTTCACTTTGTTTCATATAATATTTCGCTGGAACTTGGAGTACCTCAAAAATACCACGAAAGTTGGTAAGCCTCCAACTATTATGGCATAATAAGCTCTCCATTTGCGTTCTGGTTCAGAGTAAGCTTACAAGGTTGATCTAAAAACCACACTTTGCAACCGACCTAAACTACAGTCACCACCACATTCAACAACCGCTGTACAGAACGGCTACCGTCGGTCAGTAAATGCCATTCAGCGAAAGTCTGTCAACTCTTTCCGGAACTCTCTCTAACAGTGAATGCCGTTTTCGGCAAGTAGCAGACGAAGGGCTCGAGCTGCTTCAAGAGTCCGTTCAAGCGTGTTCTGTAGTAGACTATCCAGACTTGACCCCGACATACCTAATGTATGTCCTGCACGCAATAAGTGCTCGCACGACCCTAACCACCTCTTTTCATGCTTCTTAAACCAACTCATCTAAGCCCATTTCCCTCTGCTCTGAACGCAATGAAACAGCTCTTTTCATGGACCCTCGTTGGATGATCGCGTTGACTTAGATTGGTGTAGTCTGTTCCTAAGAGGGGTTAGTAACACACTCTGTTTGCCTTGTGTATGGCTTGAGAACACCAAAGACACGGAAATATATTATATACAATGGTCATATAAAGGAGCGTAAATGTAGTAGCGTCCTAGTAGCCGGCCGGTTAGCAAGTCGCTCTTAAGTGCGCCTAACTTACTATGATTTCTAAGAAGCTGCATGGTCCATGAGCATCGATGAAACCCATAGTAGTACCACAATCAATCGGTAAAATATACATAAGGATACTTGGATGGATGATTCTACTTTAAACCCGGTTGGCCCTTATATAGACTCTCTAGTGAGAGCCAATGAGAGATAAGTTATGTTTTTATGGACAGAAGAAGAGAGAGAGAGAGAGAAAGAGAGGGAGAGAAGGAGTGAGACAGAGAGAGAGAGAGAGAAAGAGAGAGAGAGAGATAGAAAGAGAGGGAGAGAAGGAGAGAGACAGAGAGAGAGAGAGAGAATGAGAGAGAGAGAGGAAGAGAGTAAGAGAAGGAGAGAGACAGAGAGAGTGATATAGAGAGAGAAAGAGAGAGAGAGAGAGAGAGAGAGGGGAAGAGAGGGAGAGAAGGAGAGAGACAGAGAGAGATAGAGAGAGAGAGAGAGAGAAACTGAAGATGGGACGGAAACAGAGACAGAGACCGAGAAAGAATACAGAAGTAGTTAGAGGCTATTCTAGCTTAACGATGAAGCAGGATAGCGGCAATATTAAGGCCTTATGCCAGTGCATTAAATGGCGCTAATTAGGGCTGGGGCTTAAAATCCTTCATGGAGTATTCCAACCAAATTATTTACCTCTAGCTCGTTACTTGTTGGAATGAAGACGTTGACACTTAACTTACAAAGGTAACTCTGCAACCAGCAGAGTAAAACCGAGAAGGAAAGCAGCGGAATGGCTAACAACTACGCACTACTCATTTCTTCCTATTTTTATATATTGACGTCAATTTGAAATACCAAATACAGCCACCCGGTATTTACAACGGAGGGGAGATCTTTTCTTTTTCTGCTTCTACCGGCAAGTACTGCAGCGGCTATTGTTTAATTTTTAAATTGCGAAGCTTCCTCATCCGCCAGAAGGAGTTTCCCTAACCTCGTATGCCGATGATTGCACGATATTGGCGTCTGGCCAGGATATTGATGACTTTTGTTCAAAGGTGAACTGCTATCTCGCCGACATGTCGCACTTCTTCACTGCAAGATAACTTAAGACTCAACCGACGAAATCCTCGACTACCCTCTTCACCAGCTGGACGAAGGCATACAGATAAAGAAACCTTTCTGGCAACCTATAAAGCAATTGGCCGGCCGGTCGTAAACTATGCTGTACCGAACTGGGCATCGGGGACGAACGAGATGCAGTTGAAGAAGTTACAGGCTTGTTAGAACACTGCCTTAAGGACCGACAGAAAACCTCCTGATGTCACCGGAGCATCACTTGCACAGCGAAACATCTATGCTACGAATTAAGAAGCATAATGCTTTGCTGTGCAAGCAGTTCCTATTGGGATGTTATCATAGGGAGCACCCCAATAGGCATCTAAGAGAAGCTGAACCTCCAACTTTGTACATTAGGAGTAGGAATACTAGACTTGAAGGACACAATTTAGCAATATGTGCAACAACCGCTGGACAGGATGGCGTATAGGCAAGTACTGAACGCCATTTACCATGAGTCAATCAACACCTTCAAAGACTCCCTTCCCGTGAATGGCGTGCTCGGAGAGAAAGCACCACCCATCACAGGCAACGAGCTCGAGCCGTCTCGAGAGACCCGCGTGACACTGGCATAGCTTAGATCTGGATTTTGTAGCAGGTTAAACTCCTACCTATTCAGGCTCGAGCCCTACAGCTGTATGCTCTTATTGATGCTATTGCACCTTTTCCATTCAGACATGCTGCTCGCATAATTTTCTCCAGCCAAAAATTGAAGAAACTGCATGATAAAGAGTCGGATTGTCAAAAGTCGTGTTTGGTTACGATCAGTTCGAGGAAGTCCTTCCCGATTCATATGAATAGGCAACATTTTGCTCTGATCTACTACAATGGACGTGGGCAATCGTATTTCGCATTCTTTATTAGTTGATAAAATTTTGGCGTTTGCCTACTTTTTTCCTACGGGTCAGGTATGATGGAGGGATGGACTGTATTGGCGGATCTTCTAGGAATGATGCCTGATGAGTCGTAGTAGTATTCTTGCCTTTGCTAATGGTTATTTGGAAGCCGGACTAGAGCGTTTAGAAATTATGACACCAAATCATGAATATGTTTTAAAATGCAATCATAAAACTAACTCGATGTGGATTCTTTGGAAAAAAACGGAGCAAAAATCGCTGGAAGAAAGGGAGGGAGTTCGAGGAAGAAATTAAAAAAAAAAAAATATATAAAAAATACATATATATTTACAAACACATTTTATACATTTTATTTCAGCATTAATACCGAGTTTCACTGTCATATATACATATACACGTATGTATGTATGTACGAGTACATGCCACATCAGCTCACTCCAACACGAGACAACTCAAATGCACCACTCCGTTCTCTGTTCACTCTGTGCGGCAAATGGCAAATCAATCATTTAAATACTCATTTCGCTTGTCAGTTACGGCAGTCAATTGATGACGTCACTTTATTGAAGTTAAATTAATGCAAATGAAAAGAGGAAATATTATATTTTATTCACATAAATAACTCGATGAATGCAATGCTTGATATTGTGAGTGACGTTATTGGTGTCGATGGTGGAAAACTCGCTTGAAAAATATTTATAAAAAAATTTATTAATAACCAACTGAGCCGTCAAAGGTTGTACTGTTATATATAAATCATAGCTGACGAATGGTTTGTTGAATAAAAAGCAATAATAATGAGGAATGTGCTATGTGGGGGTGTGTGTGAGGGAACGGGATTTTTGACAAAAAAAAAAAACAGAGGAATGGAGCGTTGAATTTTTTACCTTAAGGGGTTAGGGGTAGTCAGGATTTTCAAAAAAAAATTTTTTTTTTTTTTGCATTTTCGTTAAGTATAATATCTTAAAAATAATCTCTGAAAATTTCAAGTTAATCCGATAATTCGTTTTTAAGTTATTCGACAAATAACAAAGAGAGCTCGGGCCTTTCAAAGCGCTAGTGTGAAACTTTAAACGCGTTTTTATCAAAACTATGTTTTTTGAACTGGTGACAACTGTAACTCGAAAACCGCTCAGTTGATTTTAATGAAATTTATACAGCTTGTAGAATACATAATAAACTCGGGCCTGATCGAAGGATTTTTATTTTGTGAAAAATTTCGATTTTTTAAGACCAATTAACTGTTGATTTTTTCCCAAAAATCTAGAAAAAAATTTCCTGAGGCCGCCATTTTGTTAATTTTTGAAAAAAAAATAAAATCCTTCGATCAGGCCCAGGATTATTTATTTATAAAACTATTTTTTTTTATCCGATTGATTTCAGATGAATCTCCAAGGACTTATGATTGTCACCGCAAGGACCTTTTTTTGGAACTGGGTTAACACAGACAGCTGTAACTTCGGAAATAAATTTTTTTTTTTCGAAATTTTCGTGACTTCAAGTCAAAACATTGTTTAATAATACCATATCACTACTTTTGTAAAATAAAATTATTTAATAGCAAAAAAAAAAATACTGAAAATTCTCATTTTTTCGTGCCTCTGACTACCCCTAACCCCTTAATTAATCAATATATAATTATAAATTTTTTTTTTTAAAGGAGAGGAGGTGCAAAACACCTTTTCCGCCGTCATTGCGTCATCACAGTGAGGGTGTGTGCCACTTACAGGTCACAGGTCGCGTGTAGTTTGTGCCCTTGTGAAAACTTGGTTTAAATTTCTGTACACCTCTCGCGTGGTCATCAGACATTCCGATACTTAATATACCGTCTTAAGGTGGCGAACTGAAACTCGGGCCGAAAGTCGGTCCCTGGACAGCCATTGCCGTGATCTTTATATAACTGATTATATCATTCAAGGCGGCCGTGGTAGCCGAGTGGTTAGCATTGCGTACTGACATTCGGAAGGCTCGGGTTCAAATCCTGGTGCCACCAAAATCCAAAAGTTATGGAAAATTAATTTAAATAAAAAAAAAATTAAGTTAAATTTTCTAATTGCGGTCGCCCCTCGGCAGGGTATGTCAACTCCTCCGTGTGCCTTTCTGACATGAAAATCAAAAACTCCTAATAAAAAAACCATCAGCCGTTCGGAGGCGGCTGGGTGTAAATTGTAGGTCTTCCCATTTGTTGGAAACACATCAAGACGCAAAACCACAAATTTGAGGAGGAGCTCGGTCTAAAAAATGGCTTCAGCGGTTACAAAGCGCAAATTATATATATGTATATGGGCACTCTGGACTGAAGACTCTGCTACCGCGCTGGTACGTCTCAAAGCGATTGAAGCGAAAAAGACTGTAGATCTGTTAAGTTAAGCTCAAAGAGAATGCGTATCTATGTTTTAGAATACACCATGAAGTTGTTGCCTCTAGATCCCCTCAAGTATTGGCTTGAAAGACCTGCAGGTTTTGGTGGTTCCTGTTATTTGCCGCCATATTTAAAGCTGTGAAGAAAGTCCTATGGAGAATAACGAATAAACTATTAATTATATATCTAGCTCTGTGAGATAATGACTTTAAGTACCATAATCCGATGTACATTGTTACTTCAGAAGGGTGAGAGCTCCGCTTAATTAATCTAAATCGCCGGGGTGATAAGTTTCTTCCTATCTCATGCTGCTCACTCTATCAGAAATCGATCTAGCTCTCTCATCGAAGTTGTAAAACTCCACTGCGATAATCACACGCGTCCCCTTCGTGTGCGAACCTCAAATTGCAGGCAATCAATTTTCAAAATTTCATTGCACTTGGCATATTGGTACATGAAATTGCACCGAGCCACTGTCATATCACCATCCTCCAGCTAAAATCTGGTCACTGTCCATTCTCTACTTTAGTCTATTTGCGTACGCGCAAAGTGCGGTTCCGTGTGCTTGGGTTCGGTAGCAGGATGGGTTGGTACACGCTTTTTGGTGTTCATTTCTGCAAGCAACCATACAAAAATCTATTTTTTGTTTCTTTGCTATTTTTTATGCGCTTTTTACACTGGCAGCTCCAACAGCTGGACGCAGCCACGCTTTTATTTTCGTTAGAAAAAGCGCTCCGCTGTTTGTACTTTCAACAAGAGTACGCAGTACGCCTTGGCTTATAACTCCACTTGCCGTTCCTCAGTTTCACGTAAACCCGTTCCACTGAGCTCAAGTGTCGCTTTGGCCCTCAGGTCTCTGGTTAAGCGTGCTGCCTGGGAGGGGAAAGTCCAATCTTTATTGCACTTCGCGTTTTGTAAAATATTAATTTTAAATGCGAGTTGCAAGCAAGTAAACTTTCAGCTTTCTACTCTCAGCGAGCCACTGTTGTTGTTGTCAACCCATCGTTTGATTTGCATGTACCCACTTTGGGAGCAATTTTTAACTTGGTTTTCTGGCAGATATTTCATTTTCACTATTTTTTGTTGTTTCTTACTTGCAATCACTTTGTTGTCTACGTACCGGTTGGCGACGCCAAGCGCCACTTTGCTGCTGCGAAAGTGTGAAAATAGCAACAGGAAAAAAATATATTACCGTTATAATTCACGGAACTGTGCGGAGTTGTGCCAACATCAACAATGAGCAGTGGTGGGACTTAGAGAGGAGCAAAAAAGGGGCTTTTAGTTGCTCGCTGCACCTGAGGGTTATTCCGAAAGCTAAAAAAACAACTTATTGGCGATTTTTGGCTCTCCTCCTTCAGCCTCTTTACAAAAAGTTTGTTTAGAGAGGGGAGCCTAATTGACGATATTCTCCCGCTGCCATGTTCCTCATAGGAATAATCGAAATTAGCTCCGTTGGACTTATTCACCACCATTTCTTCTATTTAGGCGAGGAACTGAGGGTTATGAGGAGAAAAGGTACTTTGAAGAGCCAAACTGATTGCTTACGAAGTGGTGGAAGGGCTCCAACCGGAAAAAATTTCTCTCTCCATACGGCAGTATAAGTTCAACTGGAAGTGGGGTGAAGCAAAACAATGCGTTAAGCTATCCTGCAACAGATTTGGTTCTAAAAAGGTTTCGAGAAGATTTTAGTAACAAAAATCGGGTAACAAAGGCCACTTAGTCAGCTTGGACACTAGATCACGGGAATCGGGCTTCTTTCGGCTCGTCAAACAAGGGTTAAGCTCTTCCAGTTGGTAATCGTACTCATCCTGCGTTGTGGTACGCCAGTTTAAAGGATATTTACATCCGATAAGTCGACACTGAGTGTTTTCGAGCAAATAAATTTCCGAAGGATTAAGGGATTTGGCATTCCAGCGATGGGGAACGATGGAGTGATGAGTTTTGCGAGATATAATAATGGGTTATGGCGTTCAGATGAAGGAATATATTTCTGCTCTCAAAACTTCCACGTAGTACTCGTTGCGAAAACGAAAATAAGAAGAAGAGCACTATATTGGTGGAAAGATCAAATTCAACGCACTCTGACTTCACTTGGTGTCTTCAACCGGTGAGTAAAAGAACTGGTCTTGACTCGGCATTAATCTTGAAAGTCGTGGGCTCGAATCTTCAATGGAGCCTCTTTCAAAAAATAGTTTTTCCCGAGGGTGCTAGGCTCCTGACAGGTAATATCGATACCACCGAGTGTGCATATAGTAGATGTTTACTAAAATCCTTCAGCTGCTCGATAGTGGCAAGTAAAACATCAGCCAAACTTCGGAAAACTGTGAGGAAGCTTAGCCAAAAATCTCAAAACCATTCATATACAGTTCAGAGAAGACTTTAGTTGGGCTCATCACTTTCATCCACCTCTTCGCCTTCCTTCGGCGGGAAGATGTCCTTTTTAAGTTCCGCTTCTCCTCTAATTTGTGTTGGGCTTCTTGATGTTTTTCCCACGGTTGGAGAGGCGGAGGACCCTTAATGTCATGTCAGAAATACTCGTACACTCCGAGGGCCTGACATTCTGTGCCGAATGGCGGTCACAATTAGAGGAATTTATTTTCTATAATTTTAGTTGTCGTTCGAACCAGGACTCGTACGCTGGTCTTCAGTATGGCAGTATGCTTGGTTTATTGCTACATAAACTTCTCTGGTGTAAACTTTAAATGGGCTTCCTGCCTTATTCTATTGGCTGAGTCTTCGAGTCCGAAAAAAATATCCCAAAAAAAATATCCCGAAAATAGCTTCTTCCCAATCTCCTCGTGCACAAAAGCGGCTGTCCTAACATTGTATATTTCAGTCTGTAGTCATTCAAATGAAGCCAGCTTTATCAACCATTAAAGCTTCAGAGACTGTTAAAGCTCCTACGTACCGCCACCACTGCATTCGCACATTTTCTTAACTCTCTTTGTTGTCATTCCGAATACAAAGCACAACCCAAAATAGAAATCGCAGCACAGAGAGCTCGAAAAATCTAAAGTAAATTCGCTTAAAACCCCCCGCAGCATACAATGGAACGGACGGCTGTTAAGGAGATGAACGGACGAGACATCAGACAAGCCAATAAATATAGATTTAAAAGGAAACTAACACAAAACAACTAACTAAACAGTAACCATTAGTGTTGTCTGAATGTCCAGACGGAAGTCACACGCACTGCCTCAGCTCCTGCAAAGGCAGAAGTTAAAGAGACGAAGAACCAAAATCAATTTGCATTTCAATTCAAAGTAGTTTTTGGCTTCCAAATGTACTTACCAAATATACCCAAACCAACAGCCAAAAGTCAGTGACAAGCAGTCTAACGCACAGCCAAAAAGTCAATCAGTGCGTGAGTAAGGGTGTCTGTGCTATAAAAGAGGAACTTAAAAGGGAGGATGGCTGGTTTTTTCATGTTTCTACGAATAGGTGTACACTGAGAAATGTTTTTATTTTGGTAACTCCTAGAAAAATCAAGATAGCTGTGGATTCATCAAACGAAATTCCACCACCAATGCAAACAGAAGTTCACCATATGATTATCTTCGGGTTTCGGCGTAATTTACACCCAATACAAATATTCATTGTATGCCAAATTGCATATGGAACGATTGCACTGACGTTAAAGACTATTTCTAAGTGGTTCTGAAGATTCCAGAACGGACATTTTTCCGTAGAGGCTGAGACCCGAGTAGGTCGACAAAAATCTTCCACTGATCACGTCACCGTAGCTCTGGTGAAGTCCAAAGTTGACAAAGACTCACGTTTGATACAAGATATGATTGCTAATGAATTGGGCTTGATTGCCATGGCTTTATCGCCATTATTAGGTAATTATCTGGGATACACGAAGAAATCTGCTAGAGTTTTAAATTAGACCCAAAAAGAGGCTGGAGTGAATTTTGCTCAATTTTTCCCAAAACGAATACGCAAATGGTCAGTCTAGCAACTTAAGTAAAGTTGTTACTGGTGATGAATCTTGGTTCTAGAAGTACGATCCAGAAACTAAACAGCAGTCCATGGTATGGAGCTCAACAGGGGGAAACCTCAAATATTGTTAGCCGCTACAAAGCTCCACTCTTTTAAGAGAGATCTACATAGTGTATTCCGTGTCTTACCTATTTGTAGTAATCTCTCCTTATACCTTCTGTCTTCCTAATGTGTTCAGAGTAAATGAACCGCGTGAGTTCTATCGCTATTTCCATTCCTCATTTGTATAGTAGTTTCGACCTCAGTAAGAAGAGCTGCCTTGCTATGTGTATTCTGATGGACATAAGCTTGTCGCCCAAAATATTCATGGACTAAAAACGTTCTGTATATGAAAAAAATTCACTCAAATGTGTCACAAACTTTTCAAAATTTTTTTTTCAATATTTTTTTATACTTTATTGCATCCTTTTGTGCCTCCAATGCCTTCTCAGCGGTTGATTCCCACTTTCCTTGCCAGCTCGTTAAATGTTATTAATTTTTTATTGACTTAGAATTATGTAGGAGGCACTCAAACACGTAGTTGGGTTTGACTTGATGGCATTTAAAATAAATAAAAATAAAAATTAATTTTCAATCGCTGCTGAACAGAGACGCCAAAGACAAGCGGGTATGTTATGTGAAAAGCAACATAAAATATTGCAAAAAATAAGAAAAAAGACATGCATGCAAACAAATAACAAGAAAATATCATTAACCACTGTGACTTACAGTCGCACATCCTTTACGGGGATCAGCTGGAGTGACACTCAAAAATATATAAGAATGTTGCGTATACGCACTGTACGACCGATTTTTGTTTTTTTTCTTTGTTTTTACGACTTACAAACCTTTCTCGCTTCCTTTACATGCAAAGAAAAGGGTTATGTAAAGAAAAAAAAAAATTTTTTTAAAGCTCAAGTGTATGCGTTGAGTGGCACACAGGAATGCATTGAATTGGCTATCAAAGGCTTGACTACCGCTGTCCGTTTGAGCTTTTGGGACTTTACCGGGCTAAAGAGTGGGAACTCCGGTGAAAAGTGGATAGTATGTACGTTCATCCGGCAGCTGAAGTGTAAGATTTGTGTGAAAATATCAAAAAAATACCAAAAAAAGGGAAATAACACAACAGCCGTCTGTTGTTTCTGTGCAGTGTTGGTCTCGTAGGTCAACAGGGAAGCATAAAAAGCTGTTCAGCTCATAAAAAAGTGCGGGTAACTCTTTCGAATTGTTTGCTGTTCTCTTGCTTTATCAACTTTGCATGCTTTTCATATGATATTTATGCATAAAAATCTGTTTAATATTGTGACATGCTTTCCTCTTCCCTTCCACTTTGATTTATTTATTGATTTAACTTTTTTTTTTCTTCGGAGGCTGCCATTTTATAGTCCTGTCGCAGTGGGTAAAGCAGCCTGCATTGCTTTATTGTTGTTTTAAAATTTCTTCTTTACTTCTGTTTTTATTGAATTCTTGTTATTGTGTATTGAAGGAAAATATATAAATAAACGAAGAGCTGGTGGTACAGTGAATGGTATGCAAGGATATTTACTGTCCTTGTGTTGAATAGACAAATAATATTTTGTTTGTTGGAAAAAAAAAAATAGAAATAATAACATTTGAACGTATGATATATTTCTTTATTTTATGGCAAGTGAAGGGTATTGTTTTCGTTTATGATTGAGCGCACGATAAAGTAAAATGTGAGTGGAGAGGGAAAATAATTTTAAAAAATTGTATGGTCAATTAAGTAAAGCCAGGGGCTCTTTTTTTGGTAGGAGGAGAGTAACTCAGACAACTTATGTTCAGTAATTTCCTTTCACCATCTCCGGGTGTACCATTTTCACAACCATTCAGCTGGTTGGAGAAGGGCTCTCACCATAAATTCAGTATACTCTGGATATCAGATCTGGTTGGGTCTTTCAAGGGTTCCCTTATACTGAGTTGCTTGTGGGTGCTCTGGGTGAGTAATAGTACATACAAGTCGGCTGTCTGTTGTGATTTGTTGGCAGGCGTTCTTTGCTGCATAAAGGTGGTTGCGCAGATTTGCTGCTGCAAAGTAGTTGTCTTTCTATCAAAAAATGATCGATCCATTTCTGAGACAGCCAAGTAGCTTGATAAATATTCTTTTGCTGGACGTTAGTACTTCAGATAACCAAGTATCGAGAGCCGATGAAGTCGTTCAGCCTCAAGCCATTTGGGTATGTTTCGTCGTGGAGGTTGAATCGACCGACACTTGTGCTGAAGATACTTTATTTGCCCACACTGGCTTTAAAGCCGCCTAGCACAAAACGCGTTTGGCTAGTGAAAGAAGATGAAGAAGAACTAATAATGTAAGTGCCTCTACAACATATTACTTGCCTAATCTTCGTTTAAAATGAGCTCTAGAACGACCCTACTTTGCATGCAAATACTGTTAACTATTTGTAAACATAAGTTCCGGCTTAGTTTAAAATTAGCCATTTAAGATTATACTAAAAGCTCCTCGATTTAAGTTACCCTGTAGGGAAAATTCGCCATTCCTAATGAGTCTTATTATAGACAATTAATTTTTTTATATTTTTCTTGAAGCAGAAATTTTCATCAACCCGCCATTCGTATGTTGTTGCAATTTTTATTACGCCACGGCAGAGTTTCATTTCCCAATAAATTCTCTTTAACTGCGCAGATTTCGTTGCTCTCTACATTATGACGATAGCCTAATGTGTAGAACTCATCATTGTGGTGCGTGAGGGTCCCGCAGCAGGCAAACTAAATTTTAATATTTTAATTTTATTTTATTTTAAATTATTTTTTTTTGGTGTAGTAGAAATTCAATATGCCTAAATGAAGTGGTATGCAACTAGTATGAAGCTGATGCATAGTTGGAAAATTGTCGCCGTTTGTATGGAAAATCGCTGGTTTCTTTTGGGGCAACCCAATACGAGTATTATTTACTTACGCATTTCAGTCACGCACTGCGCGTTTATTTTTCTTTCATTTGCTTGTATTTGTTTTCATTTGTCTTTATTTTGGTTCTCCTTAATGTTTTTCTTCTGCCTTCCTCGCTCTGTTTGTATTAGAAGTTTCTTCTCATTTTTGCATTCCATTTATTCTTGCATTTATAAGCTCTCTTGTCCCCTTAACACAGTTACAGGCTCATTTCTCTTGTCTCTTCTTCTACATCGGCTGTCAGTTCTACTCATTTCTGTTTGTCTATGCATTAATTTGCTAATGCTTTCCATCTTTTATTTGAAATGAAAAAAAAAATACAACAGACAAATATTCATTTAATATGTATACACGTGGCGTATGTATGTATGTATATTTATATAGGTTTATGCTAAGAAAATATTAAATTTCAGTACACGTTACAACTGATAGGCCGACGTAGTCAGCTGTATGTCTTGTGTTATATCTGAGCTTTGTACTCTGACACTCGCGACCGCTGTGTTTCGAACTCCACTCTCCCAACACTTCCTAAAGATTCTCTTTTTAATTATATAATTAAGAGCATGCAGAGTTTCACTCTCTTTTTATGTAGGAATCAGTGTGGAAATCTGGTGACCGATATCCAGAGCATACATGGTGTATACAGGGAACACTTCTCCCGCCTGGTAAATGACGTGAAAAAGCCACACGTGGAGATGGCAAGCAAGAAATCCCAGACGCAGATGATCGAAAAGACGTTCCATTACTCGACTATGACGAGCTTCGAATAGGAATGGCCGTTGGATTACCAACCGAGCACTACACATACGGTGATGAAGAGCTAAAAAGTTGCATGTACCAGCTTCTTTGTAGAATATGGACAGACGAAAGCATGACGGACAGTTGGATCCTAAGTGTGCTCTTCCCAGTCCATAGAAAGAAGGAACCCAGAGTCTACGCTAATGATCGTAGCATTAGCCTTCTAAATATCACATCTGGTAGATCATCGCCAACAAGGCTTAACTTAAGTTTCTACCACTTTTCGGCACATATTGCGCGGTGTCCCAACGGTAGCTTGACGAATGTCGGGTTTCACGTGCTCAAGAGTTAAAACTTTATTCACATAAACAAGGTA
Source organism: Ceratitis rosa (assembly GCA_037013455.1). Taxonomy (NCBI): domain Eukaryota; kingdom Metazoa; phylum Arthropoda; class Insecta; order Diptera; family Tephritidae; genus Ceratitis; species Ceratitis rosa. Next base: position 14,066,739 of record JAWMAG010000013.1, on the reverse strand, counting down.
TTTCGTGTAGCCCCACAAGAAAAAGGTTCAACGGTGTCAAATTGCACAATCTCGGTGGCAAGTTGACGTCGCCAAGATGAGAGATTACGCGACAATATTTACCCGGGTTGTGTGACATGTGGCATCATCTTACTGGAACCATATATTATCCAGGTCGTGATCGTCAATTACAGGCCATAAAAAGTAGGTTATCATACGACTACAACGCTCCGAGTTGACAGTGTCCGTCTCGCTGTTGTCATTTTCAAAGAAGTCAAGTCTAAACACCCCTCCGGACTAAAGAGCGCACTAGACAGTCTGTTTTCTTGTAGTACTAATGGCTTCTCTTCAATTATTTTAGGATTTTTGGAGTTCCAAAAGAGTTTTTGTTCGCCGTCCACCGCTTTGTTGTTTAAACACCCAATCAGCGTATGAAGGACATTGTGAATGGTAGGCTGGGCTGAGTTGTTCTGTGAGTTGGACTTTAAATGGATCTCGGTGTAAGTTTCAGTGCTAAATAGGCCATAATGTGCCGTAAGAAAGTTCCAGCTCTGGATAACATTGAGAAATAAACACATTCCGGTATTCGGCTACATTTTCACTTACAGTAGCGATATCTGAGATGGAACGAGCACAACAATAATGCACAGGTCCTACAATAACTATAACCAATCCAGCCTCTTTCAATATCTTTAATATTTTATTAATTGCTTGGGTAGTTGGACGATCGATTATGTGCATCATAATCTCTTCTTATAGCACGAAACGTGGCCACGACTGTCCTGGTTTGAGTAGGGCTAGTTTTCGGAATTTTGGAACCCTATTGCTGTATGGCTTTTCGAGAACAACCGACATCAATGAGCTTCATTATAACATCAAAATGGCTAGATAACAAAGCCTAATGGTCAAGGTTTGGTAGCATTACAATGGATCTTAGTTAGACCTAACCTAACTTAACTCAGCTCAGCGTTGGGTACCGCAGGGGATTTATGATTTTCTGGCTGTTTACTTTATTATACAACAAATTGTATTTCTTTTAATGAATATTCATTTGCTACAGTTTGCTGTTGACTCGCCTCACAGCACGACACTAGAGTCACTCAGCTCTGTTTGTTCTTCTCTTCCAATGCGTGTATTTGTTGAGTTGCCATATAATGCATGAGATAAATTGTTTGTCCGCAAAAGTAATATGTCTTAGGGCAACAACAACAATATGTGTTTTTTTGGAAGAGAGATCACGACGCTTCAGTTTACAACCTACAGACAGGAGGCATCATATTTATTTGCTTTGTTGTTGCGCTGTTAAATATTTGTACAAGAAATTATGTTGCCTTGTGCGGTTTGAATGACTGTGGTTTTAACAAAAGTTTAGCAGCAAAAAAATGCTGTAAGAAGAAGCATACAATGTTTGTATTTGTTGAGGCAAAAGTAAGCAACGGAAGTGACGCTCTCAACAGATGTGGCAAGCCAGCGAGCATGCTTCTCTGGAGACGTCGTTACAACCTCAAATAGTCACTGTTTGGTGTGCTCTGTGGGCAGAGATAATCATTGGTCCATATATAATGCCTTTTTTCATGCCTAAATTAGAGGATATTGTAGTAGAAGACCTTTGGTTCCAACAAGACGTCACTACATGTCATACAACGTATGAATCAACCAATTGATTGAAGGAAACTTTTGGTGAGCGCATTATCTCGCATTGTGGGCTTATGGCGTGTACTCCAAGATCATGCGATTTAACACCGCTGGACTGTTTTTTGTGAGGTTATGTGCAGTCGCTTGTCTATGGAGATGCAGAACGTTTTGTGATGTCTCCGCAAATTTCCAAATCTCTGTGTAGTAGAGTAGAAAGGAGAAGGTGGCGAAGTGGACGAGTGATTAGCGTGAAACTATTTTGAAGAAGACAACACAATTGATACTCCGTATCACCATCATCATAGAGAGAAATGCCGATTATGTCGATTATAGGTATATTAAAGTATCAGGTAAGGCTTTTGTTCCGATAAAAACTTTTATAATTTAAAAAAAAAATCAATCAATCTAGTTTCTTACTGGATATACCAGGCATTTTATAAATATGGCAACTCTGAAAATTATTAAAATGATGTAAGAAAGGCTAAAAACATTTAACTCACGGAGTTTGCACTTAGTGATATTTTAATTTTTAATTAAATTTATTTTATTTTACTTTAACGCGGCAACCCTGGTCAAATAGTTATTATGTTATAGTGAGTAGTTTTTTCTTCAAATTTTAATAAAAAAATAGGTTGAATTCGTATTAGAATTCTTTCGAAAATTTACCCAGTTGGCAACCCTAATATTATTTTTAGAGCTTAAATTTAATTAAAATCCTCTTAAAATTTTACGTTTCATAATACTGTGGTTTATTTCGATTTCTGTGGCATTAATTGCTAAGAATTTTAACTAAAAAAATTGTGTAACGTATTTATATAAATATGGCAACATTGTTCAAAATATTTTTGGCTTAAAATATATATGTAAAATATATATATATACATATATATAAAAGTATCACTATGGTATTAAAATATATTTAAAATTCTATTTATTCAAATTCATATTTTTCTTATACAGTTGGCAACCCTATTTGTCTTTTACATTGCTGACTGCGCTTGACAAGTCACCTTTTTTCGGCCTTTGAATTCAACTATTCTTTCGGCGTTTGTTTGTTTCTACAGTGCCATTCCCACTATTAACCAATTTAATGTTTGCTCTTTAAATGGTCACATTTATAACCGTTAAAACCTACAGAACACTTTTAAATGGGCAATATTTCTTCGCAGAATTACTCACAAGGCATTTATAATATAAATATATTTCAAGTGCAGAATTTCATTCCGTGCAACTAATTACCAAAAAATGCTTAAAGAGTCTTAAATCAATTAGCAGAGCCCGGCAGTGTGCTCTGCCGGTGACTACAAACTGTGTGCGACAGTGTTGCTAAGTGCAGCCGGTCTCGAAATTGCTTTTTCAGTAACTTCCTCTTCCTACTTGTTCCCCCTCATACTCTCTCTCCCTCTCTCTCTCGTTCTCTCTTCCAAATTGCCAACAACTGACCCAAAGCAACAGAATTACTTACAGTCAACACCTGTGCAGAGTGGCCAGAGTCGAGGAAACAAAACCAGAAATTTATTGCTCAACAGACCTCCTGCTTCTCTTCTTCCCGCCGGCGCATGGTGAGATGCAGAGCAGTGCTCAAAGGTAATTGCGAAGGCAGCAATGGAAGTTTTAGCCAAAAGTGCCGACTCTTCTACGACTGAGCAGGAGCATTCATTTATTCATTCATTCTCTTATGGTTAAATTGGTGGAAGTGGAGGTGTAGGGGAGGTAGAAGAAGCTGGCAACATTTAACACACCTGTAAGTTGAGAGCCCCATTGTTGTAGCTGTTGTTGTTGTTGGCTACGCGCCACTCTATGGCGTTGAAAGGCACAAATGTACCAAAACAGAGAGAGAGAAAGTTGGCAAAAGAATTGAGCCAATTCATTATCATGTCCGTTGCGGCCAAGAATGCAGTAGACACTGTAGTTAATAGCAACAACAAAAGCTATGACAGAAAGCAACAGCTGCAGGCTGTTTACAACTAGAGGTCGACAAATGTTAGCGGTGTAGATGGAAAGGGTGCTCTCAAATGGAGCTCAAGAGGTGCTCAGAGAATATATGTGTGGATCTCTATTTCCCTCTCTCTTTATCTTTCTCTCTCTCTTTCTCTCTCTCTCTCCCTCTTTCTTTCTAAAAAATGTTAGTCACCGACTCCGAACTATAGGATTGTTTTCCTTGTTCTGGCCGGCTCTGGTTCTGTTTCTGGGTTCTTGCGAAGTCGGGTGTACACTTATTAACGAGGATGGGGTTCCCAAATCTTTATTTTCAAAGAGCTTATTCTGCAGGTTGAGGTTTGCTTGACGTCATAACTTCCAACAGTCCATTTATCCGGACGATAAGTCCTTTCCTTGCTAGAGATCAACAGCTGCAGGCTTTCTACAGCTAGAGGTCGACAAAGTTTATAATAATATAACGTAGGAGCTCTGTTTAGGTTAAGATCCCTCCCTCTCTTTCCTTTTTTTTCTTTTTTAAGTGAAGAGTGGGACCTCATTATAATCTAAGAAGAAGGATAATAACCGACTCAGACCTAAAGAATTGTGTCTCTGGATCTGGTCGGCTCTGGTTTTGGCTCTGGTTCAGGCTCTGAGTCGAAATAGGTGACCAAACTGAAGAATATTGGAGTTCATAATTATTTTGCGAGGTGGTAAGTATAATTGTTAACCATGATGGGGTTCCCAAACCTTCATTTTCAAAAGGCTTCCTCTGGTGGTAGAAGTTTGCTTGACGTTATAGCTTCAAAGAGTCCACAACTCTGGACGAGAAGCTATTTTCAAAGAATTAAAACCAAATAAAATTTTAAGATCTCTTTTAAATCACCCTTTATATGATTGCAGTTGGGCAGACACCACCTTTTCTGATGCCTGTAGTAAATATGTTTGTAATAGCTTTAGTACGTTCACATAATCGACCTCCCACCCTCAGTCTTTTTCACTTGGCTCGAGCCAATCTTGTTTTCTGGCATAATTACGCGATTTCTAAGTTCATTGTCTCATTTGTCCAACTATCTGCCGGTCTGTTTACGTAACCGGCTGGCGTTAAGTGCATGAGTAGGTGTGTAGAATCTGTTGCCACTCTAAGTGCAGCTTTGTTCGTCTTCTCATTGTTGAGATGCTAATTACGCACATCTCCTTCCGTGGCGATTTAATTGTCTACGACATGGAGAGAGCTTGCAGATTGGCTTGGGAAATGCATGAATTGGAAACACGATGTGGAAGTGCGGTGGTTTGAGTTCCTTAGAAATTTGTTAGCAAGGGATTTGTGTGTGGTTTTCTTCATGCTGACTTTAGACATTAAAGAAGCATTCAATAAATCGTGTTTGAAAATAAAAGGCTCTCAGTGGGATACCGAGTATTTTTGCTTTTACTCGTATGCCCGCGAAGTTAATGGCCGCCATGATATTCAGCTTGAAGACTAAAGACCTGGAAAAGTGAGAGCTCGCCTTGTGCAAAATGCCGTAAATAACTTGTATGGAGACTTGGATCCCGCTTGTGCGGTTGAGGTTAAGCGCTGGAAGGGCACTCGCTACCTAGAAACTAGAAAGTTAACAAGATGACGACCAATGAAAGCGGATTATGATTTAAGAGTATACACCTGGATTGTCCACTTCCTTTACCTTGGTAGATACCTCTGCCCAGTTGGTTGAAGTCCTCTTAAAAAGTAATTCTGACATCACCGTCAACCAGAAAATGCGATGCGACCGGGTAAGAAGAGAAGACGATATGTCCTTGTGACTATTGGAACAGTGGGCATAAGAGCAGTGGATGCTTTGTGTTGGATTTGTGGTGGGGGCCCTGAGTTCTATCATTCACCCCGGTGGACGAACGTCTCGCTACCCTAAGCAGCAGATCTTCTGCATATCACGGATCTTCGCCGACGCCTCGACGGAAGAGGAGAGCGATGTGACCAAAGATGCTTTCTATAGGCGTATGGAATGCAACCAAGAGTGTTATCCTCGCCAGGACGTCAAAATGGTGCTTGGGAACGACATTTCGGGCAAAGAAGCCATCTTTGGCACAACAGTCGTAAAATTAATTTTTCATGAGGAAATACCTCTAAACAACCAGAAGATTATCGACTTCCTTGGGGTCCGAAATATAATTATCTATACTAATATTAGATTCCGACACAAACAAATCGATCAAGCTACTTGACTCTCTCTTGTACGAAAGACTCAAAACCAGATGGACCATGTTTTGATAGACCAAAGAGGCAGATCTTGCGTGGCTTAGATGTACCTACACTCCGGGGGCTCTAACATCAACTCGGACCACCATCTTCTTGAAGCCAAAAGAGCTAGAGTATAGATATTACAACACCCAACTGTGATGAAGTCGATTGCCCGCTTAGAGAATAACAAAGCGGTGGGAACTTATAACTATAAGCCGAGAGAACTATCACAATGAGCGAGAAATTTTAAATGGTTTTTCTTTTTGAAATTTTTTCGATGATGAATTGGCTTATTTTAAGGTTGCCACTAGTTTGGAAAATTTTTATTATTATAAAAAATTTCGATGTAATAAAACAATACAAAATAGTGTAATTTAAGACGTTACACATAAGAGAAAAATTTCTTCAGTGTTGCCACCTTTGCAAAATAAATTATTTAGTAAAAATTTGCAGTTAAATGCGATAAAAAAAATTAAATCATAAGCGAAAAAGGTCACTCACAGTAAAACAAAATATTCAGAAGAGTTGCCACCTGCGTCAAAAAATGTAACAAAAAATTTACTAGTAGTTTTTGGATTTTTTTCTAGGTCAATTTAAACACAGAATTTTGCCAACTCGTAATTTTTTTATTATTTTATTTTTTTTTTTAAATTTTTTTTTTGTTTTCGTATGGCAAGCCTTCAGCCTTTTTGTGATTATACACAATAAATGAAAAATTTTAAGTATTTTACGTCCAATTTAAGTTTTTTGAGGTTTCGCCGCCCAAAATTAATTGTCGACAGCATAAATTTTCACATGTCGGAGACATGACTGGGCTGGCAACAACAACAACAACAACAACAACATGTATAGAAGAAAAATAAATAAAAAACTTTTAAATAAGCATGTGACTATAGTAAAAACAGCAAACAACAATTACCAACAGCAACATGCGTCGTATACATTCATATAAGTCTCCTTGCAACATGCCGTGGCAGCCAGAGAAATGCTTAAAAAAAAAGAAATATGAAGGCACTTGCCACTTGTCGCTTACGCTCGTTCGCCATACTTTTTAACACGTTCACACAAGTTGAGGCGCATAAACACACCTACATACATACACGTAATACATACATAGTTTTAAGCATACACATACCTATATGCATATATGTTTAATTGTATATTTTAAAACATGTGTGTGTGTGTGTGTGTGTGGTGTTGCAAAAATTCCGAAAAATGTTCTCGGTAAGAGTTTGTTTTCCACTAGCTGTTGTATTGTAGTTGTTGTTGTTACTGTTTAAGTTGTTTGCTGCTGTTGCTACATATAATTGTTGTGGTTGTTTCTTTTTTGCAGTTGTTTTTATTATTGCTATTTGCTTGTTGTTGTTTTCGTTGTTATTGCTGTTGTTGTTGTACATTTGTTTGCAAGCATTTAATTACATGCTGTTTTTACAGTTAAGTGGCTCCAACTCTGGCTTCCCAGGCCACACCAGCCATATTTATCGTTAGCTACCCGCTCTCGGTTTGACTTGTTGTTGCTTTAACGCACACACATACGCACACACGCATGTACATTTACGTATTTTCAAGCAATATTTGGCTAGTAAAATTACTTGTATTTTCTCTTTAATTTTTAATTTTAATTTTTTATTTTTTTAATGCTTTTCAAATTTCTTCCTCTTCTTTTATATTGCTTTCTTTTTTATTGTTTTTTATTGCCTTTTTTATTTTTTTTGCTAAACCTTTCGAGGGCGTAACATTACATGGTGACGGCTGTTTATTCACTTAATTTCCTTATTAAATTTAAAAAGTTGTGAATTTCTTTATTCTAGGCGACTGCCACCCTCTGATTACTCTCTCTCTCTCTCTCACTTAGCTCTACATTACCGGTAACATATATATGACTATATATTGCTAATCTAAGCTTTTTTTTCGCAGAATTGTTTGAATATTTTTTTCTCAGTCTCCACTTAAAGGCAACCTATATATTTCTTCTGACAACGTTGCCAATTTTCTTAAACCAAATAATAGTTTTGTTCGTTATGTTAATAATATCTACTTATCATTACATTATATACTTTGTTCCAAATGAAAAATAACTACACTTTTCCACTTAAATATTCAGTATAAGTATTTTTAACTATTTAACTCCTAACTCTGCAACGTTGCCTATTTTCTGCAGTTAGTTTTAAGTTCTATTTATTGTTATGCTATCATAAATAAATACTTTTTATTCATTTGTAAATAAATAACTCCGTCTCTAGTTCGCTGTTATTAGTAAATTAATGTGTATGTTTTCTGTGCAATGTTGCCAATTTTTCTTTACTAAATTTAATTTTTGTTCAATAAATCAATCGAAATCGACCATCAAGGTCGTGCTTTTTCTACATCAAATATCAGTAGCTTTTTAGTAACTCTCAAGAAAAATATTTTTCTGCAACGTTGCCTGTTTTCCGCAATTAGTTTAGAGTTTTATTTACTGTTATATAAGTATTTATAACTTTTTCTGCTTAATTATAAAACAATATATTCATTTTTATTTTGCGATAATTGGTATATTAATATGCATATTTTCTGTGCAACGTTGCCAGTTTTCCTCAGATTAACTTAAATTTTCAAAGAATTTTATAGAAGCACATTTTAGAGCTGCGTTGCCAATTTTTCGCAATTCGGTTTGCGTTTTGCTTTCCGGTATTTTTATTATTTCATATTTGTTTACAAAGTAATAAGCTGCTTGCTGCTTTGAAGTTCTAAGTAAATTAAACAAAAAATATCTGGGCAACGTTGCCATTTTGCAATGTTGCCGATTTTCGGCGGAAATTTCGCAGATTTTAATCAAATGCATTGCATATGAAATACTCTTTAAACTGATTAAACAAATATTTTGTTACTTTAAGTAATTTACCTAAAACAACTTTTTACGATGTTGCCAATTTTTATTTTCTTAGGTGGATAACTGATTTGTTAATATAATAATGATATTATTCTATGTTTCGTTAATTTATAAAAAGAAGACATCAAATTTTTTTAATTTAAATAATTTGTCCAACACAATTTTCTAACAACGTTGCCAATTTTCATCTTTAATTTTTTTGGACTTGATTATTATACAACTATCTTTAATTTTGTTAAGAAAATTTGGAAATTTGGTATTTAAAAATGCCAACTTTTTTAATGTATTTTCCGGCAATGTTGCCAGCTTTCTTTGCAGTCATGTTTGTAGCCAAATTTTGTAAAAATATAAAAATCACAACCTTGCGTATTTTCCACCTAATATGTTCGATTTTACTTAATTTTTTATTAATTTGTTTTCATTAATTGATATTTTTCAGTAAGTTATAAAATTAATTAACTATGAAATTAATTAAATTTTCCGTGAATTTTTTACTTTTAATTAATACAATTTATTTTGGGTTTCTTAAGCTTACATTTAGTCACCTGATATGCGTATTCAACAAACAAATTTTTTAACGAATTTAAATTAGCTTTTCTCCCCACTTATAAGGAAATTTTCACATTTTGCCGCTGTAGCCAATTTTCCTTTCCTTATTTTTTGTGTAATATAACCTATATATTGAATTGTATTCTTCTGTTTTTAATTTGGTTTATTTTACATTTAGTTAATAATTTTCCTAATTTAATACTTTTATGTTTTTATTTAATTTTTTATCAACGCTGCCTAATTTTCTATATTAATTTTTTAATTATAAAAATTTTCCTCTCATGCGATTTTATAGAAAAAAATTTATTAGAAAGTGTTTCTTATCAAACGATGTCATATTATACCATAGTTATACAACGTTGCCAATTTTCTTACATATTTTTGTAAATTGAAAATGCATTGCTATTCACCCCAGCTAAAAGTCACCGACTGCTCTGTTTGGATGTCCAATCCTTTGGAAGTGATTTCTTGGCCATAACTAGGCTGACCTCAGTTGGGAACCTCTCCGGCCAACTCTAAGAGATGATTTTCTCTAAAATAATATTTTCGAAGTTCAGATGATTTGAAGTCCTCTTAATATAGAATCTCCACCTTCTAGTGATTCCATTTCACCTTCGTTGCTTTTCTCACCTCAAACCATTGTTCGTTTTGCTCACCTTTTAATTTCAACAACAAACCAATTTTCTCCGAGAAAAATAGTAAATAAACTTTTAAAAACTTTATCACCGATGATTTGTAATTTTCTGACACAAACAGATTCAAAACTCGTTTTTGAACTTTTATCAACTCTACAATCACATAGACATATTCCGAGTAAATCACGTGTGTGAGTAGGCATTCGGAGCAAAGTTTGTTATTCGACACATTTACACTTAAACAAACACACACACACAGTCTCAAATAAATAAAGGATTTTGGCTTGAAAGACAACTTTTCAAAGTCGTTTGCGCAAACATTTCCAATTCCGTGTCTCACTTTACACAAATTCGATTGTGTAAGAGGACTAAATTAAATAAAGCCAAACCAAGGCGAGAGGGAGCTTACGACCGGGGTTGGAATGGGTGGAATGTGGAATCATGGAAGGGAGATGAGCCCCGCTTGACTAGTTAGAGCATTTACAGAGAAAATTTTGATGAAGCTCACTGCAGCGTGAACAGAAATCGGATGAAGAGGAAGCGAGAGTAGTTTGGGTTGACACATGTAAAATACACTGAGCTGGCGAGGTGTTGAGTTGCCGTGCAGCCTGCTTGGCTTCTGTCCTAACACGAAATTCGATTTTCCGATCACGTACGAGCTGTCAAAGTTTTCCGTTAGTTCGATGGTTGCACTTATATATATGTACATACATATATTTGTAGTTTGGCAGCCGAGTTTGTGTGTGTGTTTTTTTTTTTCGAAATCTCGTCTCAGCACTACTGTCACATCCAGCAAATGCAACACTGTATGCAACTAAATTCACCATACACTCACAACGCTCGCCATGGAATACGTCAGCGCTAACTGTAGCTGAGTGTGTAAGTCAGCTTAGTTCAAGACACGTTAGCACAATTGACATTTGCACGCGAGTCACAAAAATGTTATTTTTTCATCTTTACTCTGCCAATTCTCGCTTGACGCTGGCACGTTGCACCGTTTGCTGGGTGGGTTGGTGTCGAGTAGTCGGAGAAAATGCCGGAAGCAAAAGAAAACTTGTTCAATGTTTCCTTCCGTTCGTCATTTGCTATGTGCTTTCCTTCTATCTTCTTCTCTCCTCGTTCTCTCTGCCTATTTCTCACTCCTACTTATTAGTTATTATTATCATAATTTCTTTCTTTTGCAAGCAAAATTTTGTTCGACATAAAATCATGTCTTCCTTATTTCACTGTCTTTTGCCAAAAAATTCACAGATAAAAATTCTACTCACAAAATGATAACTTTTTGGCAAGGACGACATGAAGCGTGATTATGACTGGACTGTGGGGAGTTTGTGGCATGTGTGTGAGCGAGCGAGGAGGTGGGTTCGTCCACTCATTGCTGCTGCTGACGAACTATAAAAATAATGTGAAAGAGTATTGATGTGGAAATAAAATTAAATCGCGTTCTTCATAATATGTAAATTTCTCGCTTCTTTTTCCACATAATCTAAGCGACGCTGCCTTAAAACCTTATCCAAATGTGACAGCTGATCACTACCTTAAAGTCTTTGGTGTGTTTTTAAATGAAGCTCAAGTGATTAATAATGCCTAGAGGGGCACGCTCTGCAAGGCAATCGAAGAAAAATTTCATAGAAAACGATAACATACCGCACTGAGAGCCTGACAGTGACAGAGGTGATGTTCCGCCCTAATTCCTGCTTACCTATGTCTCTGCATCTGCGGCAGAAGTCGTTTGAGTCGCAGTCCATACTTCTACCAAGAAACCCCAGAGACGGTGTGCAGTTATTACACCGCTAGTTATACTTATGCAGGACCTGTTTGGAAGAATTATAGGCTTAGTTCTGTTGATTTTGATCGATTGGTTTGGCCACATTGCACATAGTTTCACTCTGCTACCTACTATTGGTCCTTCTGGTGAATTCTAGTCTTAATAGATACTTTGCCCACGTCATATGCAGAGTTTACCGTGGTTAAGACTGTACCCTTTCTGTTCAGTTCGTCGACCGAGCAGTTTTCTGTGATGTCCCTATGAGTAGGGAATCTGTGTAGGAATTCAGGCCATCTCTATCTCTTTCTCTATCTCTATCTCTATCTCTATCTCTATCTCTATCTCTATCTCTATCTCTATCTCTATCTCTATCTCTATCTCTATCTCTATCTCTATCTCTATCTCTATCTCTATCTCTATCTCTATCTCTATCTCTATCTCTATCTCTATCTCTATCTCTATCTCTATCTCTATCTCTATCTCTATCTCTATCTCTATCTCTATCTCTATCTCTATCTCTATCTCTATCTCTATCTCTATCTCTATCTCTATCTCTATCTCTATCTCTATCTCTATCTCTATCTCTATCTCTATCTCTATCTCTATCTCTATCTCTATCTCTATCTCTATCTCTATCTCTATCTCTATCTCTATCTCTATCTCTATCTCTATCTCTATCTCTATATCTATCTCTATCTCTATCTCTATCTCTATCTCTATCTCTATCTCTATCTCTATCTCTATCTCTATCTCTATCTCTATCTCTATCTCTATCTCTATCTCTATCTCTATCTCTATCTCTATCTCTATCTCTATCTCTATCTCTATCTCTATCTCTATCTCTATCTCTATCTCTATCTCTATCTCTATCTCTATCTCTATCTCTATCTCTATCTCTATCTCTATCTCTATCTCTATCTCTATCTCTATCTGAGCCTCTCTGTCTGCCACTCCGCTGTCTTCATTGATATCTGAGCAACAACAAATACCAATGTATATTGGGTCTATTCCAATGTCAAAATAACTTATTAATCATTCAATATGCGCATTTCAAACCATTTCACTTACTCCCACCTCAGGTGCACCGCCCAACTCGAACATCAATTCGAATATCACATTCATATTAGAGTCAATTCAATTTAAGAGACAGCTGCAGCTTAGTTGTGGTTTAATATGCCCCGAAGTATTTCAACGAACGTGCGACCTCGTCGCGTCACTCGACAACAAGAGGTAAATGAAAATAAAATAAAGAAAAAAAGAAGTTGAAAAGCTATTTGCCAACTAAATGTCAACTGGCTCATTGAGGATTTGAATTTTAATACGTTAGAGTGTCACAGTGGAGGTGAAGTGCAATGCTTGGTTCGTGTGTTGAGAGATGCTTGAAAAATTCATCGAAACAACCAATTCAATGATTTATATGAGCTCTGACACATGGAGCTAGGCTTGTGGTTGTTGTTCTTCGCCTTTTGACTATTACCTTGGCAAAAGGTTTACTTTCCACGTAACTTTCCATTGTTTCAGCGAACCCTTTAGACAACAATGGCACGCTGTTTGTAAGCTGGGCGACAGGAAGTCGCCATTTATTGCCAATTCACATGTGAATTACAAGCGGGTAAAAATGTGTGTCCATGTGGTTGTACAGATATGTAAACGAGCGCACAACATTCGTTCGCCATCGGTTTGACGTATGTACGTGTATGTAAATATTCAATTACAATTGAAACTTTAGCAATTGTCGAAGGGAAATGTTTTGTTTCAATCCTTGCGCAGGGTGTTCCAGTCTTCTTGACGTTGTTGATATGTCCTCGTATGCAAGTAGCATCGGGTTGCGAAGCATATAGTTGCGGGTGTGAAAATAAATGTTCTAGAGTATATTATTCGGTACACTACTATACACCTTCAATTGCTTCAGCGGTTACAAAACGACAATTATATTTTTATATATTTACATCTCAGTCGATCTTGACTAAATACTTTAAACTTTTTGGAGAACATTCTGAAAATCAAAACATCCTGATAATTACCCTCAATCAAAATCATGACAAACAAATATTTATGTTTTTAGCCACCATTTAGTTTGTCTTCTACGTCATTATAGCCGAATCAACAATAGTGCGTCATTCATTCCTTCTCTTCGCTGTTTGGCGCCACTTGGAAATACCAAGCGAAACCAAGTCGCTTTCCACATGATCCTCCCAACCGAGTTGAGGCCTTCCTCTTCCTCTGCTTTCATCGGCGGGTACTGACATGACCTAGTCAACGTAGCCACTGTCTCTTCATTCACTGCATGCCAATGCCATCGTATAACTCGTAAAGTTCATCGGCATAGTTTGCGGTATTCGTTGTTGCCAATGCTCAAAAGACCATAAATTTGATTACAGGAGATATTTTGTCTTGTCCATGTTCACAATCGGAACCATGCGCTTCGCTTATTCATCAAGTCTGTAGAAGGCAGAACTGACGGATGGTTTCACTGCTTCACATAAAAACATACATTTCTCACAAAATACACTTAAAGCACACATAAATATCTAAGCCAATTAAGTAATAATAGTTTTTATTGCAAAAAATTACTAAGAAAACATTTTATTAACCTTTTACGAAAGTAATAAGTTCAATTCACGCAAATATAAAATTAAATCGAGCGCCGTGCAAATACTACAGAAGTGCCATGTTATCGATAATCGATAACTAGCGATTGAGCAATTTCTTATTATTAAGTGTGTGCACGCTGAAAATTGCTGTTGTGAAAATTAAAATACTCTAAAAGAAATACATTTTTTCACTCCTTTATGTACATACATATGTACATATGGATTCCAATGGCTGCATTTTCGTAGTTTTCACTCAGTGCCACCATTAAAATTCCATGCAAATTCATTTTGCGTGTACATTGGATAACCACAAAAACTCAGCGTATTTTTTCGGCACATGTGAGTGCCATTGTAAATTTATAGCAACAACAACAACAACAACAGCAGCAGCAAGTACATGCTTGCTAACATAATAGCAGCTGTATAGCAACAGCTAACAACAACAACAACAAAAACAACAGCTTGTGGCACATGTTTAATCCTCAAAATATTTGTGTGCATGAGTGAATGGTTAAAATTTTTTTCCTTCGCATTGTGTGTGTGTGTGTACGAGTATGCCTGGCTGTCGCAATATGTACAGCGGACTTAAAAGGTTTCCCAACGATAATAAGGTTGCATGCCACATATGTACGAGAGTATTGTTGGCAAACACAACAACAGCGTAGCACTAATAAAAGAACTCTTCTTGGTTGGTGGTATGTGCGTTTTCAATGAATTTTGAATTGTGGCAGAACGTAAGCGCGACAACGAGACAGCGACCCATTGTGCTTTTTGCTTTGGCTGCTCCATGCGTTTGGTACTGTTGGCGCTAATTTTTCTCAAATTTCCCTTGTCGAAAGTTGAAATATGAAACTTTTAATGTTAAATATCAGACGAGCAGTTATCCTTAAATCCTTAACAGTCGAGCCAACTTCAAATTCCAGGTGCAGTGCCTGAAATCAGTTGGCGTTTGATGTAGTTGTCATCAACAGTGAAGCTTCTCATGCGACACAGAACCCACAAGGAGCTCGTACTCACAAACAACCCCGGAACGGTTGATATGAGCCTCTAGAAGGTACAGCTCCGCTCCTGAAAATTCCTATTCTCTAGTAGCGGCTCCGCGTCAGCTAACTTATTAATTACACTCCTCCTGTTTTTTGTACAATCAGTACCACCTCCGACCCAAACCACCCTCATTATACAACAAGTACACGTATGTAAATATCTTCACTGAAGTATTCAGCGAGTGACTCAATTGTCATTTGAGTACGATTTGTGACCACTGAAAGCGGCTAAAATTATCTACTGCTCTCCACCTCACCCAGTCGTATGTGAGTGAGCTCCCACTCATGGTAAACTCGCGACCGCGCGACCGCGAAATGCAATAGGCAACAGGAGTGATATTAAAAACTACGAGTACAAAACCAACAACCAACCAACTAACAAAACAGACATGTTGTGCAGTAATAGTGACCAGTAGTTGGTGCTGTAGGCACTTCCATGGGTTGACCATTCAATGTGGCCACTTCCTAGCATGTATACATGAGGTTTGTACTCTACCACTCTCCCACTCTTTCCCTCTCTCTTCTCTTCTCCTCCATAGTTACGTTGCAATTTGTGGTTTGCTTTTGTTAGTTTGGGTTCATTGAGCTGAGTGCGGTATACTCGTATGGCGCTCGGCCAGAAGCATTGTTTGGCTGGCGTACAGCCAACCACTCAGGCATTCACGCACGCTGTTGCTGTACGTTCACGTCTCTGTCATTAATTAAACTCGCATTGTAATTAACAATTTTCTGTCAAATCGCACACAAATACCGATTTGGCAGCACTTCGCCATATACAGAAGTACTTAGCTATGTTATGTACTCGTATGTGAATATGTAAGCCGACGTTGACCGCAAACAACATTAATGCGACAAGTTGCAACAAGTATAGGGTTTCGCCACTCCCATTTGCCGAATACGTGCTTAGTTTGCGGTATTGTAGTCGTATTTAGTTGGTATTACGTTGTTGTTGTTTTGTAATTAAAGCCTTTCAAATCACTATCGCAATCGTGGTCTCTATTTACGGCGTTGAGATGAATGTAAAATAGCGGAATTGTTGAGCTCCCCTTAGACTAAAAGGCATAGTAGACAAGACTAAAGTATTCCAGTAACTTTTACTTGAAGGAACCCAAAAATAGGCCAGTTAGACTATGCTTCCTTCGTCTCTAGTCCCACGGCTCGTTCCCAATATCATTCCCTCTTCAAGCCAAACTGACCACTAGCAGCAGCGACTTTTGGACAGTGATAGTGACCCAAAAGAAATGGATTCTTACAAAAACTTGAACCATTAACCTCTCGTTCTAGAAGTTTCCCAATACAAATACTCATACTTGAACCGTTCCGGTCGTAAGTGTTTCTTTGCTTCGACACTTCGGTCTTTATGGTTTTACAATAGTTCATTCGCTTGAAAGGACCTCTAGCTTGGGACATAGTGTGAGATCTAACAACTCCGTCGAGTCGAAGAGCATCTGATAATCAGCTTGCAACCAAGAGGAAATAACATGATCTACCGTGTCTGAGGATAAGTCTATATCAATTCTGCTATTTAAAAGTCACTTTTCGGTATGCGAGTTAAGCCATTAGATATTATTAGTAGATTATGTACATGGGGGAACCTGGTTATAGTCGAAAGTGAGTTATACTGATGAAGTCTCTGCGTCTTGAGTTCGAACAATAGGTTCCAATCACAATTTTTACTTCTCTTTACTGGCGAGTTAATAGTTCGCCATTCTTCGCATCTTTCTGCCGTTGGTGGTCTTCATACATAAAGGATTGATATCTGATGTATGTGTTGACACGATTAAATGCCATCGGGTGTTTAGAGAGTTTGCGGGTTCTTGCTATTCTCCGCTTCTCTCCTGCAGCGAGAATGCTTTTTGCCCAGTTGACGCTCGCCTTTTACTCCTCTGTCAGTCGATCGCCAAGGATAGTGCTGAGCTTCTCCATAATATTGGCGTTGTATTTCAGTTTCCTATGCTCCCTGATGGAGAAACGAATAGATTTGGAGCAACAGGGACGTTGATGTGGGCCACTTGCTCCTGTTTCTCTAGACATTCGTGCGAACTACGGTGGATTGCCAGTTCAGGGGTTTGCATCAGGTCCATTTAATTGCGGTTTTATGTCCTGAGCAGTGCTACCGAGACGGCCCACTCGTGACCATGTGCCTTTTTTGCTTTTCCTTAAAGAGACAATGGCTTGCCTCCAGCGGATAGCGGTTGCTTTACGGCTTGTAGTTCAATCGGCTGAAGAGATTTACAAAGAGTGGATCGTCTAGGCTCTTTGGGCTCCCTCGATGAGGTTATCGAAAATTTAAGGAACGTGCATGGATCCGAGGCTGGATTATTTTTGTTCATTTTGAACTGGTGTTTTGGCCACCTACTGGGACGGGACTTTTCGGTAGCCAGAAAAATAGGAAGGGGAAGAGAAACGGTCGGCTGTAGCAGGGCACTAGTCCACAGGTCGTCATCGTTTCTCTCGGATATGGATCGGTCTACATGGGGCTCCGTTATAAAACAGTCTAACTGCAAACCGTCCAATGAGCGGGACCTTTCGGTGGTCAGAAAAATAGGAAGGGGAAGAGAAACGGTCCACTGCAGTGCAGCACCAATCCACAGGAAATCACCGTTACTCTCGGAGATGGACCGGTTTCCATGTGGCTTCATTATAAAACAGTTGGTCGCAAAGAGCAACGATACGCCCGATATCCTGGATTAAGGGGAAGGGTATGTTGGACGCTATCCGGGTATCCGTAATATTTAGTTGGTCTTACAGTGCCACCTCTACAAGTGTGCGATGATTCTTCATCGCGCAGTAACGGTTTTGGTTTGGTTCACAACAAAGATAGTGAAAGAGTGTCTTCATCCGCTGTCAGGGCTTTTACACGATAAATTTGCAAAGGGTTGCAAAGGGAGCAGAGTATCGAAGAAGACCCAAATGATTCCATCATCGCGCGCAACAATTGGAGCTATGCCCGGTCACTTTGTGGTAGATTTTGCGGAAGGCTCTTAGTTTCCGGGCTTACAAAACCCAGCTTAAGCAAAAATTGAAGCCGAGTCCCTATCAAACGCATCACACGTTCGGTGAATGAGCCGAAAATGAGATATCCATCGATCTCGGTTTTTACAAGCTCTTTTTCGGTTGAATGGGCACTTTAAGAAACAAGATTGATGCATCTTTAGTGACGCTAATTCACAAGCCATGGTTGAGTCGTCTTCACATCTTCAGAAAGTCACTGTTTGGTGTGGTTTTTAGGTAGAGGGAATCATTGATCCATATTTCCTCAACGTTACAATCCATGGGAAATACTAAAGAGCTTTGATTTATGACTTATTCATGCCTGAGTTTGAGGATATTGAAGTGGAAGAAATTTGGTTCCAACAAGACGGCGGTACATGCCATACAGCTCTTGGTGAACGCATTAGCTTGCAACGTGGGCTTGTGGAGTGCACTCCAAGATCGTGCGATTTAACACCGCTGGACTGTATTTTGTGAGGTTATGTGCAGTTGCTTGTCTATACAGATAAGCCCGAGACGTTTGACGTCTTGGAAGGGAAATTTCGAGCCCGAAATAATTTTTAAAACATGATGACAAATCTTAACTTTATGTAGCTAATTTTTTGGATATTAAATATAATGATATGCTCTTTATTTCCTCTTAGCCACATGTCTAAAGGGAACACCTTTTCTTATTGTCACACAATCTAAATCAACCTATATCAGCTCAGCTCAAATCTATGTTCTTTCCTCATACTCATTAATATCCAACCCTCTCTCTCTCTCTTACCGCCCTCCTTGCCACATGGTATTAAATGTGAAGAATCCAATCATTAACGACTCACCGCACACACACACACACACACACACACACAAATTTCTAATTAAAGAAAAAAATTTCCAATTAAAATTTTAATTGAGACTCTTGTGAGTGTAATTTTGATATGCTTGTTTATCAAAGGTGACAGTGTATACAAGGAAATGAAAACAAAAACAACACAAAAACAAGTATTGTGTATAAAAATATTCAATTTAGTTGGTATTGAGCTCTGCTTTTAATTGGGTCAAAGTTCCATGCCAAAAAGTGGAGTTTGGGTTCTTCTTCAGTGGATACAGAGGAATATTTTCCCACTTCCCATTATCCTTAGGCTTATTTTTCTTTCATTGCACTCACATGCATACTCTTCTTGGTTGTGGCGAAATTAGTTCATATAATTTTTGGATTTTGTCAACATTTTTGTAATTGTTTTTAGTATCAATTTACTTTGTGAATGTCATTACTGGCGACAAATCAACACTCTGACACACGCTTAGTGTCTAAAAGGCTTTCAAAATGCACGAGCAGGAATAAAGACTTTTCCAATGCTTCAACGACGCATTGGAAAACCTGGCAGAGACGGTTCGTAAAACGCTTTCGTCGGTCGTCGTGTAGCACCTTGTCGGACGGCAATAGCTTTAAAGTAGGCGTTGTAAATAAGATCTTTTCGGTTTTTACTTTATCTTATTTGCCATATTTTTTTTATGCTTATTAGTTTTTGCTTTCGTTTCCTCTCTGTTCCTTTAGTTTCGAGTTCACTTCTTTTCAGCCTCGTTAGCAACATATTTCTACTATTTCAGCAGTCATTTTCTAAATGGCCATACTTAAGAGCAGCCGGTCTAACTGTCTTAAACTTACTCTCTTAAATACATTTGTTGGGCTGCTATTTATCCATATATACATACCTATATACCCTGAACACTTACTTCTAATGACTGTTTGTAATGCTGCGGACCATACAACAGCCGTTGCTGGGAAAACTAGCAGTTTTACTATTTTCTAAGATTTTGTTTTCTTTACCTTTATATTTCAGATTCAACTCGTTGCCTGCTCTGTGAATCGGCTTTACGCGTCTCAAATATCGTTGGTCCATCATTGTTACTTGATTTAGCTTTGAGCGCGATTGAAAAGTTGTTTTGTTCCTGAAGAAGGTAAGGCTTTCTTGTGTTTTAACTTGTCTCAGAATTTTTTACTCGGTTTCTAGGTAAAGTAAAGTTTATTCACGTAATTTAATGAATTTTCATAATCTTTTTCAAGATAACATACAATAATTGTCGGTAAAAAGTCGGAAAAGCTATGCTATCAAATCCTTTTGACCTAATGATGAATATTCGAAGTATTGTCTTCTGCATTTTCTACTTTTTCTAAATAAGGTTGCATTTATCTGAGGCTCGTTTCACTAAATTTATACAACGATAAAGTTGTTGTGCTCCTGGAATGCGGCATCTATGAGTGATGTAATTCTAAGAGATACATCTGATATGACGTGTATATTAACAGCTTGGCTTAGAGTAAGTTATATGACATACTTATGTGTTGTCGTTTGATGTGATATCATCAGGAAAGCATGTGATGACTACGCGATTTTAGGTTGCGATTTTAGGTTGCGTTGAGGGATTTCATAATTGTTCCTAATTACATTTGTAACATGTTATGTCATATCAGAGTGAATTTTATTTAAAATAAAATGTATTCATTTGGAAATAAAGTACTCTAAAATACTATGTATACATACCTATATTGGGTCTAGTAAAAAGTAACTCATTATTTGCGCACCAGAACAGATATCGATAAAACAATGATAATCATCGAGTTTAACCGTCATGTGAACACTGCTTTTGTTATCTTTTATTTTATAACTTATGTTTTTTGTATTATATTATTTTATTTTCTTCAATATAATTTAATATTAAATTAGTTTATTTTATTGTTTTTAACTTAATTTAATTGCATTTTTTTATTTGATTGCAGTTTAATTTCACTTTATTCTATGTTATGCTGTAATATTTTTTTTGTTATTATTTTGTTTACTTTTATTTGATTCTATTTTATTTAATTTAACTTTAGTTTATCTAATTTTATTGTTTTTAATTTTTTGTAATTGTATTAATTTTATTTATTTTTTTATTTTATTTAATTTAATTTTGTTTTATATTATTTTATTGTTTTATTTTATATTATTTTATATTATTATATTTTATTTCATTTATTTTATTTCATTTTATTTTATTTTATTTTGTTTTATTTTATATTATTTTATTTTATTTCATTTATTTTATTTTATTTTATTTATTTATCATTTTATTGTAATTTATTTTGTTTTATTTTATTTTATTTATTTTATTTTATTTTATTTTAGTTTAATTTATTTTATTTTATTTTATTTTATTTTATTATATTTCATTTTATTTTATTTTAAATTTATTTGATTTTATTTTATTTCTTTTATTTTATTTTATTTTATTTTATTTTATTATTTTATTTTAATTTAATTTAGTTTATTTTATTTTAGTTTATTCTATTTCATTTTTTGATTTTATTTCATTTTTTTATTTATTTTCTTCATTTTATTGTACTTTATTTTAATTTAATATATTTTATTTTATTTAAAATAATTTTGTATTATATTATTTTATCTTGATATATTTTACTTTACTTTATTTGATTTTATTTTATATTATTTTATTTTGCATAATTTAATTTAATTTTAATTTTTTTCATTTTTTGTATTTATTTTAATATAAATGTATTGTATTATTTTTTTTTATTTTATCTATTTTATTATTTTATCTTATTTATATTATTTTCTTTGATTTTATTTGGTTTATTTATTATTTTGTTTTAATTTATTTCATTTTTTTAATTGTTATTTATTTTATGTTATTCTATTTTACTTAATTTTATTTCATTTCTTTTTATTTATTTTATTTTATTTTATTTTATTTTATTTTATTTTATTTTTTGTATATTATTTTATTTTATTTTGTTTTATTTTATTTTATTTTATTTTATTTAACTTTGATTTATTTTTTTTAATATATTTAGATTAATTTTTTTTTACTTTTTTATTTTATTTTATGTTATTTTATTTTCTTTTATTTTATATTATTTTTTTTTTATTTAATTTTATTTTATTTTTTATAATTTATTTTATATTAATTTATTTTTAGTTTTGTTTTAATTTAATTTATTTAATTTTATTTTAGGTTATTTAATTTTTTTAATTCATTTTTTTTAGGTTGTTTTATTTTTTATTTTATTTTATTTTATTGTATTTTTTTAATTTTTTTTTAATATCATTTGTTTTGCTTTATGTTTGTGTCAGATGCAAACTCTCATCGTTTAAGAGAAAACAACAAAAAAAAACAAATATATACTTTAAAAAAATAAAAATAGAATATGCTTGTTTGTATGCATGTGTGCTGCGGTAATAAAAAGTAATTCCACACGGAAATACCATTAGGTAAATTAAATGATTGCAAAACGTTTATGCAAAGAAGCGACAGACACGTGACCGGATGAATAGGAAGTGAACAAAATAAAAATGAAATGAAATAAATTTGAATTAAATAATAAAAAGAGAAATAAAAGCAAATACCATAAATAAGTAATGAATTTTTTCAATAATAATAAACAAAAAATTGCTCAAAAACAAAAAAAAACACAAAAAATAAAATAAAATAAAAAAACAATATATGATAATGAAAGGCGCACGCATGCATAAGCAAATATTTTTGCTCGTAATGTAAATATTTACATTTTGTTAAACATGGCGTATACGTAACCTATAAACCCGCGAGTATACCGTACCTATATGCAAGTACTATATATGTTACAAATTCAATATCATGTTATGTTAAGGCGGTTGGCATTTTTTGAAACAAAAATTTGAAACATTAAACCACGAAGATTCGGAGGAAATTCAATAGAAAAGGGAGAATATAAGTTAGAGAGAAGTGTGCTGGGGGCAGTTGAAACAGGAAAACAAGAAAAGGTGAAAATCCTTAGTGCACTTTGTTAAAAAAAAAATTTAAATAAATGTAACCCACTCTACTGTATGTAAACACATATATTTCATGTATATATCTGCATTGCCGGAGTTCATATGTCACATGTTAATGGTCTGCAAACATTTTCATTTGCTTTTTATGCTGCTACTTTTGCTATCAGTGCTGTTGTTTGATTTAAAAAAAATTACTGCCGGCTCTTTTGCTTTATGTGTTTTTTTCACAGACACTCTTCATACACTGATTCTCCATTTTCTCCATTTGCCTTCTGCTCTTTGCGCTTTTAAATGTCGATTTATGCGCTTTTTTACATTTGAAAAATCATTAAATTATTAATTTATTTATGACGTTACAGTACAGAGGTCTGCGCCTGAGCACTGCCACTACTCTTGTTGTTTTTGTTGCCGCTGATTTTTATTTCCCATTTGCCAGCATAAAAGCTTTACAGCCTCCCAGTTTCGTGCTTCATTGGTGGCTATAAACAAATATTTATACGCGCAAGCATTCCGACACAGCCACTTACGTGAAGACGACGATTCACAGAGCTGTCATATAAATAACTCAGTTTTGAGTGGATTTTCATAAATTATTTATACCGTTATTTTGGAAGAGATTTATTTAAAATTGTTTAAATTTAAAGTATTATGTGGAAAATTTGGGAATAATGACGATTTGCGGATGACGTGAAAGTGACACAGCAGCGAAGTGGATCGGAAAGAAATCTGTGAGTGTGAAGAGACTGACTCACTCAAAGTCGAGGAACACTCTTTTGGAGAGGCGAATTGGTAACCTAGTTTCATACTTGGTGCATACCGAGTTTCTTTTTAAGGATAAACTCTTTCAACCAGCCTAAATGTAGTGCCCATGCAGTACTGGAAGACTACGAGCTCGATGTCCCAATCGAAAGCAATTGAACATACTTCACGACGCCCAAGAATGCTAAAGGGATACACGCAGCTACAGAGAAAGTAGTCTGAAACTCAGCACAAGGGGCCTCCATAGCTTGCATTGATCATCCTTTCATACATTTGGAACTGATGTTTTATAACCGCTGAAGCGATTTTAGGCGAACCACTGCCCAGATTTTTCAAGAAATGGAAGAACCTACAGTGTTTTTGAAGCCCTATCGCCCTGTTAGTCTGACCGAGGCTCAAACCCACTAGGCTCTATATATACGCATGTACTGATTCCTGCTCTTCTCGATGTTTGTAAGGAGGAGTTCTCAAGTGTAGGGTTTTGCAAAATATTTATTAGTCCTCGCATATTCTTGACTAAAAATACTGTAGAGAGAGGAGATCTGAGGCCTATGCAAGCTTGCTCCGTGGTATGATGAAGCGAAACACAGCTCGGTGTCTTAACCAGGGCAGCTAGCCACTCACACAGCAAGACCGTTAGTGCGCGGCGAGGAATTGCATTCTTCTAGAGTTGATTGAGTTAGGCCTGGAGGGTGTCTAACATACCCTTTCTCCCTATCTATGGTGCCACACCAGCGGCACTAAGCGCAACTTGCTGGGTATCTACCACAGTCGTTTTCTTTCCTTTTCCCATTTTTTTGGTCTCCGGTCTCATTTAAGTAGGTAGCTACTGGAAAAATATCTTCGAGAATCGCATCGATGGAACCGAGGGTTCCAAAAAAGCCTACTTTCTGTAAAATATAGAAAGCAGTCCGTAGTGACATGGCGAAATCCTAAGCCCTCAAAAGGAGCCAAACCATATTTTAAGTTACTGGAAGCTCACCTTAATCGCTGGACACAAGACCCCGAACCGGCATAACGTTAAGCTTTAATTCCGTGCAATCTCCTAATACGTTTGGAACAATAGGCGTAAGTGGCACCGTCCAACACTTCTACTACTCGGATTTCATTAAGTCCCTCTTCAAGGTCAGGGAACCAGCAAGTAGCTGCAAGAATTATTAAAAGCTTAAACGCCGTCACTACTGCTCAACTGACAGTGGGGAAAACAGGATAGCCTCATTTGGATAAAAGTTGCCAGAGAGAAGCGGACGTCAGGGAAAGACAGAGAGGAGCTACATACATTCCTGCCCAGTATATAAGAGATCAAGGTCTCCAAGATGCATATCCAAGATGATATTTTAAGGTTTCTCTTTTGGCTAAGTATAACGATTTACAAAAGGGTGTCTCCCTAAAGCTTCTTAAGAACCCATTTCACTCACTCCCGACGTGGAGAGGAGCTGAAAGATGATTATCAACGGACAGAAGTCTTGCAAAGCTGTTCATCCTTCCAATTCTGTTACCTCAAGGCACCCAAAAGAAGTCTTACTCTTTCATTGTTAAAATTTTGTATGCTTTGAAGCCCAAGTATGATGTACAAGCAGTCTTGCAGACGTTAAGATGAGTCCATGTTGATCAATTAGGAAAGCCCGTGGTCCAATCTTCTTCGAGGTATTACTTTTTTCTCTTCCACTCGCGTTACGCCCAAACGCCTGCAATTTCCATTGAAGACACCCTCAAAGGGCAACAAAGAAGCCATCAACCGCACATTGTTTGTATTGTAATGCTATTGTTTTTGTTGCTTGCTATATGCTTGGCCACCAATTGTGCATATCAGCTTGTAATTCGCTTCAACAATGTCAACGCTGTATCGCAGTTCAAGGCATTAGAGGATTTGAAGGTGTTGTCTTACAAGCGTTGCTGTTATCATTCTTGTTACAGCTTGTTGTTGTAGTTTCCTATAATTACCGACACTCTCATCGTCATCGTCATCTTCATCTTAGTTCACTGCTCCGCCTTTCGATATTTAACCATGAGGATTTCAATTAAGCACACCACATGTCTTGGCCAAAGGCAGCCGTGATGATGGCGAGGGTTCTCAGTGTTGCATGTTGTCGCAGCTGTTGTTTGTCTGTAAAATGACAATATGTACGCCTACTAATAGTATGAGACGTTTGTTGTTGTTGTTGTTTTTGTTGTTGTTGTTCTACCACGGCATTATGTAGGCATGTAGGCTTCGGAGCTTTTTGGTTTGAATATGAAATTGTTTGAAGAAGAGTTTAACCATGTGTTGTTGTTGTTTCTTTCAAAAATATATATTTTTTTTTTGCGGAAGACACTATAATATGCTGTGTAAGTGTTAGTTTTTTTTTTTTTTTGAGTAATTCGATAAATTTGTTAAGATGTCAGACCTAGTTCGCCTACATGTGGAGCTCCAACTCAGCTTCTTCCTTATATTGTCGGAAAATTTATAATATTATACTATATAATTCCTAGATCTCACAAGAGAGTACCAAAAGGACGGTAGACAGTCGGAAATATTCCCAAAATCAATATGTGTAATGTGATATTGCTTCCAGCTTACAAAAGCTTAGCTTTGATCGAAAATTCGTTGAAGAGCTTGAAGTTGCGGCCGCACCGATCGAGTGGTTAGCAGTGCGTACTGTAATACGGAGGGCCAAGGACGGAAGCTAAATAAAAGCTCCTCATAAAAATCCATCGGCCGTGCGGAGATGGCTTAGAATAAAATTTTCGTCCCTCCATTTGTTGGAGAAACATCAGACGTACACCGTAAAGTGAATCAGAAGCACGTTTAAAAATCGTATCAGCGAAGGAGTGTTTATATATTGGTGGATTAGCTGATAAGTGGTGGCCCGACTGCTGTTCTGACTATCCCGATCATAATTCAGAGCTAGAAGAATACACTTTTATTTCTTGGGATCTCATAAGGATCTCATAAGGAACACATGAAGAGCTCTGTGCTCTGAGCTATATGACAAACTGCGAGATTGTCAGCTTGGGTGGCGAGTGGAACTTTTGAATCTGATTATTTTGTTTACGAAATAAGCTTGATAAGCTAAAAGCCTGTCAGATCTTTCACCTAATGACATCTGTTCGTCAAATCTGGAGCACAAAATTTTGAAGGGGAGACCTTCAGAAGCGTACTTTAAGCGCAGGTTGAAAGAATCCTCTAATATATGGGTAAATACCGTGACCATAACTCATATAAGGGTTACCCTTAATCTGTATATAACCTGCAAGCTCAGAGACAAGGATATGCACTGTAACTAAAACTGTTATTTTGTTGGTTGTTGTAATTATTTGCCAGCCAAGCTCTTATTTTGATTAAGACATTGATGGCTCTTCCTTCACATGCCAAGGAACACCACACACCATATATGTATATACTTTCATACATCTAGCTGCTGTCGTCTGCCTTTCAGGAACTGCCCCTTTTGTCGTCGTCACCATAGCTGTGTATTTATTAATGTCATCCGCCCAACGAAAGCAATTTACCGTAATAAGATATTCATTATATGAAATTGCTGCTGCCACATATGCAATATTTAGTTGCATGTTGCATTGTTGCAAACTAAGCAAATGAGTTGGCTGTAAGTCATAACCTAAAAGTCCCTAAGACATACCTAAACCTTGCCTGGCTAACGGTGGGCAAGTGTAGGGAAGAATGTAACCTGGCATAGAAACAATTTATTGTTTTTTTTTTGTGAATATACAATGTATATAATATTTTCAGATACATATATTTTGCTTCGTTTTTGTCTACAGTCTGTATACAAATAAACTAGTTCAAAACTACTTTGAAACCGGCATGCGAAGCTAGATTAAGTAGTCAGCCAACTGATTTTTTTCTCAATCAAAAATAATTGCTGTTTTGATAACGCAAATATCTGAAGAGTTTTATGTTTTAAGTTTTTTATTATTAGGTTTATACTAGTTCAAAATGGATCAAAAATGTAACCAGTTTATTTTTTAAGAAAAAATTAAAATTTTGCCTAAAAGCTAAATAAAGGGAAGAAAATGCAGTTTTTAAAATTTGGTGCAGTCAAACTAGTTCAAAATGTTCCAAAAATGTAACCAGTTTCTTTTTTAAGATAAAGTTAAAGTTTGGTTTAAAAATTGATTAAAGGAAAGAAAATGATATCGCATCTTTTAAATTCAATGCAGTCAAACTAGTTCAAAATTGACCAAAAATGTAACCAGTTTCTTTTTCAAGATAAAGTAAAAATTTTGTTTAAAAATTGTTCCTTTAATCAAAACGATATCGCACTTGTTAAATTAGATGCAGTCAAACTAGTACAAAATGAACCAAAAAGTGGCTAGTTTCGTTTTGAAAAAAAAATTGAAGCTTTTTTTGAAAACTAATTAAAGGAAAAAAATAATAACGGCTGAAAAATACAATATTTACATCGTCTCACATATATCTATATAAAAAGTTTTACATCATCTTCATATAACAAAATATTTGAATGCTTTATTACGGAAGAAATATCATTTATAAATAACAAAAACAAAATCGGGACTAGATGGCTGCATTGAGGAACTCCTGTTGAGATATTAATTAATTGAGACAAAGTGCCTTTAACTATCAGACATTGTGCTCTATTACCGGGATGCGAGGAAACCCATTGGACAAATCTTGATTGAAACCCAAAAAGAGCCTTACAAATGCCTTACAAAACCCATACTGGAAATTGGAAAGTAGTGAGGAGATCGCAAACGTTATCTGACTAGTTAGAATTACCCCAAAAGGCTGAGGTCTAAGCCATTTTTCTTGAAAGTCTAAAAAGCTCATGCATTTCTGATATATAATATTTTTAGAAACTTATCAAACAAACTAGTTAAAAACTACTATGAAACATGCTAAAGATGAAGTATTCAACCGAAAAAAAAATCCAATCACGGCAAATTTAAACTGAAAGAAATTCAGGTTCAGATATGTTATAGTCTCAAACAGACTGAAAATGGTCAATAAAAATAACTGGTTTCCTTTTGGAGCAATTGCATTTTTTTTGATGAATTAATACAAATAATTAAATGAAAATTTTCTTATCAAAGGCATACAATTTTATAAAAAAAATTCATATTCTCATAAAGTGGATTTATAAATATAAAAGAATTTTAACACTTCAAATATTCAATAATAATAATAATTGTTTTATACTGAATATTATTTTAAGTTCGATATTTCAGATACTTGAGTTATATTAAAATAAGGCGATAGAATTAAAAAAAATAAAAATTTTACATTATTAAAAGAGTCCCGTAATCAGTATCAGTTTGGTTATTTTTGGACTAGTACGATTTTAGTAAAGATATTCTAATATCAAGCGTGTACTATGGGTTTTTTTCGGGTTAATAATAAGACTAGTGTGATTATCGGTACCTCTCCGATGTTTTTTTGCATATTAATACCAGTATTCTAATTATTAACAGTTTGATATTTTTCAGATTAGGACAATTTTAAAAATGAAATTCTAGTAGTAAACAATTTTATTTGCGACCAGTTTGTTATTTTAGGTCTAGTGCGTCGGTTGCAATTAGACCAAGTTGAGTATATTTCGAACTAGTAGGATTAATAATTGGCGGCCGCGATAGCCAAGTGATTAGCATTGCGTACTGACATTCGGAAGACTCGGATTCATATCCCAGTGCCAGCAACATCCAAAAAGTTATGGGGCGGTCGCCCCTCGGTAGGGAATGTCCACCCCTCCGAGTGTATTTCGGATATGAAATAAAAGGCTCCTCGTAAAAAACCATCAGCCGTTCGGAGGCGGCTTAGTATAAAATGTAGGTCCTTCCATTTGTTGGAAAATCATCAAGACGCAAAACCACAAATTGCAGGAGGAGCTCGGCCGAAAATCGCTTCAGCGGTTTCAAAGCGCCAATGTTATATATACACGTATATAGGATTAATTTAGGAAATACTAGTAGCAAACTATTACAAGTGCTGTATTTGGGATCAATACGTTACTTCTTAAACTTTTTGCATGATTAAAACTGATAACAGTTTGATTATGTTCGGATCAGTTATATTTTAGTGGGGAATTTCTAGTAGGAAACTATTGCAGCAGTTGCAATACAATTCCAGTTCGAAAATTCTAGCTATAAACATTACCTTTTGTAACCAGTTTGACATTCATATCCCTACCTTATTTATACATAATATATATACTATATATATACTGTATGGGTATATATGTATAGTATGTAGCTGTATAAGTATCTTTTGCCTCTTTTGTCTTCTCTCGACTTTCTGATGAATTTGCCTACTTTATTGTTTAATTTAGTATAATTAAAAGATAAGCATTGCGCAAATATTCGCTCGAGTGGCAAACTTTATGCAAAATAACACACACACACACACACATGTCCACCTACGTAGCAAACAAATGCGTAGTTTTAACAGTATAATCGCTTAATTCCATGCGCACAGCATATTCGCCTTCCACTACAACAACATTTCTTGGTAATATTACATAAATATATGTATGTAGGTGAGTGGCTTTTGCCCTGCTTTGGTTGTAAATATTACACCGAGGATAATCTACATATACAAAAATGTATATTTGTTCTTGTATATAACGATGTTCACATATGTGTTGTCTGATATGAGTATACATTTCTTGCTTCCACTTGAGTGATTTGTGATTTTATAGTTATTTTCTAGCTATTTTCCAGTTGTAAACTATGTAAATTTATGTTATTTACCTATTTTTTATGTATGAATTTATATACTCGTATATATACATGTGTTGTAAGTATTGGGTTGCCTCAAAAGAAACCGGCGATTATTCATACAGACGGCGTTGAGAATTTTTTACAACAGCTTGTGACTATTTTATTGTATTTTTTCTTTTGACAGTTGTAAGCTGTCACTTTTGGCTTGCCTTAGAAAAAGAGTACGCGTGATTTTGTTTATATTTGTTTGTTTGGCGTGGAACATTTAGTGTGGAACATTTTCGTCATATTTTACTTTATTATTTCCTTAAAGGAAAAAATACAGCGCAGGTTGCTCAAAAGTTGCATAATTTGTATGGGGATAAGGCCTTAGAAGAAACACAGTGTCGAAGTTGGTTTGTCAAATTCCATTCGAGAGATTTTTCACTCAAAGATAAGTCACGTTCAGGTCCGCCAATTGAATTTAATGATATTGATATGAAGGCTTTATCCGAATGGGATTCACATGTATCTGAGCGTGAGATTGGAGAGAAGTTAAGTATACCAAAATCAACCGTTCATAAGTATATACGATGTCTTGGACTGGGTACCATATGAATCGAAAGAAATTAATTTAACAAGCCGCTTCAACGCTTTCGATATGTACCTTAAATGCAATGAATATGATCTGTTTTTGAAGGAAATCATAACTGGTGATGAAAAACGGATTATTTACAATAACGTCAATCGAAAACGATGATGGTCCAAGCATGATGAAGCGCCACAAACCACCTCAAAGGCTGATATTCACAAAAAGAAGATTATGCTGTCAGTTTGGTGGGTTTTAAAGGGTGTCGTATATTTTGAGCTGCTTCCAAGGAACCAAACTATTATCTCCGATGTCTGCTGGGTACAACTATACGAATTAAATACATCCATCAACCGGAAGCGGCCAGAATAGGTCATTCGTGAAGGTGTCATATTCCACCAGGACAATGCTAGACCGCACACATCGGCGAGTGACCAAAAACTGCGAAAGCTTGGCTAGCAACTGATGATGCATCCACCATATAGCCCTAACCTTGATCCGTCAGATTACCATTCGTTTCAATCTTTACAGAACTGATTAAATGGTAAAACTTTCGAAAATGACCCTTGTTTCATGTTTTTGCCTTATCCGACGATGCTTTCACCTTCATAGTCGGGTAATGAAACCTATTTTCCATCGTCATCAGAAAATCGGACTCGCTTTCTCCAGGTTTTGCACCTTCACTGCCTTTCAGCAGACTGTAGGAGTATTTCCTCCATCCACTACTCGATCAGCCCTCTGGGCCCTACAAGTCTGGTCTTGAAACCTTCGTAGAATTTTTCAGCATTATCCCATTCCTTACGTGTTGTGGTCGATCGCATCGTTGCGAGGTAGTTTTCTGTTCTGTTTTTTGTTTTTTTCAACTGCGACCCGGCAGTCCTCAATGTACCATATGTGTTTGGGACTTTTTCAAAAGCCCATAGTTTCATTTGCAGCTATACTTGAAATTCCGTCCCACACAGTTCCCATATACCGAGTTGCTGATGAGTGCTCTCAGAGAACAGGTGTGCAAGTCGAGTAGAAAACCGGTCGGCAGTCTGTTGTGGTTGCAGCTTTTCAACGTCGAGCCTTCCTTATCTTTGCTGATGGAAGTTAGTGATCTGAGTAGTTGTTAGGTCTTCTGTCTTGATGAATTTTCCTTTGCTGGAATCTAATACTATAGACAAGCATTTTTCGTGCCCCGGCGAAGTCGATCAGCCTGAACCCATTTGAGCATGTTTCGTTATGGAGGATGATTTTTCCAAGATACCTTCTTTGCCCACCCTGGCGTTGAAGTCGCCAAGCACAATTTTCAGATTATGGCTGGCCAGTGCTCATGAGTAAGCTCCAGGCGATCATAAAAGATATCTTTGATCAAATCGTTCTTCTCTTCTATCGGGGAATGGGCGCAAGTCAGCGATATGTTAAAAAATTTCGCTTTGCTGCGAATTGTGGTGAGACGAACGTGTTGAATGCCAGTACTGGGCGATGAAGTCTCTCTCCCACCACGAATTTGACATCAAACTTGCGCTCCTTTATATGACCGCTGTAGTAAGTTTCAAAAGGACCTACTTTATTCCGTCCTTTTCCCGTCTATCGCACTACTTGGACGGCGGTGAGGTCAGCCTTTATTCTTACGAGGACATCAACCAGCTTCGCAGTGACACCTTCTCAATTAAGGGAAGGGATTTTTAATTTTTGGATTGAAGCTGGTTTCTACCCAGTACGCAGCCTCGCTTGGAGAGTAAGTTTACATTTTTTTACACATTTATATTAGCGAGCCGCTTGCCCACAGCCACACTTCACGTGCACGGACGCTGCATTTTGACTTTGGAATAAGTCGGAGTGGCTCCACTGAAGCTTCCTCTACTTTAGTCGTGACCCAAAGCTCCACATGGGTTGGCTACCGCATCTTGCACTTGGACTCAAGAGTAGGAATTGAATATAACCCCGCGACTGCAACTGCATACTCAGACTACTGTTCTTTGGCTTTAATCATTTTCACCATCATCTTATAGCACATCATATCAGCGCATTAGTGGTTAGTGCGTTTTCTCACCAGTGTTCACATTCGCCTCTTTTTATTTTTTTTTTTGGAAGTAGGTTTTTTCATATGAAAGAGAAATGAAAAAATTCTACACGGACAAATAGTTGATGCCACAAAAAAAAAGAAAAAATCTTAAAGCCTTTGACAAATCCGAACTCAATTACACGCATGAGTTGTGGAAAGAGAGTGTGTGAAAAAATATGTGTACATATATACCATATATACCATATATACATACATATAACATACATGAAAATATACAACGACTTAAGCCGGCAAACGCATTTAATGACTGAGAGGATTTGCACTCACTCAGTACTCAGCAGTGAGATTTTTGTACAAAGGTGTTTGTGAAAGTTGACGAGGTGGAGTTGAGCTCGTAAAAAGTGTGGATAACTGATAAATAGATTAGTGAACTAAATAGGTTTACTCACCTGCTCACACATCTTGCTATACGTGTATATATTTCTACGGTTATGCGGTTAAAAGCAGCACCAACCAGCTCATTCACAACATCAGCGCTGATGAGTAAAGTTTTCATTGCTTAGCCCATGTTATGTACCTCCTCACGGTTTTTCTTTAAGTTGAGGTAATTTCCATGTCTAGTTAAATCGAATTATGTGGATATGAGTTGGAGTTACGCCGAGAGGAGAGGGGGAAACGCAAACTGGGTAATCAGACTGATTATCCAATTTTTGTTTACCTCTACTTTCTGAAGATTGGATTATAGCTTTTTAGTAGTAGCTTTCTATTTCATGTCAATAATATACTGCAAGTGGTTGATGCTCCCTGCCGAGTGCAGTACTTTTTCTCAATTTTAGATACTACTTGGCTCAGGATTCGAAACCAAAACCCTTCACACAGTAGTACGACTCAATAGCAGTGACGATAAATAGAGGAATATATCAACATTTTTAAGAGAGCCAAATGAATGGGATATATTTCTAACAAATTGGAAATTGTCTACGTTTTAGCAACGAAGAAAAATGGCAACGTTGTAAAGAAAAATGTACAAGTGGTTTTTCATTAATCTTTCTAGGAAAGAAGGTTTATAGAAATAAAGACATAGCAAGGTAATATAGGCAGATGCAGGTACAGAACGACAGTAAGAATATTTGTGGAATTATTTTCTAAGAGAAAATTGGCAACAGTGCCAGCGGCTAACTGAAGTTAGCAGAGCTAGCGAAGTGGAGTTAAAAAAAATTGTCTCGTCTCACTTTTATATAAATTTCAGTGTAAAAGTTGCTAGTCTTCTACTTACTTTCCACGGCAAACCGTTAATATCGAAAGAGTCTGCAAAAAAAAAAAAAAAAAATCAGAAAACCTCGGTAATGTTCCTTTGGACTCTCTAATATGTAATATTTTTCGTTTCTCTTTGTCTCCCTGTTAGCTTTCCCTCATATTTTTAAGGCCAAATGGCGCATTTGAAGTCATTACCATTTGTCCTTCATGACGCCACGTCTCAATGACTCAATTACTTATGGGCTCATTCGTACTCCATTGGCACAGCGGCAACCCTCTACCCGCGAGTGCTCTTTTAACACTCTTTTAACGCTCTCTCAACGCAACTCATACTTTTGTTTTAAGTCAATTCTGAAATATGTGTTATATGCAAAAATTTCATTCATAAAGTACACCATCGATCCAACCGGTTGCCGGCACTGCTGGTCGCCTTTAATGACTATTTAATGTGTCTCGCGCATAATGGGTTTTCGAATGGTTTTATTTTCCGTATGCGTTGAGGCCACATGTTGCTAATGAATGCAATATAACGGTAACTGTTCACTGCATATACAAAAAAAACAAAGAGTTGAAAGCCCATCAGCCATTTGCTAACATTAAAAAGTGCCTTGGTGTCCATAAAACTGCGCTCAGGAGTCACTTTTGAAAGCGCCACATACGAAACGCTCTCCCGTGCGTAGATTTGTATGTGTGTAAATGTTTGTATATAGGTACACATTCACCTGCATTGCACTTTTCCTTTTAATGACATTTTTCAAGTAGTCAATTTTTCTTTTCCCAAATCCACGTACACACACACAAACGCACATCTCCTACTGACCTGCACCAGTTAAAACGTCCGTGTCTGTACTCTGCTGGTAGCTCGTCTATATGGATATTTCAGTTGCATTGCAATATAAAATATTACTTCACTTTAAGCAAACTCAACCATTAATGGCATCATTTCATTGATAGCAGCGTGAGCTCCAGCCAGAGCCAGAGTTTGCAGCGGAATGACTAATGATTTTTTAAATTTCATAATTTCCTTTGCCTTTCTTTTCCAGTTGTTAAAAGAATATTTCTTTTCAACTCAGTGTTTTCAGAAATTCATGCAATTTGGGGGTTCAAGCAGACTCGTGGATATTTCCTTACAGATTTAAACAATCGTGAAATCGTGTACTTTCCTGGGAGAGGACTCTTTTTTGAGTTATTTTCCATGAACTTCGGATATGCTGATATGATATGGATAAGCTTCAGTAGTACTTCAAGACCACAGAATTCTTACAAAGATACCAACGGACACGATTTTATGGACCCTGTTGGTGCTCTATATGACATCCGATTA
The DNA here is from genome assembly GCA_037013455.1 of Ceratitis rosa. Lineage (NCBI taxonomy): Eukaryota > Metazoa > Arthropoda > Insecta > Diptera > Tephritidae > Ceratitis > Ceratitis rosa. Next base: position 14,031,124 of record JAWMAG010000013.1, on the reverse strand, counting down.
TTATCTCAACAGGGAAATATGTGGTAGAGTCTGAAACAGTACCAGTCCTTCATCGTCTTGAAACAAGTAAATGATGGGTCGTGTTAGATATAATTTATCTGAAGTCTCTGCAAACGATCTACTTCCAAGGGCCGATCCGTAGTAAATGGGATATTAGCTACGCAAAGTTAAGGGATTAGGTAGGAAGGGTTCGATATCATATGTGACACTATTGCAAGGTTTAAACCGGAAAGGATAACAGTTTTGTAATAAGAAGAAGTCGAGTCATCGTAGAAGATACTATGTTCGTTTGGAGCGGATCCTCCAATGATCGATTGTGTCATTCCCGACAGCCTTTCTTTCAACTCGGTGCTAGCACAATCATCTATCACTCGAGCGACGGTGAAGTATGTCTTCAGATATAATTGATGTGAGTTCTCTACAAAGTGGAAAATCTCATATTTTTTAGCTTTAGACGGTTCTGGGAGCGAATCTTTAGTACAATCATAAAAGACACCGACAGAATATTGCTAGATGAATGTCCTAGCAGTATTCAATGTTTTTTCGGAGTTTGAAGGATATTCCTTTAGGAGAGTTGGGTTACGATGCATTGTTTCTTCTACAATGGACTTAGTTTGTGAGTAGTCTTGCAAGTAAATTTGATTTAGAACACCTATATATAGCAAGCCGCTTACCTCAGGATCAATGCTCGCTCGTAGGCACATCTTGTTCTTCTCTTGAACCCCAATAAGTGCTCTCACGGACTCTTTGAGTATGTAGCCTTCTTTTGTTTTGCCAGTTTACGAGAACTTTTGCATCAATTTAGCGTTTATGGTTTATGGATTCACAAGCAGAATGCTGTCGCCAGTAAAACAGGCGCAAGACTCACTAACTCCTCCAGCCACCCAGCTTGCGTGACTATAGCTGTCTTGCTCAGTCAGTTGGAAACTCAATAATAATTTGTCAGTTAATCAAATAGCTACCATCATATTCGTCCTTGCGTTTGCCAGCTAGAGCTAGAGACAAGAATACCATAAATGAACGAAATACTTAGATTTCGCTAGAAGAAGATAGATCAACATGCCCACAAACTCTACTGGCTTAAATAGCGAAGGTCGCGTCATTCTTCTTCAGGGTGTAGCACTGTATCTAAGAACTATATTGGTAGAGGGTAATCGGATTTGCGGATCACTCTTACAACACTTACCACCATATAGAATGTTCGAGTCTACTCGGGCCACACAGCCACACACAGCTTACATAGTGGCTTAACACCACGTAAACCGGCCGAAGGACATTGCAAGGTTCCAATGCAATCATTCTTGATTCAATCATATTGAGCACACACTCCAATGATTTTCGTTCGTTTCCGTATTGTTTTGTCATGCAATTGGATTGCTGATATTTCTATCGACGTTGCTGCTTTTGTTGTTGCTCTTTGTTATTGTAATGCTTTATAACCAAGTGCAAAGTGTGATACAGGGCTTTCCAGTCCGATATTCTTGGCGGAAAACCTAAAATAAAATAAATAAACTAAACTAAAATAAAATAAAATAAAATAAAATAAAATAAAATAAAATAAAAAAAAATAAAATAAAATAAAATAAAATAAAATAAAATAAAATAAACAAAAACGAAATAAAATAAAACAAAATAAAATAAAACAAACTAAATAATAATAAAAAAGAAAAAATAAAATAATATAATATACAATAAAAAAATATTATATAATATAAAATAAAATAAAAAAATAAAATAAAATAAAATAAAACAAAATAAAATATAGTAAAATAAAAGAAATTGAAATAAATTGAATAAAAAAATATAATAAACAAAAACAAAATAAAACGAAATAAAATAAAACAAAATAAAATAAAATAAAGTAAATAAAATTGAATAAATAAAATAAAATTAAAAAATAAAATAAAATAATATAATATACAAAAATATTATATAATATAAGATCAAAAAAAAACTAAATAAAATAAAATAAAGTAAAAAAAAAATAAAATTATATTAAATACAATAAAATAAAACAAAATTAAATATAATAAAATGAAAATAAAATCAAATAAAATTAAACAAATTAAGTAACATAAAATAAAGAAAAATAAAATAATATAAAAGTGAATAAAATATAAAAAAATTAAATAAAATAAAATAAAATAAAGTAAAATAAAATAAAGTAAAATAAAATAAAGAAAAATAAAATAAAATAAAACGAAATAGAACAAAACAAAATAAAATAAAATAAAATAAAATAAAAGAAAAAATAAATAAAAAAAGTTAAACAATATATAATATATAATAATATAATATAATATAAATAATATAAAATATAATATCAATAAAATAAAATAGAATGAATTGAAATAAGTTAAAATAAAAAATGAAATAAATAAAATTAAATATATTAAAATAATAGATATAAAATAAAATAAAATAATATAAAAAGATAAAATAAAGAAAAATAAAAGAAAACAAAATGAAATAAGCAAAACCAAATGAAATATAATAAAATAATTTGAAATAAGATAAAATAAAAAATAAAATAAATAAAAATTAAAATAATTTAAAATTAAATAAAATGAATTAAAAAAAATTAAATTACATTAAATTAAATGAAATGAAAAAAATTTAAATTAAGTTAAAGAAACCAAAATAAAATAAAGAGAATAAAATAAAATAAAATAAAATAAAATAAAATAAAATAAAATAATATAAAATTAAATGTAGTAAATTAATTAAAAAAAAAAAAAGAATATATCTAAAATAAGATAAAATTAAATGAAATAAATAAAATAAAAAAAGAATAAATGAAAATAAATAGAAATAATATAAATTAAATATATTAAGTTAAACAATTTAAAAAAGGCAAAAATAAGTGTATAATGATGACATCTACCGAACGTAGTGTTTCCTTATCGGTGTCGTTCTTATGTTTCTCTTGCTCTTGCTCCTGTTCCTACTGCTTGGTTTTGTATGTGCAATGTTTGTATCCAAGCTTTGCAGCTCTCGTTGTTGAATGCAGCTATTGTCTTTCCTGTTGTTGCAGCTGCTTGTTTCCCTTCAGTGCAACGCAGTTAGTCAATTTTTTTTTGCGTCTGTTTGTGTTTGCATCTCTGTTTGTTTGGGTTATTGTCTTCCACCGTGTCCACTGTTATTATCGTTATTTTTGTTAGCGCTGTTGTCGTATGCTCAATGTTTTGTTTTTTTTTTCTCTTTTTTTTTTTTAACAAATTCACTTATCATTCGACGCCTCTTGAATTTCTCATTTCACCACATACCATTCGGTTCGGCAAAACTGGAATCCAATTCGATTGCACATTTTCAAATGTTCACACACACACACACACACCCAAGAGCAGGCGTTTGATTGTAAAGCAAACTTGAAATAAATCGTACAGAATCACTTTTCTACTGTTTCTCTAGGCTTTTGTTTGGAGATTGGCGTATGCTGCTGTGCGTTGCACTACAAGACTGTAAATGCTCCAGTTTATATGTATTCGTATGTATGCTGAGTGAGAATTTTTCATCAGTTTGCTGTTTTGCGAATGTGAATGTGTGAATCTATGTCTATTTACCGTTAACTGAGTCTAAACCAATGCTTTCGATTGCAATGCTTAGGACTGCTTGTTTGAAGTCGGCCTAGGCTTGTGGCATGTGTGCGAATATGCCTCTTGGTGCTGCTGCTACATTTCAACGGCCATCATTTCTCCCTCCCTCCATCTCCCGCTGGAAAAATATTTTTCACACTTTCTAAACGATTGGAAAACGGGCGTTGGTGGGGTGTGGAACGCAGCTTGGCCATTCTTCAGATAGCCACATACATATGTACCTATATGGAGCAATACATACATTTGTTTATAAGTATATTTCCGGTTAACGGTACAACTGTTGTTTGGCTGTGTTGTTGTGTTATTGCAAGTTGTTGTTATTGCGGTTTGTAGCCAATAATCGTTAGAAAGCACTAAAAATCGGTGTTGATTGCTGGACTCGTGTAATAATAATGAGAATTGCAGCAAATAAATGTGGAGAAAGGCAAGAAAAAATTGAAAATTGTATTGAAAATTCAGTAATCATAGATGAGTGATGCTGTTGCACGAATGACCACAAAGCAAAAGAATTAAAATAAAATATGAAAAACGTACCAAAAGTGTTTCTTTTCAATAGATGGCAACTCTGTGGGTTTTAACTACTCTCGAAATCTATGCAATTGATGTGGATATATAAGGTCAAGTAGGCCTGTCGCCGAAAATTGCGATAAACTCATGGAAGTAATGGAAACAGACCGTCACGTGAGCACTTATTCAATTGCTGAGGAACTAATGATAAGCCAGAAAACCGTTTGGAACCATAAAGTGGATCACTTACGACAACGTCAAGCAAAATCGGTCGTGGTCGAAACGCGCTGAGCCGGCGGAAACGGTAGCCAAGCCAGGATTGAGGGTCAGGAAGGTTTTGCTGTGTGTTTGGTGGGATTGGCAAGGTATCATCTACTACGAGTTGCTCCCCAATGGCCAAACGCTCAATTCGGCCCTCTACTGCCAACAACTGGACCGCTTGAAGGCAGCACTCATTCAGAAGAGGCCATCTTTGATCAACAGAGACCGAATTGTGTTCCATCAGGACAACGCCAGGCCACACACGTCTTTGGTGACGCGCCAGAAGCTCCAGGAGCTCGGATGGGAGGTCCTAATGCCTCCACCTTATAGTCCGGATCTGACACCAAGTGATTACCATCTTTTCCTGTCCATGGCGAACGAGCTTAATGGTGAGAAGTTGGCCTCAAGAGAGGCCTGTGAAAATTAGCTCGCCAAGTTTTTTGCCAATACGGACGCAGCCTTCTACGAGAGGGGTATAATGAAGTTGGCATTTCGTTGGCAACAAGTTTACAAACAAAACGGCGCTTATTTATTATTATTAAATCGGACAAATGTACACAAAGCTATCATATTTTGAAAAATCAATAGAAAAAAGGAACGAACTTTTTACTTGACATAATATAACTATAAACTTTTCATCATTATTTGATTTTTTTTCTGTGTGGGTAGCTTGTAAGGCTTTTTGAATGATGTACTCGTATGTATTTTCGGCATGGTCTTCCTTCACCTTGATGCAATGGTTTTTTTAATTTTTTTATTCCTCCAATAATAGATTTTCTTATAAATCCCAGTTAGGATTGAGGAAATAGTCGGAGGGATCTAAATCGGGTAAGAAAATAGTATGAAATGGATGTTCTTAATCCAATCAATTTTGTCCACGAAGATTGCTTACGTGTGCGATAGTGCATGGTCTTTAGGGAACAAAAATTTGTTTGCCAAATGCAGCCGTTTCTAGTCCAAGATAAGATACCCAAAAGCCCTAGCAAATATTCATCTAAGGATAAAGCCTTTTGCTAGCTGATCGATCAGATTGACACTTCTGTTGGCCAAAAAATCCAGCTTCCCCTTCATCGGCTTACGTTCGCACGAGGAAACTCCCTGTTTTGATTGATATGTGTTTTGTTCGTCATCTTTTGAAGTGGTCACACGATCGTCCTTAGTGCTTAATGGAAGAAAAAGTCATGTCCTTCGCGCGGATAGCTATTTTGTGTGTATGTTTTCATTTTAATAATGATAAACCCAAATAGCAGAGATGCCTAGAGGATCATATACTTCCAACAATGGGTACTGCATCGAGTGCTTTCAAAGCTGGTGTACTTTTTGTCTCTCCTATAGTTTCACTCTCCGATCAACCAATATACTTTCATGTAGTGGATCGAAGAGGTCACAGTTTAAAATTGACGTTGTTAATACAGAGTCCCCAAATGCTAGTATTTGATTTCGATGGCAATTTTATTTTGGATGAGCGTCGATCTGATCAGCAACTGCATCAACTCAACTACCACGTGGCTAATGTTTCAAGACTCACTCAACAAATTTTATGCTCCTTTTTTTGGGACTATTCTCTGAGAGCACTCATCAGCACCTCGGTATAAGGGAAATGTGGGACGGAATCTCAAGTTCCCTACATACTATTGGTCTCCGAAAAGGTCACAAAAAACAGCTAGTACGATGAGGACTGGTGCATGGAAGTGGAGAGAAAATATATGCCTACCACGCAGCCTTCTAGTCAACCATAACATGTGAAGGTTTCAGGACCGAAGCAAACTCCTGCAGGACCCAGGAAGGTGGTCTAGTGATGGATGGGCTTAAAATCCTGAATTTAAGGAGGGAACACTTCTCCAGCCTGCAGAATGGCGGTGAAAATGAAACATCCATATATCGGTTGCTTAAAAGACAACAAAGCTACTGGAACCGATGGCTTACTAGCTGAGGTATTTAAACTTGATGGTGAAAAGCTAGCAAGATACATGCGTCAGCTTTTCTGTAGAATATGGTCAGACGAAAGCATGCCAATCACTACGATTGGAAGTTAAATGTGCTCTGTCCAATCCAAAAAAAGGAAGATCCCACGTTATGGGACTAGCTTCCTAGATACCACGTATAAGGTCCTCTCTAGCGTATTGTGTGGAAGACTAAAGCCCACCGTCAACAAACTGATTGGACCTTAATAGTGTGATCTTAGACCTGGTAAATCAACCATTGATCAGATATTCACCATACGTAAAATCTCGGAAAGACCCGCGAAAAGAGAATCGACTTCCACCACCTCTTCGTCGATTTTAAATCCGCCTTCCACAGCACGACACGGAGCTGCCTCTGCGCCGCTATATCTGTATTTGGTAGCCCCGCAAAACTTAAACGGCTATGTTAACTTACGATGGACAACACCAGAAGTGCAGTCAGAATTGGGAAGGACCTCTCCGAGCCATTTGATACCAAACGGGGGTTCAGACAGGCTGACTCTTCATCGATTTCGCCAATTTGATGCTAAAGAAAATAGCAAGATTTGTAGAGCTAAATAGACAGGACACTATCTTTTGCAAGAGAATACAACTACTGGCGTAAGGTGTTGAAATGGATGTCAGAGACCTTAGCAATCACGCTATTAATTCTGCTATCTCCTGTTATCAAATAAACAGTCATCGCATTCGCGACTTGGCACCCACGTCACTGTTGATGGTCTTAACTTCGAGATGGTAGATAATTTCGTCTATCTAGGGACCAGCATTAACACCAACAACAATGTCAGCCTGCCAAAAGGCGCTACTTCGGACTTAGTAGGCAATTGAAAAGTGAATTCCTCTCCTGACGAACCAAAACTAAGCTCTAGAAGTCTCTCATCATTCTTGTACTACTATATGATGCCGAAGTGTGGACGACATCGACATCCGACAGGATTTATTTCACCTTCTCTTGTGAAAAAGTGGTTATCTCTTTGGAATTATCTACACAAATTCATAAAATCCCTGCTTTTACTTGAATTGAAATTAATTTTTCATTCCGTTTTTGCTTTTTATCTTCCAGCGTCACTTATTAATCATAATTCACTCCATTAGTCTCCTTATATTTTCTATTTGTATACAACTTTTTTTTAGAAACATTGACCGCTGGTAGTCAAACAATCCATGCACCAACTTTGTGCCTTCTTTCCCAGGGTTCGCCACATTGTTTCCATAAAATCACACATCTCTCCTTCAGCCTTCTTTTCCTTCACAAAATACGCTAATGTCTGACAATATGTTTCTTAGCAACAAAGTTTTATTGTTGTGCTGTCTATCTCCTGGTTTGTGAACTTAACTGTGCATTGTTGTTGTCGGAGCGCTTGTTGGTTTCTTTCAAACTCGTAACTTTGCTTGGTATTTTTGTTATTAAGAAAAATTATGATGATAATATTGTCTGCAACGCGTAACATGCATAGTTTGTTAGAGTCCGAGACTGTGCTTTGTGCAACGTGCTGGGTGAACTAAATTCTTAGTTTGTCTATTTGTTGGCGGAATTCGTTGTTTAGGGGATGGAATGTTTAGTATTTTTAAATAGTTTTTTTTTGCTTTGATTCGCAGTGTTGAGTCTAAAACCGGAAAATTTTAAGCGATTCACTCCATAATGTCCTAAAAAGCTGGCTGAAGCTAAGTAGGCTGAATATCAATCCGATGAGAACCTAAAAGGTTCTTTTCACAAGCAGATATAAACTATTTACTTTCAAGCCGCTTAAATAGAAGGAAATCACTCTCTCCACCGAAGTCATATAACTTGATACCAAGCTCAACTGGAGCCGAAATACGGCGGAGAGGTCGAGTAAACCTATCAGAGCACTCTACTTATGCGGCCATTGGCTAAAGATTAAGGCTTTGGAATTCTAAAGCGGTAGTCAGACCCATTTTCATCTATGTGGTAACTGTAGGAGTGTCTGTTGACTGCAGAATTTCAAGAAGTGTGGCCAACCACTTTCAGAAACAAACCGGATGGAGTTCAGTAGTCCGCTGCTATTCTTATCACGGAAGCTCTATCGTGAACTACATCAAAAGCCGTGAAAACTCTTGCTAAATATTCCCTAATGGATTTTTATGGTAAACTTCAAGTGAGCTGGAATACTATTAGACTGGACGCGGCTCAGACTTGTAGGTAGAGCTCTATAGGGCGCACCCGGAGATTGTCGTCCGTGCAGTTTCCATTGGAGTTGCACTACGTCATCTCCATTTTCTGTTTTGACAATTTTTTTCCCACAAGAATCCCGGACAGGAATATATGGGGATCATCTTCACGGATAGCTCTTAATTTAATGAAAGGGTAGGAGCGTGGCACTCGCTCATCAACGCTCTGAACCATTTATAATTTGATGAATCGAATTCCAAGTTGCTGGATCTCTGGGTTCAAACCAATCAAACAGTTTTACACGGATAGCCATCAGCTCTCTTAAATGTCATCAGCGGATGAGCTAGAAAGGGAAGTTACCACTCTATATATAATTGGCGCTTTGCAAGTACTGAAGCGATTTTTCGGTCGAGCTCCTCCTCCAATTTGTGGTTTTTGCGTGTTGATATTTTTCCAACAAATAAAGAGACCTACAATTTATACTAAGCCGCCTCCGAACGGCTGATGGTTTTTTTATGAGGAGCCTTTATTTCATGTCCGAAATACACTCGGAGGGGTTGATATTCTCTGCCGTACCACTCTAACTATTCTAACTACAGTACAATAAATTCTACGGAAATACTGAATCTAAGACTGGCTTTCACCAAAAACAACCAAAACCAAATGGCTTAGCAAAAGAGCCTGCAGCGTGATTAAAGGGCTTTAGCCTGTTTTGGACGCTAAAAGATCAAGAATTCTAGTCCTTCTAGACCGGTTCATCACTAATACTACAACGGGTAGACTAACTGTACACTGTTTAATAGGGCTTCTCGGCTGGAGTATTAGATAATTTTCGAATTCATCGCGCACTATCTCTGCCACTGTTCAGTCGTAAGCTTAATACGACACAAATGTTTGGAACATCACACCTTTGACTGCCTGGCGGACATAGCAACGGCTGATATGATGGATATTATCGCAATGTTCAAAAGAAGCATCAAATAGTTCATACATCTGAGAAGGTGAGAAGTACACCACAGAGGTACTATAATGGGACTTTTGGTCTACCATAAGTGCACTGGTAGCCCTGATCAGCAAATGCATCAGCTCAATTCAACTCAAACCAATAATCACAATAATAGCTTTTCCAAAGTAGTTGAAAATCATTCCTTTTTGTGGCGAAAGCTCGAAATGCTATCTAAGATTTACTTACACTGAATCTTTCAAGAATGCTCTCTAAAGCGGGAATTCAAGTAATATTAGGTAAAGTAAAAAGTTTGTTCGGTTTTTTTTATGCAAATGGTTCCAAACGGTTTTCTGACTTATCTTTAGTTCCTCAGCAATTAAATAAGTGCTCACGTGACGGTCTGTTTCCACTATTTCCATGATTTTATCGCAATTTTCGACGACAGGCCTCCCAACGCGTGGTGCATCTTTGACATCGAAATTACCGGAACGGAACCTAGCAAACCACTTTTGTGCTACACGTTCGTTTACAGTATCGGGCCCATAAACTAAATTAATTTTTTTAGCCGCTTTGGCTGCTTTTTCGCCTTGATCGAAGAAAAATTGTGAAATATAGCGAATTTCCTCTTTGCTGGTGTCCATCTTTGACGAACGCTCACAATGTACTGAGTCAATTAAACGAAAAACTTTCAGAGACAAACTTTTTTCGCGAATAAATACGTTTTCAGCGCCGCCTAGTATGACATGATGCGAAACGTAACACTAGTACTATGGACAATAACGCTATCTCTTGGATAAAAACTAATGAAATTTTTACTTTACTTAATATTTGTAAGCAAGTTACATATACGCAGTGTTCTACCAGTGGGGATGTTGATCGTTTTAAAAATACTGATAGCTTGCAATACAAAATTGTGAGCATATTTTTAGATAGTAGATGGTTTTGTTCGACTTCTTTAGTAGATACCCTGAAAGGATTCAGTGAAATTGTAATTAATTTTGTTTTTTAAGTCTCTAACTTGAATATCAAAAATTAAAAAAAAACATGATTTAATTTACTGCAGCTGCTGGAATATCGAATAATTCTGTGTGTTTCAGTTGGCTTTTCGTAATTAATTGAATTAATTAAATTAACTTTATTGTTACTCATAGGCAGCGTTCTCATAACTATAGGTTACTCATACGCAATGGTGTTCACAGTAAATATACCTTAAATGCCCAAAGATCGAAAATAATTATAATTTGCGTTTTTTTTTAATAAAAGATGTTTAAAATCGAAAAAAATTAAATAAAAAATTGTTTGTTTGGGCCAAAAACATATTTAGTAATTTTTCAATGTTTTGTTTTTATTTTTAGCTTACTCAATGTAAAGTTTCCAATGAGAATTTTAATATCCACAGTATTTTATTCCACCAAAAATTTCTTTATAATTAGAAAAAAAATATATAAATAATTCTCCAAAATATATTTCTATATAATTTTGCTCCATTTTCATATTTTCGCACTAATTACGTTCATCTTCAGTATAACTCAATATTTTGTTAATGGAACTAAAAGAATTGCTTTACATTCGAGATGAAGGCACCAATTTAATTTCGCCAGTATTTTCGCACAATTTGAAGATGTTCACCCATTTAATATATGTAAGTAAAAGCACAGTTAATACCTTTCTTACACAATTAAAAGAGGAAAATAGCGAAAATAGCGCAAAGTGCTTGCCTCTACTAGATTAATAATAATTTACGAGCGCTATAACGAACAATATGCCGCCTGTGTCTTATCTCTTACACAAGACAGTTGCAATATTGCCTTTTATTTCACTTTATTTCTTTTTTTCCCATTCTTATTTTTGTGCCTTCCTTGTTGCTGAGCAAAAATTTATTTCTGTGCACAAGTGACACTACAACATATTTAATTTCATGACTGTCACTTAAACATTGTGATAATTTTAATTGTGGCAGTAAGCGTTGAAAGAGTGGCGAAAAGAAAGCAGAAGGAAAGTGAAGAGTGAAAATGAAGGAGTAAAATGAAGTGAGAAAAAGCAGAGATTTTCAATGAAACTGGCAGTTGTATTGAGATTCGGTAGGAATGTAGTGACTTAAGGGTTAGCAGAAATGTGAGACAAAAAGAGGAGGGGGAGAAAAAGAATATAAATAAGGAAAGAAGTAACGAAAGACGCTGTTAATGACGAAATAGAATACTAAGAGTTGTAGACAATTGCAATTTTGCTGTAATCTTTATGTGTTTTAGTAGAACTATGACATATTCTATACATCTGGTAGTTAAATGACTAGTTAAAAACTGCTTTGTAACTAGTTGGCCAAGCAGACACAGCTGATACGCCAATTGCATATTTTACATATAATTTTTTTATTCAGCTTTCTCAGCAGCATCTACGAACCTACGGAATTCTTCAAGCGGTGCTTCAGCATCGTGAGGCTTGTCTGAGGAACTAGAAACGCTCCTCTGATGGGATTCTCGGCTCACCCTTTTTCTTCTGCACCTGATCTCCTCTAGATTATTTTCCACCTTTCTCTACTCCAACGTGTTTTCATTGCTATGAGTCGAGTCGCTTTTTGAGGCGAGGGAATAAGCTACCTTAACCCTGTGCCATCTACCCGAACCTCGGGTATATAATGCCCTCGGCCGATTTTTTTTGGTGGATGTAGTTTTGGCTGTCATTCTTCTTCCATCCAATCTTCCGTCGGCACATCAGGATCTTGTCGTTGAAGGCTACTTAGTACATTATCCGTTTTTATTGTACGAGGTATGAGTACCATCGCTTTCGATGTAGACGGCATGCAGCTCCGTTCTACTATTTCCTCCCTCACGCCTTGATGCTTTGAGATCACTTCTCTTACCCATAACACCGAAGACTCTTCCTTACATGTTAAGATTTTTACATCATTCAGTTAGTTTGCATTATAAAACTTCGTCAGAGGTGTGCCCGGGTTTCCATCGATTAAACGAAGCTACATTCAGTAGCTTAAGCTCCACCGTTTTCATTGCTGTTGCGTAGCCTGTAAAGGACCGGCTATAATAAACGCCATGATAAAATGCCTCTTGGCTATCTCGCTAATCGTTCCCAACGCCCTAGACTTTGAGAGGTTTTCCCGATCGTAGATGACGTTCGGCCTTACAGCATCGTCCTTTCACTTCAAGCGTGGTTGGGAATAGTGACCGTGTCGCCCGGCCGTCTTTAATTTTCTCCTTATCCCAAGCCAACTTTTCGTCATCTTCTTTCGTCTGGTTGAACTTTCAGCTAAGTCCGTCTTGAACTTTGACCGCCGCTTTATCGATACCTTTTTCTGACCTTCAATCCCTCCTTATTAGGATTTTCCCTAGGCTCAGTCTTCTTAGCCGAAACAACAGCAGGAGAGCATCGCAGGGCTGTTTCTTCAATCATGTTAAGATTTCAATGCTTTCGAGGACCGAGTCTTCGGGGTCGTTGCAAAGTGGATAGTACTACTTCAAAGTACTATAACCACTGTGAACTAGTGCCAAGTTTTATTTTCAGGGAACCACTACCGCTGGTCTTTTATACTCCCCGTCAGGAACTTCGTTAGTAATGTCGAAGTAGTCATACAACTTTCTCTCTCAGTATAATATGCAAGGCAAGTAGTCGGGAAGAGATGGTTGGACATATATCCATGTATTGGCTTAATGCCATCTGCTTCTGTTGTCAAGATCCGCTCTGGACAATAGTCCAGGTGTCAAACCATGGCGGTGATATCAGCGACATCCATTACCCAATCAGTATCCGCAAGGACGATACAGCTAAGTAGATTTCCATCGACCTGAACGCATTGCCAAAAGTATCATGATTGAATCAGTATCGGAAATATATAAATCGCCAAAACCGATGCACAATGAAATTTCCGAAAATGTTGATGGACGTATGAGAGTTCAAAAGCTCCGGTGGAAAACAAGTGGATTTTTTACTCTCGTGGGTGGTTTGGTGACACGTGACAACTTACTGGCCTCACCCGCTAGCCGAAGGCACATCAGTAACGTTGACCTATGCAAGAAGTGCAGGAAGGATGGCGTGTGTGAGACGCTGGAGCTCCTTCTCTGCTTCTGTCCGTCGCTATAGAGAACTAGTCTCAGATATCTTGAAGTTCGTAGTTCGAAGGACTAGATGAGGTATGCAAATTAGATATTGAGGCGTTCTTAAGCTTCGCAAAAACCTTTGACGTCCTACTTTAGCTCGAACCAAACTAAACCTCCATCTAGCATTAAAAAGGACCAGCAGTTCTGTGTGTACCATGGCAGCCAGCGTCTACAACCTAACCTAAATAATTTTCTGAGCGTAGATATGCTATGGTTTAGTAATTACCAGACTTGTTTCAAACATAAATTAGTCTTATCCTAGTTCAAAATGGACTACAAAGTAACCAGTTCTGCTTGAAACCGAAATTTGTCTTTTTCGTTTTTTTTTGTAAATAGTTAGAGATTTTTTACTTTCTTTTACGAATTTCAAATGATGTTATTATCAGGAAGATTTAAAAAAAAAACCTATAATAAAAAATTAGTATATAAACAAAAAATTATTAAAAATCAAAAACCTAAGAGAAATAAAGTTTGAAATAATGCCTTAATTATTTTCTGTTATTCGACACTGATTTGGTTTTTCCCTAACTAGTGCGGAACTAACACCTTTCTGACCAGCTTTAAGTTTTTACTGCTTGGTATATATAGTTGTTAGATAAGTCTTGCTGGATTTTATATAACATCCAGTTAGTGGTTAACGGAAAAAAGCAAAATTAATTAACTCTGAAAGAGTTGGCCGCCCAAAATAATTGCGCTCTGGAAAAATTGCTGAAAAACTTGCTTTTGCTTATCATTTAGTGCTTAAGGTTCTTATAAACACATATCATTCTTATTTTTTTTTGTTTTTTTTTAATGGAGCTAATTAAATTTCTACCAAAAATTTCATTGCTTTACGCGCACATTCATTGCCCCATTAATTTATTTGTATATATGCGCACCGAGGCATATTTTTAGGCGCTTAAAACACAGCTCAACGGCTAGCTATAGCGCCACATAAGCTTTTGGCTATACATTTTTGTGCTAAAAACGGAGAAGACACACATACACACATTATGTATGTACTTATATCTATGTAGGTATACCATATATGTTTGTAGGTACAATATAAAAAATTGGTGTGCGAGTATGTATGAGTGTCGATAAGCCATAAATTTCATCTTCCAAAAGTGACATGTTTATGGTGTAGAGGCAATTGTTAAAAAAGCAATTAACGGCGTAAGCTGAGTTAAAATAGTAAAATAGAAGATGTTCAAAAACATGAGAAGAACTAAATGTTAGAGGAAAGGATGAAGACTGAGATTAGAGAGCAATTACAGCTTGTAGAACAATTTAGTTATACATAATATATATTATATATAGTAAATAATAATTGTTTGCAACATCAGTTGTCTTTGTACTACGTAAATCGCGTACTAATCATAAAATAACTCGGAATTAAATAGTTCACAAACTACTCCTGAAGTAACTAGTTATGGACCAAGTCATTAAAAATCAATGAAAATAAAAAAACGACTAATAATAGTAAGAGAATACTAGTTTGTAAAAAAACAACTGCTTGAAGACTTTCAGGTCTTAAACTACTCCTAAAGTAACTAGTTTCGAAGCGAGCTACTAAAAATAAAGCAACATAGAAAATAACTGTTTAAAAAAAATCCGAATAGTAGCCAAAAGTAGAACGCCTGCTACTCAGTTAACTAATTAACCAACTAGGCCTGATTTAACTAGTTATGAACTAGTTTGTATACATCTAAAAACAGCTTTGTAAAATGATTATAAACCGTATGATCACGACTTTACGACATATTTTCCTCCAACTGCCTTAAAAATGCCTGAAAGCGACTAGTGTATAAGTTGCTGTGTAAGGAAGTATTTGAGTGATAGTTAATTATAAGCTTGTTAGTTAGTTTTAAGTTGGTTTCGAAATGAATACGAGCAAACTAGCTCATAATAAACCTTCAAACGTTCTTTTTATTCAAAAGAACCAAGCTGAAGTTCAGCAAAAAAATAAAAAATAAATAAAAATCTTTTAATATTTCACTTCCTAAACCTTCTCAGAAATGCTGAATCTTATTATCATCTTCAAAACGTCTCATTTACTATGTTTAAAACTAAAAATTTTTACGCATTTAGTAATCACGATAGCTATCTTAAGTTTTTGACAACATAAATCCTTTTACTTTTGATAATTATTTATCATTGCTTCCTTATTCTCATCCTTCAAGCTCCTTACGGACTTGCAATCGAAACTTATTGACTACACTTACCGCAAATAGTAATCGTTTAATTGTCTCAAATTAGTGTAAAATGCTTATAATCACACGAAAAACTGTTTTGGAGCTGTCAGGAGGAGAGCAAAAGAGAGCGCGAAGTGGGAGAATAATGCATTTCAATCGATTACTTGCTTGTCATTCTTTTTAATTTAATGACACTTTGAACTTTGACCTTTCCTTGCATTACACTTTAAATGCCATATCTTACGCTTTCAAAACAGTTACAACAGCAACAATGGCAGCTTTTAAGAAAATGAGTTTTACTTTGCACACACGGAAAACATATGCACGTACTTATGGCTGTTGTTGCTGTTGTGTCTTATGTTGCTGATAAGTATTTATCTCCACGAAAGCGATGGAATGATGGTAATAAATGGAAATGTATATAAATTTATTAGTATGTACATATAAGTGTGTGCATATACATATGTATAATCGTGGAGAAATAAATTGCTTTTGCTGTTATTATTTTCGAGCCTCTTCGTTTGAAATGACTTAATGACTGCTCCTCGCTTCAGAAATATGAATTTCATTTAATAAAATAAATAAATGTTTTATTTTAATTTATATTATTTAATTTTATTATATTTCATTTTATTTTATTTTAATTGTTTTTGTTTTGTTTTGTTTTTATTTTAGTTTGCTTTATTTTAATTTATTTTATTTTGTTTTAATTTATTTTATTTTATTTTTATATTTTATTTTTTTTTATTTTATTTGTTTTTATTTTATTTTATTTTATTTTATTTATATTTTTTTTTATTTTATTTTTATATTTTATTTTATTTATTTTTATTTTATTAATTTTTCATTTTTTTCTATTATAACTATATTATTTTATTTATATTAATTAATTTTTGTAAATTTATTTTCATTTTATTTTATTTTATTTCATTTATTTTGTTTTATTTTATTTTATTTTATTTTATTTTATTTTATTTTATTTTATTTTATTTTATGTTACTTAATTTAGTTGTTTTATTTGATTTTATTTTATTTTATTTTATTTTATTTCATATTATTTTATTTTATTTTATTTTATTTTATTTTATTTTATTTTATTTTATTTTATTTTATTTTATTTTATTTTATTTTATTTTATTTTATATTATATTATTTAATTTAATTTAATTTGATTTAATTTAATTTTATTTTGTTTCATTTTATTTTCTTTTGTTTTGTTTATTTTATTTTATTTTGTTTTATTTTAATTTATTTTATTTTATTTTATTTTATTTTATTTTATTTTTATTATTTTATTTTATTTTATTTTATTTTATTTTCTTTTGTTTTGTTTTATTTTGTTTTATTTTATTTTATTTTAAGTTATTTACCGAAAATATGCATATTTTTTAATTTACAAGCTTAAAAGCACCAAATTAATTTATTATTTTCCCGAGCTTTTCAACATTATATACATAAATCTGATTCCTAGCAGACCTTTTAATGTCTTGTTTCACTTACTTATATTCGACTTTATCTGTTCTGCATTCTTTATTACTTTTTCAAAAACTTTTCTTTATTAGCTCATTCCGCTGCTTCCTCTTTTATCGTTATATAATATTAAATGCAACGATTGGTGCACCGCGTGTTTGCAGTGTGGCGCTTACATCCGCTAACAGCGCACTGTAGCACATTGCTGCGCTCGCCCTTCCACGTTGTTCTTTGCACTTTTTTCCATTTCCCTACACATATACTTTAACAACACACCATTGGCAATTACATTTTCATTAAGCAGCACCTTGATGGTGGGGCTTCCCATCTTCCCTCTCCGTCGCTATCCTCTCTCTATCTATTTATATCTCTTCACCTCTGTACTTCTCTTTTCCCACACTTACTTACTTCTCATACCTTTTTAATTTTTTTCGTCGTTTATGGTTTTCTTTTCTTCTCTTATTGATTTAACCATCGCCTCAACATCATCATCATCATTACGGTCATCATTACGGGTTGCCATACATCACGTAGCGGTATTTATGAATTGCATGCGTAGCGTGTTGCATGCTGCTATGTACGTGTAGCATGTGGCAACATGCTGTTTCACCATATTCATTGCAAATTAATTCATTTATCGCTTTGATGAATTGCGCTTTCTTGTAAATAAATTAATTATCGTGTGAGTTATTAGTAATTGTAGTGCAATTTCTCTACTTCTGCACTCTGCTCCTTAGTATACAAGATTTTTTTTTTAATAATTTTGTTTTCTTGATGGTATTTTTAAAACCTAGCAGGATGAGGTGGTTTTGTTTTCTTTTTAAATTTTTTTTCTTATATTGAAGCTCGAAGACTGTGTGGAAGCAGAACGTATATGACGAAGCATTTTTACTCTCGAGTGTGGTCGATAATCTGCTTGAGTGGGAACTTCTTCCTTGAGCTCCTAGCAATCCATTGGTCTGTTCATTAAATGAAATAACAACCCACTAGGGCTCTGAAAACTCTGTTAACTTGCAATCTTCCGAAATGAGGAAGGTTCTTGAGGCTGTTATATTCGCTTAAAAATTGGCCGAGTGTTTCGGCAAGCCGTGCCTCAGGAACTTTTATGCAATCAAGGCAGTCTTAATCTCGTATGTTGTCCTAGCTAAAGAATTTGATCTCCTTGCCTACTCAGTCCAAAGTAGCACCTGTTGGCAAGAGTGATTCGCCAGCAGCTGTACACTCTTGTAGAATATTGTAACTTCTCTATTCAGCTCTGTAGTTCTTTCTATTTTCTCCAGTATTAAATTGAAGAAGTCCCACGATAACAAATCACCTTGTCTGAAACCCAGTATGGTATCAAACTACTCGAGAGATCCTTTCCGATCCGGACGGAGGTGCCGGTTTGAGTTAGACTCAGATTATACAAAAAACAGAAACCCTGAAAGACACTGTAAAAATACTAAATCCGACGAGACGAGACAAGGTACACCACAAATTATATGAAAGATCAGTCAAAACGGGTCCAGGTAAGAGATAGTAGTGTGGGGACTGGGTGGGACAAGGTAAAGCACGACCTTTCAGAGTTTGCCAAGATCAATGTGGTTGGGGGCGAGTTGCAGTGCCAAGACGTCCACATACAATAGAAATGTAAGAAGACTTTTCATCAACATCTAGCAAGTTATTTCTATTTCCAATATTTTTTTTGCATAATTTTTGGAAATTTTTTAAAGGAAAATACAACGAAAAACACGTGAGTCGCAGTATGCCAGTGCTGATGCACTTATGCTAAATAGATATCCAAACACACGCGCGCTCAGTCGCCAAGTTACAGTTATGCAATGTATCTGGTTATATTTGCGGCATGCCACATGTACTACCAATCCACTGTGCCACTTGCAACATATTTATACATACACGTATAGCTTACGTGTCTCTTCGTACTTAATATGTTTGTAGCACGCTTCAGCTGAGTTGAGTTGGGTGTGTTACCACATTATATTGCATGAATGCGTGTTGTTTTATTGCATTTCATTGTAATTAAATATTAAATGTAATGTAATTCGCAGCGTGCAAGTGAGAGTATGTTTGTAAGTGTGCCACTGAATCAAATTTCAACGGTAATGCCAAACCAAATGGATCACAAAGTGTGCCTTGCTTTGGAAACTTGGGAGGGGAAATAATTATATTGGCTACTACGTGTGTAGATTATCATTTTCTTTTATTATTTTTATTGTATTTCGAAAGCGAAGGTAGACTAGTCACTAGCAAGGCCAGAGATCGCTGCTCAGATCGGATCTGGTAGCAGATCAATGAAGGGAAACCAAAGTAGAAAATACTAAAATCAGACCAAGAAAAACTCAAGGAGAAGAATAAATTATTATAGTGAGAGAATAGATTAGGGTAGAGACCAGAATCAAAGCCAATGTGGTATAGAACGAAAGAAAGGTACGGAAATATCAGATAAAAACCTGGTTAATAAAGGAGAATAGTTAATCCGTGAGAGTTTAATCATACCGGGGTAGATTAGAGGCTAAAAAACTAATACAAGTAGAGCTCAGACTGAATAAAAAGCTAGCATTCCGAAGGGTTGATTGATTTAATGTGATTTTTCTACATCTGAATGACACCTTGATGTCTTTATCTTCTTCTAGTCTCTTCTGTCTCTGGTTGTAGAGCACAGAAGTGACAAGTCTCATTAGAACTCATTCCGAGTCTATGGTTCCAAGAAATTCTCCACCGGATTCTTACAAAGGAATGGAGGTCTTCCTTTTCTTCTGCTTCCCTCAGCGTTGTTTGTTGACTACCCAGGGGATACTTGGTCTAAGACCGGAAGACGTGAGCTGCTTGAACCATATGCAAAAGAATCGTTTCTGGCCGCTCCCAGGTGAATGGCAGTCAAAAACTTTCCTCACTTGCGTGAACTTATACACCAGGTTCCTTACCCCTTATTAATATGATTTAGTCTCTAAATCTTTTGGTATTGTACCCCTCCATAAGCTTTTTTGCATATCTCAACCTGTCATTAGTATACCAGCACCTGTTTCTTATACACATTTCTTCTTTTCTTAGCTCCCCTTTGATTGTGTGAAGGAGGGCTGTAGTCCGGTAGGCAAGTTTGATGAGACCGCTACTCCCCCAAGTCTTTCTTCTAGTTCATTCCCTTCAATACCTGTATGTTCCGGAACCCAAATGAGCCGAACTTTGTTGCGTTCACCCACTTCAATGAGTCTCTTGAAATATTCCCCTACCATTTACGACTTAATTGTAGATGAAGATACTGCCTTTAGTGCATCTCGACTGTCACTGCAAAATAATATATGTTGATTGGTAGTCTTCCTTTTGAGTATGATTTCTGCCCATGAGGTTATAGCGAACACTTTTGCTTTGAAGATGCTGGGGTTGTTGTTGTTGTTGTAAATAGAAAATATTCCCCCCATTGGTTTTCGGGGTATATTGCGGGAGGGACAATCCTTAGCCGGATAGAAATCAGGGTCATTCCGGTCTAAAGACCCCACCGTCGCGGGAACTATTGGATTTTAGTCGCCTCTTACGGCAGGTATGCCTTATCACGGGTAAATTTTTGAGACTCTAACCCACAGGGGGTATTTCCACATAGGAGAGCTTCTAATGCTGCTGTAGACCTGGTTTTCATGGATTCTGTTATACAGTCGCCCGCTAAACTTTGTAGTTGGGCAAACTTGTGGTGTATTTTGGACATTATCAGATCTAAGAAAACGAGCGTGAGATTACAATTGCCACCAGACTTCCACTGGTTGGAAGAGACGCATTATATCATAGAGTAGGCCATAAACCAAAATCCAAACAAATTGGGACGAAGACTGGAGGCCAAATATGAGAAGAGAAACAGCCAAGTCAAAGTAGGATGAGGTTTTTCTGCCTTAAACGCCAAGAATAGAATGTAAACCACACGAAAAATAAGAAGCTAGCCACAAATAGACACTGGAATCTTGGCTGAAAGAACATCTGAAACTATATTTGAAAATAGAGCTGAAGATACCAACATTAGATGCAGCAAGAGCGAAAAAGTTTGATTTTAGGTAGAAAATATAAAATAGAACTAATCCAGAGCCACCTCAGATGCGGAGTAATTAGTAGTGTTAGAATTAAAGTTGGGAGGGGATGCTGTCTTTACAAAAAGCCTCCGTATGAAACTCTCACTCACAGCGTCACTGGATATGTCGAAGCTTTTTAGGCTACCACAAGACTTTTATTTGATAAAATGGCTGGCAGAACCACAAATCTTCCTTTTGGAGCATTTTCTAAAAATTGTAGGAACGTTGAATGGTTAATATAAAAATATCTCAACCTCAACGCTCTCACTTGCATTTACTGTTTTCATTATAAAATGGATTTTTATGCAAAAATATTATGCATTGCAATAATCCCATTTGTTTACTTTCTTTCTGTATTGCAGTTTGTGTGTGCAAAAGTGTTTTAATGTTCTACACGCGCTTTTGTTTCACTTTAGATTCACTTCCCATTGCATTTGCATAACTTCGCACTTCCTTGCAAGATTCTGCATTTTACTTTGCCTTAAAGACGCGTGTGCTCCTTCCTCTCCGGTAATGGAGTTCCTTCTTTGTGCGCGTAAATAAACTAAAGCATTTCTTTAGCAGCAGGTTACTTTCTACAACTATTTTTAGTACTTCTTCTTCATCTTCCTGCTCTCAATATTCTTCTTCTGCCGCGCGCACATACGCATAGACGAGCATGTATATATTTGTGTTTTGTTTATTTGTATGTGTGTATATATTGTAGTGCATGTGCATCCTCACTGTATTTTGTTAAATTTATGTATATGCTATTGTTGTTGTTGCTGTTCTTCTCTCCTTGAGTTATGTCGTCGCGCAACTTTTTAATAAAATTCAATTTTATATGCAAATTTTCCTTTTAGATTTATCCATAAGAAAGTTGCTCACGAAGAATGTTTTTAGCATAGTTTTACATGCAAATACACGCATTTATGTACATATATACAGTTGCGTAGGAGTTCTAATTAAAAAAAAAAGCATAAAGAATAAGGATAAAAAATAAATAAATAAATTGGAAGAGATTGTGGAAGCCGCCAATATAATTCTTGGTAAGATAAACAAAGTAGGAGTTTTTAAGAGGCCAGAACGAAGAGAATATTATTTAATCTCATTTAATTTAAAATTATTTAATTTACGTTAATTCAACTTCGTTTAGTTTAATTTCATGTTTATTTAAATTATGTAATTTAATTTTGTTTTGGTTTGTTTTATATTATTTTAATGTGTTTTTTTATATTGATTTATTTTATTTAATTTTATTTAATTTGGTTTATTTCAATTTAATTTAATTTTTTTAATTGTATTTTATTTCAATTATTTTCAATTTATTTTATTTTTCTTATTTTATTTTATTTTGTTTTATTTTATTTGATTCAAATTGCTTTTAATAATTTTATTTTTTTATTTTATTTAATTTTTTTATTTTTTTTTTATTTCATATTATTTTATTTTATATTATTTTTTTATTTTATATTATTTTATTTTATTTTATTTTATTTTATTTTATTTTATTTTATTTTAATTTAGTTTATTTTATTTTATTTTATTTTATTTTATTTTATTTTATTTTATTTTATTTTATTTTATTTTATTTTATTTTATTTTATTTTATTTTATTTTATTTTATTTTATTTTATTTTATTTTTTTTTAATTTATTTTATTTTATTTTATTTTATTTTTTTTTATATTATTTTATTTTATTTTATGGTATTTTATTTTATTTTATTTTATTTTATTTTATTTTATTTTATTTTTTTTATTTTATTTTATTTTATTATATTTTATTTTATTTTATTCAATTTTATTTTATTTTATTTTATTTTATTTTATTTTATTTTATTTTATTTTATTTTATTTTATTTTATTTTATTTTATTTTATTTTATTTTATTTTATTTTATTTTATTTTATTTTATTTTATTTTATTTTATTTTATTTTATTTTAATTTATTTTATTTTGTTTCATCGTATTTTATTTTTTTTATATTATTTTATATAATTTTTTAATTTTTATTTTGTTTTAAATTTTCTCTTTTCTCTCTCTCTCTCCTCCTTGGTTTGCTCTTTTTGGATGCCTCGCTGTTCAAGCAGTCATTAAGTGGTTTTATATGACGACGCTGAACTTTAATTGTTGTGCTTTAATGAGTCGCATTCTACCATTTCAGTTGCATTCGATATACACACATATTATATTATGCTACAAATTTATCTCTCAGA
Organism: Ceratitis rosa; assembly: GCA_037013455.1. Classification (NCBI taxonomy): domain Eukaryota; kingdom Metazoa; phylum Arthropoda; class Insecta; order Diptera; family Tephritidae; genus Ceratitis; species Ceratitis rosa. The sequence continues at coordinate 14,007,715 of JAWMAG010000013.1, read as the reverse complement.
AGATATATACTGTAGGCTTAATTGTAACGTAAAGTATGTCCGTAGTAATTAATTGGGGCAGATTAAGCATTTTTATTGCTATAAATTTAAATTTAATTGGAGTTTTCACTGCAAAATAGAAGGGCTACCCCTTTAAATTAAGCTTTGTTGTAATTAGTATTGTTATTGTATAAGTATGTGGAAGAGTTTATTGTTGCACTAAATTTAGTCTATGAACAGGCAATGAAAGTGATGCAGTCCCCATCTGACCGTAATTCTCATAACTACCTGGACACGCCGAAATGTGAGGTCTTATTCCACACACCGTCTTCTCTAGGCCTTGCTGCTTCCCACTTCTTATTTTTTTGACAAATGATTTGAGTCGTGAACGCTTCGGGTTTTTCGAAGAATGGTTCGCTAATGGGAACAAAGGCAAATGAATTAATATTCGAAAATTATCAGAGAGCTGGGAAAAATTAGTCGCCCTCGACGGACTTTGAATGATGAATTTTTTTCAATCAAAATCCCATAAAATATATAAAATTATTTTTCATAAGCTTTATTTTACTTATCCTCTATTAGACATTATTCTCATACTCTGTTCTTTTTTTGCATTTTCAACTTTTACTCTTTGCCACAATATTTGAACTTTATTGCATTTTTTGTACCTTGACTTTTAAACTTTGTACTAGTCTTTCAAGACTTCATTTAAAAATTTTTTTTAATAGTTTCTATGGCCAGGTTAACATTTCTAACAACTCACAAAGTTAACGAAAAAAAAACAAACGAATAAAAAAAAATAGAAAAAAATAAAACAATTATGAATGTAAACAAAGCGTTTATTGAATTATGTGTTTTCTTACGCGAATTTTTCTCAACTTTGCTGTGTGCTAACTATTTACTCTTTGCTATTTACTTTGCGCTATCGTGCATAATTACCAGAGATTTTACTTACTTTTGCATACTCCTTTGAAATTTTTAAGACTTTCTTTCTCATGAATATAGTTTTTGGTGAGTGGAGGATCTTAAGACGTAGTAAAAAATTAAAAGAAAACGAAAGAAAAACAGAGAATATATAACAATAGCAAGAAATCTCAAAAAAAAAAAACGATTGACCAGTTTATTAAAGCGATAAAAATGCCGTAAAGTATGCTGTTAGCTTAATAAGTACAATTTATATTGGCAAAAGTTGTCGAGCAACAGCTGAATGGGGAGATTGGTACGAAATACCAAAGCAGCTTAAGATGTATTGTAATGCTGAGAAAAGAGTAAATACTAAGTGTTGGCACTTTTTGCGTTTAAGAGGTTTTAATGAGTAGCAGTAATAAATGAGATTGATAAATATTTAAAAAAAATCTACAAAATAAAGCTAAATACATATGTACACACATTTTTCAAGTGTTGACTTTCCACACTGTTATAATTAAAAATTATTATAGAGCGGCTTTCAGTTCATTTCAAGATTAAGCCTTCTTCAGATTAATACTTTTCATGGACTAGTTACAGCCTAGTTATAAATTTTTGTTTATTTCCGAAAGAAAAATTCCTCAAAATAATTTTGCAATCAATTTCAAAAATGCTTCCACTGATATTTTGTAAGGGATATTGATATGTGGAAAAAAATCGTAAGATTAAAAACTATTCGGTGGGTATTACATATATCCATGTATACAAAAATATATATTGCGGTTGCTACTACCAATGTTGAACTAGTTTGAGAAGAATAAATCGAGTCTTTCACTAAACAAATAATGTTAATATTTAAATTAACTCATCATTATTAGAAGGAAAAATTGTGAAGTACTTTGCCGCCGTTTAGTTTTATTTTTCGGTAATTATTTGTACAAATACATTTAGAAAAATTGTATGGCTTAAATTACCAAAGCTAGATGGGATTTTCGTGAATATTCGATTTTTGGTAGGTCCCTTTTAAGTTTCCTACAATATTCTGCGAGCTTTCCTTGACAACGCTATGCCTCTAAGAAAATATCTTGATGGCATCTCTCCCATTGTTCCTCACTCACTGTACCCAAATTTGCCGGTATACGTAATACATCCAAATTATATTCCATCATATTTATTCTATTTTGAATGACATTTACCCACCCAAGCTTTCTATGAGAACAAAAAATCATTTTTTAACTCTTTATAATATTCTGTTACATGATTTCCAATAAAGCTCTGGACACCATGGACACAAAACTTTGCCAGCAAAGTCTATTATTCATAAAATCTTCATTTTGTTTTATTTCAAAATATTGTACTATTTTCAATTGTGTTTTATTCTGCTTTATTCTCATATTTTATTTAATTTTATTTTACTTTGATTAACTTAATTTTATAAAATTTTATTTTGTTTTAGTGTATTTCCTTCATATCACTTTTTATTATTTTTTTATTTAATTAATTTTATTTAATTTTTATTTATATGCTAATTCAGTTCGTTATTTTTATTTTATTTTATTTTATTTTAATATATAATAATACTATTTTTTCAATTTTAATTTATTTTATTTACTTTTTATTTGCAAATTTAATTTTGCTTATTTTTTCTTTTATTTTATGTTACATTTTATACTTACTTCAATTTGTACTTATTTTATTTTATTTTTTGAGTTTATTTTAAGCTTTATTTAATTTTATTTCATTTTGATGCGTTGTAATCGCTCAGGTAGACCACCAGGCGTATGAGTATTATTTTAGCGAGCAATTTTTTTAATTGAATTTAATTAATATTATTTATTTTTTATTTTGTTTTGTTTGATTTTTTCAAATTATTTAATTTTTTTGATTATTTTATTTTATATATATTATTTAAATTGATTTAATTTAACTTAATTTTATTTTTTTTTATATTATTTATTTAATATTTTTTCATTTTATTTTATTTTATTTTATATTATTTTATTTAATTTAATTTTAATTTTATATTATTTTATTTAAATTAATTTAACTTATTTCTATTATATTTTATTGTTTTTTTTTCATTTAATTCTTAATAGTTTTGAAATTTAATTTTGTTTTTAAAATAGTTTATTTTAATTTAATTTTTGTTTTATATTTTTCTTTTGATTTATGTTACTTTAATTATTTTATTAGATACCTACTTATTTAATTCTATTTTTATCTTATTTTAGTTCATTGTAATCACTCAGGCGTATGAGTGACATTTAAGCGAGCCGTTTATTTTATTTGATTTATTTTTTATTTAACTTCACTTGTTGAACTTTTTTTGGTAGGCACTTATGTATCCACTTTATAGTCCGGATCTTGTACTAAGTGCTTACTATCGGTACCTGCCAAAGAAGAATGATTTGGCTGGTGAAGATCTGGCCTCAAGAGAAGCCAATGACAAACGTTTCTTCAATTTATTGCTAATAGGGACAAGCATTTCTATGAGAGAGCCTATATTTGACAAAAATCGATAATTATCAATATGGTAAGTAAAGCCTTCAGTTTAATGCAAAAATAATGTTTTAATCTTTTCATTTAAACTTTTCTGCTTTCCTTCATTTCAAAATCTTCTATCTTTCCTTATTTTGTAGGATAATCCTGCTCAGTATGACTAACGGTTTCTTGCCTTCGAAACATATTTGAGGTGCCACAAGAAGAAAAGTGATTCTCAAAAGGGAAGCTTCAAGCTTGTAATTTCCTTACTTACTTACTTACTCAACTTGGTCCTTCCAACGAAGTAGAGGTCTTTCTCTTCCTCAGCTTCCACCGGCGGGTTCTGCATCGAAAACTTTCAAGCCTGGAGTATTCGTATCCATCTGATCTGAGTAAGCCGTAAGCTGTTTTGCCTGTCGGGCCTGTCCTGATCGCTCATTAAGGGGAAAACTCTTCTACCAGAATTACTAAAGAGCGACCAGGAGGGCTGATAGTAGTAATTAAAAGAAGAGAATTTCATTGAAAACACACTTCAAAGACTGTATCTCCCCAATAAGTGATTTTATGCCATCCGTAAACACCTTGAGATCGTTGATTGTGATGGCTGAATATATACCACCTTCCAAAAACATATTTTCCTTGCACTGACTTACAAATTATTAAGCAGAGGCATTCACCAAGACAGTAATATCATTTGTATCTCTGCTTGTCAGTTTATACCCAATTAAAATTCACATGGAACTCATTATACGATAGGGTTTTTCGCTTCTGAAATTTCAAAACCCATCAACGGACTAAAACTTTTTCCCAACACACATTCACATAAATACTTTTGTGGTTAAGTACACCAAATAGTCTCTCCGAATTGTTTGTGTCCTTTGCTGTTCAACTACTGTGAATTGCAATGTCCTGTCATTATCCTTTGAGCAAACTGCTTTACCGCAAACATTAATTTTTTCCACCACGAAAGTCACACAAACATTGCTGAGCAGCAGAGGGAGAGATAGGGAGAGCGAAGAGTAGGCGATGCACATATACACTCAAGTGCAACCACACATTTACACCCTTGAAACACTCAACTGTTGTTGCAAACGACGTGTGTTGTGTTTGTGGCAAAAAAAAAAAAAAAAAAAATGCTTGCGCAACATCCGGCTTGTCAGGCCACAAGCACCGTCGAACTGTCTGTCTGTCTGTCAGTCACTCGAGTTTCCTTCAACTCAGCACAGTCAATGTGCGCTCACCTGCAACAAAGTTGCCTTGGCGCCTTTGGTCTGCATCGCATGCACCTAACCATTGGCTCGCTCTCTTCTTGCTCCCACCCGTCCGCTCACCCACTTAACGGCGCAAGCGAGTGTAAATTTAAAATAAGCACCTCATTAAATTGAAAAAGTGCTCCACAATTCGACAACAGCTCCTGACCGCCCCTCCCGCTACACCCGCTCTTGTCCCAGCTGCAGAACGACCAAGCGACTGTCGCCAGCGTAAGCGCACTTTGCATTTCCTGCCACAAGTGGTGGAGGTGGTATTTTTAGTGTTTCTATTGACACACTGTTGCAAGTGCCCACTGCAGCTGCCGTGTGGAGTGTGGAGTGTCGAGTGCTGAGTGAGAGGTACATCATAGACACTTCGTTGACATGCAACCAAGCGTGTGACTGTAAATTGTACTCCAATTAAAGCGAATAAAGGAAGTGTGGTGAGTAATGTAGAAGATGAGGAAGGATGGTGCTGGGTGATGGCAGAAAGCAGAGCTTAGCTCTTGATTTGTTGCAATTTAAACAAATTGTAATGTAATGTAGTGCATTGGCCTGCAGGAATAAAACTTTGTTGCTAATTCGAACTGAGGTGCTCGGTCTCATTTGTGTTGGTGGAATTTGTTATCTTTAATTGAAATACTAACTATCAATATAACTAGGGTATCAATACGATTTAAGTCAACCCTTTGGGCTAGGTAGCACGTTATAAGCTTGTCTAACAGCAAACCCCAGATTTCCAAAGCCGGCTCATCGGTTGTTGTCCACGTCCCCATACAGCAGCATGGGAATGATGAGCACCTTGTAGCGTATGGTCTTGTTCCTCGAGAGAGGACTTTACTTTTCAATTGTCTACTCAGTCCAAAGTGAGCACAGAAAGTTCTAGGAGTTCGTTGGAGGTATCTTTGATCACATCGTCTTTCTCTTCCACCAAGACGTGAACGCAGATCACTGAAACGTTGAACAACACTACGAGGCATGGGCCTCTCGCACCATATATCCCACACCAAACTTGCGCTACTTTATATATTCACTGTATTAGAGTTCCAAGCACTTATGTTGTTGTTATTGTAGTACGCCATCTTGTCCAGCGGTTGTTGCACGTGTTGCTGGCTGGTGTTCTTCATGTCGAGTACTCCCTTTCTGATGTGCCAGGGTGGAGGTTCAGCTTCAATAGAGTGCACATTGGGGGGCTCGGTACGATAGCATTAATTCTTTTACACATGATTCAAGCAGCTCATCACCTTCTGCTTCAGAACAAGTTTCCCTTAGCTAGCTAACGACCTTAGATTCCAGCCCGGCCGGGCCAGAAATATGGTTGTCTCTAGTATTAGAGTCCAACACAAGGAAACCTTGTAAGCTACTTGGCTCTCTTCGGATGAAAACCTCGCAACCAGATCGCTCATATTATGATTGACGGACGGACAACTGTCTTCTATGTTCTAGACGTTCGCATGCTCCGAGTATCCAACATCAACTGGCACCACTATTTTGTGGCAACAAAAATACGCTCACGCCACTGTGCAGCTAAGAATGCCTTACAACAAACAAATTGAAGTTGCAACGTCAAAAAGCTGTAATCTCTGCAAGCAGACGCACGGTTTTCTACACACCTCGCGCTGCTGCTCTCTGAAAGCACTTATCAGCAGCTCGGTGTAAGAGAACTGTGGAACATCATTTCGAATTCTTTCGCTACAGCTCCAAATGAAACTATTAGTTTTCAGAAAGGTCAAAAAAAGAGCTGTCATGATGAAGGTTGCAATATCAGAGTGTAGAGGAAAAGTATCGCCTACCTCGCAACGCTACCAGCGACTACAACTCGCACTGTATGGGAATGAGATACCAAGAATTGAGGGAGAAGTGGAAGGCATTTGCAGACAAAGCAAGTAAGAGGCCGAGTTAGTAGCAAGGGCTCGAAAAGCTGGCCTATATAATAATCGGAAATTCTACTAGAAAATGTGATGACTTGCAGAAGGTTTCAAGAACGGATTATACTAATTGGCAAGCCACAGAGGTGATCTACCGATTGATGCTCAGACTACACCGAACTAATTATGAAAAAACTTCTTCAGCCTGTTGGCTACCAGTTCAAGTGAAGCATTCAGAGGTGGTGCATCCGAGCCTCCAATCAATTACTATGAAATAAAAGTTCCATCATTTCACTATGATAAGAACCAAATAGCAGCTGAACGTCTGAAAAGGAACAATGCACTGGGAACCGACGGCTTGCCATCTGAGCTATTCAAAACTGGTGGCGATGAGCTGACAAAATATATGCATCAGCTGGTTTAAAAATCTCGTGGGATGAGTGCATGCTTCATGATTTGAATCCAACTGTGCTCTTCTTCTGTTTATAAATCACTTTCAATTACTCCCGCTCTTCAACGTGTCTCAACCACCGACGTGCTTGAAAAGTGACCTTCATCAACAAGAATAAGCGAATGAATAAATAAAATTTATGAAAATTAGCCACTTGGGAGAGGATCTAATAAGCTGGCCTATTTTTCCTTGGCTTTATCCATTTATAATTTTACTTATTTTTTTATCTTTCTGCCATCTTCACTTATTTGCAATACAAATTATTCATTTTTCTACGACGCGGCATTAATTCAAATAATATTTAACTCTACTTCATACATACAAAGCGTCAGTGTCAGCACTTTTCTATTCATTCAATCCAAACCAACTAATCTGCCTCATTGTCCGAAGCTCCAGGGTACAAATTGACATTCATACAAATGAGCGATTAAGAAGCGAGAGAAAATGGCATAGAAAAAGGAAAGCAAGGAGTAAGATCTCTGGGGAAAAATGTAAGTAAAAATGGACAAAAAATTAGTAAGAAAAGTGAATTGTCGGAGGGACAAGAATCGGTGAAGTTGCTTCTGTGTCTGTTCACCGAATTCTGGTTTATCTTTTACGCCGGTCAAGTCTTGCCAATAAGCAAGTGGAGAGTGGAAAAAATATTAGAACCAGTAAAAAGTAGTCCATTATTTTTGCCTCAAGTTGAAGGCTTAAATTGACATAGTGCGAATTAACTGATTTATGTCAAATATGCACCATTTTGCTCGTTAACTTTTCACCATATTGAAGTAAATAACACTAAGCCTTCCTCATAGAAACCCTTATCCTCAAAGGCAAAAAATTGGGACAATTGATTTTCACAGGCTTCTCTTGTGGCCAATACTTCACCAGCCAAGTTATTCGTCATGGACAGATACAGATGGTAATCACTTGCTGCGCAGTCCGAACCAAAAGAAGTATGCATAAGAACCTTCCACCCAAGCTCTCGGAGCTTCTGGGGAGTAACTATCGATGTGCGTGGTCTGGCGTTGTCCTGTGGAAATGGAATGTTCTTCCTATTAGCCAAAGATGTGCCTTTCTAGGCGATTGCTTTATTCAGATGACTCCAAATTTAGAGTTTGGCCGTAGGACAGTAGCTCATAGTGAATAACTTGTTGTCAATCCAATCAAACACACAGCAAAACCTTCTGGCAGGCAATCCTTGCTCGGAGAGACAGTTTTTGCCACCTCACTGCTCTTTAACCACGACCGTTTTTATTTGACGTTGCCGTAGAAAATCCACTTTTTATCACCATTCACAATTCCTTTCGGGAATGGGTCGGTTTTGTTACTACTCCACAGCGATCCGCAGATGGATGTTCGGTCATCGAACCCCTTTGTGTCTCCTTTCAAGTGGGCCCAATATGTGTTTTGTGCAATGTTCAGCTCGCAAACAATTGGGACAATCCTGCCTGGTCAGTCATACTCGATAATTTCGATAAATTTATCGACTTAAAGCTATCGATTGCAAATATAATGGATTATTTTTTACTATACTCAATGCTAGGTACTCACACAAATGGGATGTCATAGAAAGGTGCTACCCCTGTGTAGAACTTACAGGGGCTTTCATAAAACATCAATACTTACTTCGATAGCCGGTGACAAATGAAGTAGTATTCTCCTATGACTTCAAAACACAGTCTCAGAAGCGTCATTGGCTGTGTTCGGGTAAGCTAATCCAGTAACAGTTGATGTGGTTGCTGGAAGCTCCATCCCCTAGACATTCGAAACAGTACATGAAAAACTAGAGATGTTAAAGTCTCTATCCAATGAAACCTCCGAGAGAACAGGACGACTCATCAGGGCGAGTTTAGTAACCGTCCAGATCATGTGCGATGGCAAATGCGGACATGAGTAAGATTGTGTTAGTCGCTCAACAACGTATCACCTCAAGATGTTGGAACACCTCTGTTCGACTTCATTTTGAACTGGTTTTAAGCATCTAGTAGCATTGATGTGTAGAAAGCTACCTTGCTCCTCCAAAAATCATGGCAGTGCAAAGAGTTCAATCGGTCGAGACTCAACGCCATACACTAGTCGTTGAGGGTGCCTTGTAGTTGAAGTGGGGTTATGTTGGCTCAATACAACAGAGTTCAGTTAAAATAAAATGATATTCAGAGCTCTTCAATAGTTGTCAAACTGTTGCCAGTAGAGATTTAGTCAACATCACACACTTTACATGGAAAAGCTTGAGCAAGTTAAGAAGACAAACCGTTAGCGGGTTCAAAATAGAATTGACTCTCTTAGCAGGAAGGCCCAACCTATATATATTGCTCAACTTGACTGGATATAAAGCTATCTCGAAACTCACGCGAACTTCATATGGTTGGCCCTTATTTCACCAGATGTCTGCTAGACGAAGTGGTATTAGTATCCTGTTCTCCTAAAATAACTAATTCTCGTTATCTTGAGACTTTATCTGGCTCCGCGTAAAAAAACCGGATTGAGCAGCTTAAGTTTAAAAAGAAACAACAAAGATATAAATGTTTTTCTATAACTTTACATAGCACCAAAAGGCTCCTCCGCGCTGGACACACCGTAACTACTAGTGTAAACAAGAATGCAAATTGCTTGAAATGCCACCACATTTCCTTAGCCCCTTTTTATTCTCTTTTCTTGCAGCCTGCAAAACATTCGTCGCCTCCTCACATCTCGTGGCTAAAACTTTTTCGATTTGGAGTTCATCCAAACTCTGCGTCCGAGTAGTAATAATGCAAGAAATTATGAAGAGTTTTTCTAGCAACTTAATTAAAAATTTCTGGCACGTACCAATGCTGGAGCGAAGGAGCATACAAATCAGGCCAACCACATACATATTTACATTTATACACACGCATATAATTACAACAAGTCTTCACGCCTGAATGCCTTCATTGCTTTGTTGTTCTTTTCGCTTTTAAGGTGTGGAAATTGCTGGCGTTGGAGCTCTTACTGGGGTTGAGCAGCTAATAATTTATAAGTTATCTTTGACTAAGAGCATAGATAAACAACGTAGTTAGCAAGTGTGCTTAATTTCTGCCAAAAACAATAACCACAAATGCAGTAACTGGAAGATGCTACGCTAAGAGTCGACTCCTTGTGAATTTATTATCGTAAAAATGCAAAATTGAAAATTTACATACATATTTTTCCAAAGTTTTACTCCAAGACAGTGTGAGTATCAATATTAAGTGTGGCTGCTTTTCGTTAAAGGTCCTCATTCTTCCAGAAGTTCTTAATCTTTTGGGAGCAAAAGAGCAAGAGAAAATCTCGGAAG
>JAWMAG010000013.1:13977500-13992500 GCA_037013455.1 Ceratitis rosa | reverse complement strand
ATATTTACAATTCTTTATCTTCAGCTATTTGCAGGACTATTTTCACTGCTTTTTTATATCTCTTGTCTTGCCATCTCTTGTTTGCTTTCCATGTGTGTGTGTGTGTGGAGTGCTTGCTCTCTTATTTAGCTTATAACCCTGTCAATATGTCTGAGGATTTTATTTCTTTTTATCGTGTCTATTCATACATTATTTTTCGTATTTTCAATAATTTAAAAAAAAATTATTTTTGTTTCTTTGTATTTTTCTGCTTTTTTACTTTTGTTTTTTTTTTTGTTATTTTTTTCATTTTCAGTTTTTGTTTTTGTTTGCAAAATTTCTTTTTCACCACCCCTTTTTAATAATTTTTTTCTCTTCTCAAATACAAACATGAACACACAAGCTCTCCCGCTCACACCATCTCAGCTGGTCTGGATGCTAAAACATTTATTTGTTTATCCTTTCCTTCCGTTCGCTTTGACCAATCCATTTCAAGTTTACACTTTCATTGCTCACTTGCCAATGAAGATTACAAATCTGTTTTCCTATTACTTTTTGTTGTTCTACCAGCATTTCTCTATTGACTGTCTGCACTCTTTTTGGTCTGTTTTTGGTATCAAGTTCTTCCTTTTTATTTTTCGCATTTTCCTTTTTTTTTGAAATTCCATTTCCTCGCGCTTTTCTCACTATTTTTTTTTTAGTTTTGGGAAGACAAATGGTTTAACCGGAAAAGGCGTTGCGTATTGATGAATTTTAAGTATTTTCCAAATATATTTTCCTCCTCCATTTAGCAACAGGATATTGCCTAAATTGTTGAATTTGTGTGTGTGTGTGTATTGTTTGTGTTGCGTGCAACATGTTGCTACCAGAAGCTCTTAAAGCTTGTTGGATTGACTACGCGGTCTTGAAAGATCGAATTTGATAAGTTTTTCAGTCCTTTTGGTTGTTATTGTTTTTGTTGTTGTGTTTGTTGTTGTTGTTGTTGTTGTTGTTGTTGTTGTTGTTGTTGTTGTTGTTGTTGTTGTTGTTGTTGTTGTTGTGGTTGTTGTTGTTGTTGTTGTTGTTTTTTGTTTTTGTTGCTGTTGTTGTTGTTGTTGTTGTTGTGTTTGTTGTTGTGGTTGTTGTAGCCGCAAAAATATTCCCCAAAGTAGTTTCTGGGGAATGTTGTGGAAGTGACAGTCCATGGTCGGATAAAAATCCAGGTCGTTCCGGTATAAAGACCCGACTGTCGCGGGAACTATTGGATTTTAGTTGCCTCTTACGACAGTCATGCTTTACCACGCGAGGTTCAGTTCTGTTGATCATTTGTGATGCCAGACGGAGGTTCAACGATGAAGTTCGAAAAGCCCTTGGTACCATTGAATCCGCTTCCAATTCACTGAGCAGCAGAACTTCTAGATGTTCAGGAAGTGCTCTTGATGGGGCTACTTAAAAAGAGAGGAATTGCTCCTACGTCCCACTCATGCCTTCCTACCTATACGTCCTATATGTTTCACTGCTGGGAGTGCCAATTCTGTGCCCAAGCGACGTCAATAAGTTGAGGTCTTTCACTAAGCCTTCGAAAAGCATAAGCAAAAGGTTGGTATGTTCTAGGGTTCAAGATTTTGTTCGAGTATTTTCGAGCAGCTCCACCATGTGAGCAATGAGGGCCCGTCTACTCGTTCATTGCTCATTTATCGAAAATTTTGGGGCGCGAGCTTGAGTAAATCGAGAGTTTTCCAGCTCAGCGGTATGCTTATCGTTGAATTGTCCCACATGAAAAATATTGCAATATTCTGGAAGCTCAAAAGGCTGCTTGAGATCTAGAAGCAGTACTATAGCTTCCGGCAGCCACTCAACGAATCCAGTTTTGATCCGTCCTTGCAGATGTAGATCACTCGCTTCCGTGTCATTTATCGTATTTTAATATAGCGTGAACCCATCTTACTTGTTGTTGTTGTAATCACAAAACAGCTAAAAATCCGGGTCGTGCCGGTATAAAGATCAGACTGTCACGGAAACAATTGGATCTTAGTCAGTTAGGCATGCCTTACAGCGAGTAATTTCTTGAGTCCCTAACACGCGGGAACCTTCTGCCCTTTCTTCTCTCTCTTTTTGAGCTTTAACCGAAAGTTATAGCAGAAAAAATTAACCCAATGCCACTATTCTCCCGGCGGATTTCTCTGTAATACTTTCCACTGCGACAAGTGTTTGGTAGAAGTTTCAGCAACGTTTCCTTTATACCCGTTGTAGTGGTTCTTAGCACACCCGCATGTAGAGTGCAGCGGGTCGATGTACTCGCTTCAATAGTTTCCTGTGAAAAATTTTGCTGGAATCGGCCCACCACACCAACGCCACCTTTGTTTGAGAAACATTAACAGTGCTAACTGACAAAAGTTCAGCTCTAATGTAAATGTTTAGAATTTCTACAAATGTCAGAAGCAATGATGTTAGTCTTACGAATCTGTTTTGATAGGTTGGACTTCCTTCATCCGCCTTCGGTATGAACACAACACTCGCTTCTCTGTCCAAAGAATAAGCACATAAACCGTAAGCATTCTTTATATTTCGTCATCAGATATGGTATCCTCACTTTTCCTTAGTTGGAAAAACACCACCTGTTGCACTTCGGACCTGTTGATCGCCAGATACAAATATCTGTTCTTTTGTAATAATATCTGGTGAAACCTACACCACACTATCTCTTGAAGGTCCGAGACCAAAGTTCTTATACCATGAATGTGTGTTAACGAGGTCTTTTCAAGTGAATCCTCGTACATCCAGTCCACTCTCGCTTATTGGTCTAGAAGCAGTCGGTTATATAAGACAAAAATATCCCAAACTTAGCTCCTATGGTCCTCTGTCTTATCGTAATTGGCAACTTTGGCAAATTTTAAGAATTTTCTAGGATAAAACAGCGTTTGCGGCTGACATTTCAGGCAAGGGTGAAAATACATTAGCTCTGCCATATCTGACCTTATCATTATACACTGCTTGCAACAGTATATCTTAGAAAGCCATAGACAGGAGAAAAACCGAGGTGGATGGTAAACAAATTTAAAGTCGTTGGTTTGGCCAAAATCATTAAAATACAAATCGCGCTAATAAAAGTTAGGAAAACTCTGCGCCACTTTCGAAAAGAAAACAGCAGTTCAATCTACAAAAAAAAAATTATTTACGTTCGCTGTCAACTTATAGTCACTTTGGTTAGTTTATCTCCTATCAACAAATCAAACCCGAGAATTGATTGATATTTACCCTCGCTTACTCCTACACCCACACACACATCTACACATAAACACTAGAGAAAATTGTTACCGAAGAAAAAATATTTGAAATTTATATTTGAGCAAATATTTGACAACTTAATGCCAACCGACCAGCAGAAAAGCGACAAACCTTCTTACCCCATCCAAAGTGCCTTTAACCAGCAATTAATACGGATCTGGCGAATTAGCTGCGAAGCAGTTATATAAAATAAAGCTGGAAGAAATGAAAAAGTCAATGTTTAAGGAAATCCCACCAGATATAATGTACGTACATGTGTAGTTTAGCTATGTAACGAACTTCTCAGCTCAGCTTTCTCAGCAGAGAAATTATTGAAATGTCACAGCGATTATAAAAAAATAAAATAAAATAAAATAAAATAAAATAAAATAAAATAAAATAAAATAAAATAAAATAAAATAAAATAAAATAAAATAAAATAAAATAAAATAAAATAAAATAAAATAAAATAAAATAAAATAAAATAAAATAAAATAAAATAAAATAAAATAAAATAAAATAAAATAAAATAAAATAAAATGAAATAAAATAAAATAAAATAAAATAAAATAAAATAAAATAATATAAAATAAAATAAAATAAAATAAAATAAAATAATATAAAATAAAATAAAATAAAATAAAATAAAATAAAATAAAATAAAATAAAATAAAATCAAATCAAATCAAATAAAATAAAATAAAATAAAATAAAATAAAATCAAATCAAATCAAATAAAATAAAATAAAATAAAATAAAATAAAATAAAATAAAATAAAATAAAATAATATAAAATAAAATAAAATAAAATAAAATAAAATAAAATAAAATAAAATAAAATAAAATAAAATAAAATAAAATAAAATAAAATAAAATAAAATAAAATAAAATAATATAAAATAAAATAAAATAAAATAAAATAAAATAATATAAAATAAAACAAAATAAAATAAAATAAAATAAAATAAAATAAAATAAAGCAAAATAAAATAAAATAAAATAAAATAAAATAAAATAAAATAAAATAAAATAAAATAAAATAAAGTGAAATAAAATAAAATAAAATAAAATAAAATAAAATAAAAAAAAAAATAAAATGAAATAAATAAAATAAAATAAAATAAAATAAAATAATATTAAATTGAATTAAATTAAATTAAATAAAATAAAATTAAATAAAATATAATAAAATAAAATAAAATAAAATAAAATAAAATAAAATAAAAAAATAAAATAAAATAAAATAAAATAAAATAAAATAAAACAATATTAAATTAAATAAAATAAAATAAAATAAAACAAAATAAAATAAAATAAAATAGCATAAAATAAAATAAAATAAAATAAAATAAAATAAAATAAAATAAAATAAAATAAAATAAAATAAAATAAAATAAAATAAAATAAAATAAAATAAAATAAAATAAAATAAAATAAAATAAAATAAATTAAAATAAAATAAAATAAATTTAAGTAAAATAAAATAAAATAAAATAAAATAAAACACAATAAAATACAAAATTTTAGCTGGAAACAGGTTTTAACTGAGAGCAGAACAGTTTTGATTGGGAACAGTTTTAATCGAGAAGAGTTTTATCTGAGAAGAGTTTTGGACTGAGAACAGTTTTTGACTGTCAACAGTTTTTTTTGCATGAGAACAGTTTTGTCTGAGAACAGTTTTTCACTGAGAATAGTTTTTGCCGAGGATAGATTTTTACTAAGAACAGCTTTTGCCTTTCCCTGAGAACAGTTCTTGGATCAATGCTAGTTTCTGCAGATATGAAAATGTTATCTTCGGATAACTTAAGTATTGACTGAAGATGTGTGGTTATATGAAAAAAAGGATTCATGTTTAAATTAAAAAAAAGTATGTGCTAATTAGTTAAAATATTGATATATTATGGAACACCAATTGTCCAAAACAAGTCTAAAATCGTAACAAGTGACATTTAGAAGACGAAAAGTCAACAGCCACCCAGTGACCGAGCTAAAACCTACGACACTATTAATTTAATTAACAAAATGTGAACAAAATACTGATGGCTCGGAGTGATTTTCTACAGGGGAGGATTTACAAAATGCTGCCAACATAATGGATTTGCGCGAATATGCAATTTTCACTTCACCGCAACATGCCATACAGAGCTATTGTTGTGGGCTGTTGATAATGACCCCTTTTGCATAGATCTGCATTTTCGCACACACACACACACACACACACACACGCTACGCTTCAACGCTTCCCCCATTTGCTAACCAAATGACTGAATATGCAAGGCAGTGCACAAATATGCTGCGGCTAAATGTATTTAGGAAAGGCAAATGAAATCATTTTTGCGCATTGAAATCTCCATTGCGTATGTGTGCACATATATACAAACACATTTGAGTATATGCATGACAAAAATACAACAACGTCGCTAAAAATAGCGAATATCCTTTAGCTCGTAGAAGAGCTAATGATGTTGGCTTGTATCAAATTAAAAATTGCAGCAGATAAAATCGCATCGAAAATGAAAAATCTATGACAAGACCGGGGTGAAAATGTTTCAATCGGAAGTTACCATATGCAGTTTAAGGAAGGAGTGGCATATAATCGGAGCAGGTATAAAGAACCACGCAAGCTACTCAAGAATATTTTTTCAATTTCAGTTACGTTGTAGAATTGAATTGTACTCAAAACAAGAAAAAAAACAGTGTTTGGCAAAAATATTAGTAGAAAAAAGGGAACAAAAATACACCTAGTAGGTAGTAGTATCTATTATTTTTATGCTCAAACACCTTTTATTCTAAAGAAACTCACTTGCCACTTTAGCAAAAATTTTGATCAAAGGAGAGAAACAATTGCAGATCTCAGTGCGTAAAACCAAGCACAAATATAGGGAGCCATTCCTCCTTTGAATTTTTCTGCAGAGATATTAGTTTCCTAACAAAAATGTATTGTGGCTTCTACTACAGACAGGGCAAATATTTCAAAATAATTTTTCCACTTTAAAATGCGGTCAAAAACTACGCCGAATTAAAATAAATTTAATTTCTGCAGATATAACAACACTCTGCCCATTGATACGAGCTTAGAGATGTAATTATTTATAAAGGTGTATATCTACCACTTTCTAAGTAACCGTCGCCAATACTCACAGTCATGCTGTTGACGCCCCAACTATTGCTGCAGACGCATTGCAACTTTGGAATCAATTGACTGTGATGCAATTGGATTTTGTCACTAACAAATGCAGACAGGAAGACATACATACGTATGTATGTACTGGAACACCAAGAAAAGTGTAGTTCTTCTTTTTATACTTCAAGTAAGAAGCCTTTTGAGAATAAGAATTGTATATTGAAAAAGAAACTGGTAACAAAAATTACTAGTTACTACAAACATTTTTCAAAGCAGTCATACTAGTCCAAAAAAACATCAAACTGGTACCAGTTAACAGCGTAAATTATTAATAATTATTTTTTTATATTTTTTTTTTAATTTTACAATTGTTAATGTTTTTTAGGTTTAATATATAGCTTGACAAATTTAAAACAAAAGTATACTTTATGTACAAGAAATATTTTTCGCTTAGTAATATTTAAATTTTCAATATTTTTACCAATATTTTGGTATTATTTTTGAAAATCCGCTTGATAAAAATTTCCATTATAAAATAATTTAATTTTAAAATAAAAATTAGTTGAAAAAAGTATGAATGGTCAATGTGAAATAAAAGCAGTCACAGAAGGCATATAGCCAGAAAGGTTAAGACCGGAAGTTAAGTGGCTAGATTAAAGTGCTTCTTTTTATGTATGATAAACTATTCTAATGCTACTTCATATACCAAGTAAGCAGATTTTGGTCTAAAATACAACTGCTTCCATTTTTGTCCACTTTGAACTAGTATAAGACCAGTATTTTTCTGCTTAAAATATTTTAGTTGTCATCTCAGGTTTGCTTTCATTGAGCAGCATTTTCTTACCTTTTAACTACTAAAAATAATAGAAGCTTTCAATAGACAGTTGCCTGATTAATTTAGCTTGCTTTGCATACTAGTTACAAAGTAGTTTTTAACTAATCCATAAGACTTCAGAAAAGTGTACGTAACACAACGTGAATGGTTTTGTATTATAGGTACATATGTGCTGTAGACATTGGTGCAAGAAAGTACTGTTGCAGCAACCGTTGAAGCAATAATATTGTTGTAAAAACCGTTGAAGCAGTAAATTGAATGAATAACAAACTACCGTTGTGCGAGGTGAGTGGCATTCTTATGACATCAAAGCTGATTTGTGCCGAGTGCAATGTTACAATAAATAAAGGTAAGATAAATCGCTATGTGGCAAAATTAAAATAAAAAATAAAAAAATTAAAAAATTAAAAAATAAAAAAAAAACAAAATGAAGGAAGATTTAAAAAAAAAACATAAAATTTATTTATCTACACAAAAATATGGTTCCATTTATTTAAGCAAAAATTATCTTTGGAATGCTACAAAAATTTAGATATTATACTTCACAGTGAAAATTTTCCTGAAAATTTGTTACTCACCAAATTTGTGGAACGAATTAGTGAGAGCGTTCAGTACTCTCTGTCAAAGGGTACATTTATGTGACCGCCACTGATTGCCAGAATGACAGAAATGAGATAAATATTGTAATCTGCCTATTTTTACTTGTAATCTAAAAACATACTTAAGAATTGATTAAATTTTAATTTAATGTCCTTTCATTTAATTTATTAGATATTATTTTATTTTTGTTTAACTTATTTCATTAGAATTAATTTTATTAAATTTTATTTAACATACTTCTTTTTATTTTATTTTATATTATTACATTTTATTTTACTTTATTTTAATCTATTTTATATTATTTTGCAGCAGATTCAATAAATAGATCCTTTTGATGTAAAAAAAAATTATTTTGTTTTATTTCATTTCCTTTCATTTAATTTTTTTATTTTAATTTTGTACTTTATTTAAAATACTTTATTTTATTTAATATAATATATTTTATTTTACTTAATTTTATTTAATTTTGTTTTCATTTATTTCATGTTAGTTTATTTTTTACTATGTTATTTTGTATTAATTATTTCATTTTGTTTTATGTTATTTTATATTATATCTTTTTATTTCATTTTATATTATTTTAATTCTATTTCATTTTATTTAGTTTTATTTCATTTTAATTTATTTTATTAAGTTTTATTTCATTTTATTTTGTTTTATTTTACTTCATTTTATTTTATTTTATTTTGTTTTATTTCATTTTATTTTATTTTATTTTTTATTGTTTTATGTTGTTTTATTTTATTTTATTTAAATTAATTTAACTTTGTTTTATTTTATTTTATTTTAAATTATTTAATTTAGTTTTATCTTATTTTATTTAATGCTTTTATTTCATTCTATTTTGTTTTATTTTATTTTATTTTATTTTATTTTATTTTATTTTATTTTATTTTATTTTATTTTATTTTATTCTATTCAATTTTATTTTATTTGTTTTTTTTTATTATATTTGTTTTTTTTTATCTTGTTTTATTTTATTTTATTTTATTTCATGTTATTTTATTTTGTTTATTTTATTTTATTTTATTGTATTTTCTTTTATTTTATTTTAATTTAATTGAATTTTTTTATTCTATTTTAATTTTTGGTTTTATTTTCCTATATTATATTTTTTTATTTTATTTTAATTTACTTTATTTTATTTTATTTTAGTTTATGTTTTTTATTTAATTTTAATTTTATTTTGTTTTATTTCATTTTAATTTAATTTAATTTAATTTAATTTAATTTAGTTTTTTTATTGTACTTTATTTTATTTCATTTTACTTCAATTTATTTTATTTTAATTATTTTTTTTTGTTTTATCTTACCTTGTTTTATATTATTTTTTTTATTATATATATTAAATTATTAAATTTAATTTTTTTTTCATTTCATATTGTATTATTTTATTTTTTTAATTTAGTTTTATTTTATTTTACTTTACTTTATTTCAATTTATATTATTTTGATTTATTTTATTTTGTTTATTTTTTTTCTTTATTAAATTTTATTTTAATTTCTTTTCTTATAAATTTTCATATTTTTATTTTATTCTTTATATAGTTTTTTTCTTTGTTTTAAATTGTTTATATTTTTAAATTTAATTTTATTTATTACACTTGAGATGATTTTATTTTATTTTACTTTACATACATTTTTTTGCTTTATTTTATTTTATTTTATTTATTAAAAAATTAAGAAAATTTTTATGTTTTAATCTAGTTTATTCATTTGATTTTATAACATTACATTTGACGTTATTTGATTTTATTTTATTTTTGGTTTTAATACATGAAATTATTTTATTTCTGTCATTTTATTTTACGTTCATTTATTATATATTATTCTATTTTTTGTTGTTTTAATTAAATTCTTTATTTTATCTTATTTTACTTTATTTATTTTTTTTAAGTGTATATTCTTATATTTTTAGTTATTTTTTAATATATTTTCTTTAGTTTTTCTTTGTTTTATTTTATTTGATTCTATTGTGAAATACACCAAGGAAATTTGATCTCAAAACATCATTTTTATAACCCACTGTGACCTCCCGCAAATAAATAAATACTGTAGTCGTTAAAAAATTTCTGTTTATGCTTCTGAAAAAAAACAATAAATATATATATCCTCTCGGATACACCATTAGGTAAATTAAATGACAGCGAAACGTTTAAGCAAACAAGCGGCAGACACAAAATAAAATAAACACGATGTGATCAATATAAAATAGTTAAAAACAACAGTATGACGCAATAAATGATAAAAAACAAAATAAAATTAAGTTAAAGAATTTTTTCAATGTTTACAGAAAAAAAGGGTATACGTGATTATATATCATACACATGCAAAAACATAACGCAAAACAGGCGATTTTTTCGACACTGTAAATATTTACAGTTGGTGAAACACGGCGTATACGCAATCAGTTCACATATTCGGTCACCAATGAAATTAAATCTATAGGGCGCTTATACATACGTGTATATGTATATGTACTATGTTAATAACCTGCGAAAAACGTTTTTGTTGATTTTGTTTTACATTTCATTTTTTCTTCAGCTTTTTTTCATAAACTTTTTGTTTCTTTTGTCAAGGGCTTTATGCTCTTTTGAATTTCATTTGTATGCGATTTTTTATATATGAAAATATTTAAGTTATTAATTTATTTATGACGTTGCACAACAAAGAAGGACAACTGAGTGTTGAGTGCTCTACAGCTGTTGCTCTTCTTTGTTTTATGTTTTTGGAAGAAGTTTTTATATATCTGAGCCTTACCCTTTATGACCACAAACTGTCATAAACAAATATTTATTCATATAGACCTGCTGCTGTGCAGCGAACTAGTAGAGAACTACTGCAGAATGAGGTATAACAAGCAGGCGTAACTAAGTAACTAACTCATTTCAGACTGGTCCTTCTCTACCTGATTTTTGTAACATAGTGGAGTACTGCATAGAAGACTTACAGAACTGGAGTACCCTTATCCATCCAGACTACATAAACTAGCCAAAATATCTGCTGTATAAGGATTAACCGAACTATATCAATGTCGCCCTCCAAACTCATCCAAACCCTTTCTCTAGAAACTCCTAACGTCGACGCATTACATGTTGCTATGGTCGATGCCTTCGCATCATACAGCTCGAGGGAAATTTTGAGCGATACGTAGAGCTGGGTCGTTGCTCGCCTCAGTCCAAAGTAGGACCTGTTAGCAAAAGCAATTCTGCATTGGACTTTAAGGCTGCCGAATCAAGCCTCGCTAGATTCGTAGAGGTCCTTCTTATCCTGTAGCGGACCGTTGTCATGCTATCATAGGCAGTTTTAAAATAGACCAAGAGAACTATGCGGAATTCCTGCACTTTCTGTAATGTGTGCACTCTTCCACCCTAAATAGAGTATTTGCGGTTCATTGGGCAGAGAATTTTAGATCTGTTCTCCCGTGTTTCGCCCTGCTGAGGCGTTAGAGATCTGACAGCACCCTCGAAATTTAATTTTGAGGCTTCCATGCACTCTCTCAGCGCCTCAAATTTAACTGGCTGGTAGTTGTGTCTGTAAGGATATAACTAAGTATGTGACTGGATCTGATGCATTAATTGGATTTGCAAACACTTAAGTTGCACCCAAGCGCCTCCTCAAATCAGCACAGTGAACGACTGACAAGAGAGGTAGAGTGAGAGAGAGATTAAGACGAAAGTCAGCTTTTGAATTTGCTGCCTTCATTGTTATTGCTATTTCACCACATATGCATGGTTGAGTTTAATAACGTACAAATTTGCAACATCCGCTTCCACATGTTGTTGTTCTTGTGTACATTCATTAGTTTCAGAGTTTGCATTGACAAAATCTATTTAATCTTAGATCAAGACGGTTGAGGCGTTGAAGGCGTTGACTTACAAGCATCGCTATTATCATTGCTATTGCAGTGTGTTGTTGTAGCATCTTACCATCACAACCAACCGCAGTGTCAGCGGCTATAGACCACCGCTCATCACCATGTTTGAGTCGCAATATCTAAACTTAAGCAGGTCAAATGCTCAAAGTCTCCGTCGATGAGAGCGCCTAGACTGGGCGATGCAAGCTGTTGCCTGCTGCAATATTACAATACACACGCCCACTTCCTTCTGGTTTACACATGCAGCTGTTGATGTTATTTCTTGTGTTGGCACTGTTGTCAGATTGCAATAATTATTGGAATTTGCCATGACACTATATTGGGGTGCGCCGGTTCGGCAGATAGAGGAAAGATTTTTTCAATCCATAAAGTATATTTAGATCGTCCGACTTCTGTATAGAAGTTGGTTGTTGTTGTTGTTGTAGTAGCGGCTACGATAACCCCGCTTAGGGACAGGTTTAAAATCAATCCAAGTCACCGAGGTCAACTAACGTGAGGTCCAGGAAACGTGCCGTTTCGACGGGATCGGACCAGAGGGAGAGAGGGGTTAGATGTATCGACTTAAGAAGCATCTGAAGAGGTGGTTAGTGTCGTGCGGAGACTCTCCACATGCTAGACATACGTTGGGTATGTTGAGGTCGAGTCTGGAGTTTAACCTACTACAGTATCTAGACCTAAGCTGTGCCAGTGTCATGCGAGTATCTCTCGAGGCAGCTCGGGCTCGTTGTCTGCGATGGGTGGTGCTTTGTCTCCGTGTACGAATGCTCTGGCGATATCAGGACGTTTCCTGTCGCAGTCCTGAGGACAGTGTTTTGACAAACCTGTAACTTCTTCATCCGCGTCTCGTTCGTCCCCGGCGCCCAGATCGGTGCAGTATAGCTGTAGCAGTCAAAGCTTATATATGGCCATGAGCTAAACTAGGTGGAGGTCCAGAGGTTGTATTGTTTGGGCGACTTCGAACCCAAACGAATATGTTTTAGTTAAGTCGTTCTTAGGGGACTTGTGGCATTCGATGACGCAATGCTTGATTACCAAAAGTCCGTGATTTCGGAGTTCAGACTAGATAAGAAGAAATTAAGTTATTTACAGTGTCCAGATCATAATGGCACCGGGATTACTAGAGATCTCGGGAAGTAGCTAGAGTTCCTCGTACCGTGGCGATCAGGAGCTAATGATGTCACCTGCAGACTTTTGATTTCAGTAAGTATACTATGTCACGCCAGTCGACCTTGCTTTGTTTTTGCTCTACTTGCTAGTATTAGTCATGGTTGTATACCTGGTGAGGGTGTGCGATTGTCGAACATACCTTTCAGAAACCTTGTTTTGATGATTTTCAGATCTGGTCGGTACTTTTTCGTTGACTTAGTGAATTGATGTGACTGAAAGTCGTAAGAATCTGGAATGCTGGTCGAATATCGAGATTGTGTAATCGTTGACATATGAGATTACCTTCCACCGGTCGGAGACCTAACACCGCTTGAGTTAAAGAATAAAGTTCAGAGCCTCTCATGGCCAGCGCTTAAGGGTACTTATTACGTCGTTGTAAACAGGTAGACTGTCGGCAGGGAATATCACCTGCGTCTCCGGGTACTGATCCCATCATCTGAAAGGAAATCACTAAAGCATCCATCATCCATCCATACTCACAGGTGCTGGTATTTTTCTACGGCCTAAGACGTTGTTGGTTCATACATGATTTGACTAAGTGCAATACTGAAAACACTCACATACATATAAGACTATATCACTTGAATACGAGCTGTTGTACCCTATCTATTCGGAAATCCTCCTCCGTCTGGCATCGTCGTCGACAACTATCTGTTGTTCCACATTGTCAGCCGCCTTACAAAAGTAATTTAACGTAATAAGACATGCATTATAATACATACCATGCAGTCTTTACGAGTATGCCCCACGTAAAGGGTCCTTTTTTTAGAGGTGTGGTTTTTAATGGGGCAATATTTCTTCCGGAATCGATCATTTTGATTTATACCCAGTTTGGTTTGCCCTTTCCTAATGACCAGATACATTCCGGAACAACGTTGGAAAAGGAGCAAATTTATAAGAAAATAATGGTTCGGATTGGGCAACACATCAAGCGGTCGATATAAATGCCCAGCAGAGGCGGTAATTCGAGCACCCTTAGAACGGTTTCGCACCACATTTATTCTGGAGGATAATATGCATCCTCAGGGATATCGCACCGAAGTCGCTATTTCTGCTATGGAGTAGAATATAGAAGGAGATCCGAATGAACCCATCCACCATGTAACGCAGCAATTGGAGCTATGACCATCCACTTTATGGAAGATTTTGCAGAAGAATCTTATTTAGAGGATGTTGATGTGGACGGCCTTTAATGCCAACAAGACGGCGCTACATGTTATACAGTCGACAAAACAATCAATTTATTGAAGGAAACTCTTGGTAAAAGGAAACTTTTGGTGAACGCATTATCTCGTGTCGTGGACCATCGGCTTCCTCTTCAAGATCGTACGATTTAACAACGTTGGAGTACTTTTTGTTGGATTATGTGTAGTCCCTTGTCTATGCATATAAGTTCAAAATGTTTGACGCATTGGAAAAGATTACTCGGCGTGTTATGACTGACATGCGGCCATAATGGCTGCCAAAATTGGTCGCAAATTGGGTCGATAAGAATTATTGGAGCCAGGCCTTGGCGGTTACTTACCCAAAATCATTTTCAGAACACAATGGCCAACCCTTACCTTTGCAATAATGCTAAATTCTTGGTTGTAACATTAATTTATATGTGTTTTATTTCTTCTTGAAAATCGTATGTTTAAACAAAACACCCTTTACAACAGCAGCAGTTTGCACGTTGTACGCAAAGTACTTACACAATATGCGGAGAAGCGCAAGACGATGCCACAGCGTCTCCCTTGCCTTGGACTGCTTACTACCAGCACATACTCGTACATGCAGACATACATACATACATATATGAGTATGTTGTTCGTTACGCCTAAAACTGCACCTCATTTGTGGTAACTTGTAACGGTACTGACTGTTAATTCCTATTAGTGTCGGTAATTTGTGGATATTGTGAGGAGAAGTGCGATTAGAATATGCTACAACAACAATTTATTTAGCTTCAAATATGCAATATGCATATATAAAGGAATATGGAGAATATAGGTATATATATCATATATGGTATATATAATTATTATATGTATATATATAGATATACATTTCCAGTTATCTTGCCTTTTTAATGAATTTCCCTGCTTATTTGTTTAATTTACTATAATGAAGAGGTAAGCATTCCACAAATATCCGCTAGAGGATGATGGGTGTGCATCCCACGTTCCCTCA
>JAWMAG010000013.1:13702500-13972500 GCA_037013455.1 Ceratitis rosa | reverse complement strand
AGCATTTGACACTTTGGCACGCATGCACTTGAAGTGTAGTTCACGCTGCTTGAGAATTGTTGTTGAGTAAACATATACGTAAGCATATTAATAAATGTGTAGGAGGAAGAACTGTCGATAGTACACAACCGCCATGATGATGTTGTTTCACTCATTGAGAACTTTGCATGCTGGTACGCGAACCCAAGTGTTGATACTTGAATACATACGGTATACACGTATATGTATGGTATACACACGCCACCTCCTTCAGCTGTTCAAGTGAGTGTAAGATGAGTGAATGAATGAGCGAGAGGTGAGAAAATGAGTTGTTAAGTGGGTAGAGCAAGTGCGTGAAGAACACGAGTGGAGGTGAGTAAGTGTGTGAGGGAAGTAGCGCCTGGAGGTTACTAGCAGTACTGAGTTGGTGATGTAAAATGAGACTGATACATGTCATGAAAGTGTGGACGTGAGAACTCTATATGTAGACATGTCTGTGTTTCAACGATCCCTCTTTAGTTTTTCCTTCGCTCGCTGCTCTTCCTTGCTGCGCTTCTCATTATATGCATTCAAAATCAAATAATAATAAAAGTAATAATAATAATGGCAAGAGTAATCGAAGCTGTCAACAGTCTGCTGTCGTTTCATCTACTTCAGTGAATGAAACCTAAACTTCGATGACTTCTAAGAAAGGTATTGTGAAATTGGAGCGGACGATATCGGCTGTTGAAAATGGGATGAGCAAAAGTTATAAGAGATTGTGTTTGATATGAAGAGAGGCATGAAGAAAGAGTTAGGTAGAGATGAAATGATAAGCGAGAGAGAAAAATTGCTTCCTGGGTTAGGTTTGATGAGATACGTAGGCTGCTATTTATAGGTCTGGCCTAGGCAACACTAAGTGTTGCCAGGTGCAATCTGACATTTCCATTGGAAAGTTTGACATTTTTTAGCATAACATCACTCAGAACGTTTTGTCATTTATTCGTGAATTGTTTTATTTACAGGGAATTAAAAAATTCATCTCGGCCAAAAAATGTTATTATCTCGTGTATTTTCGTGCGATCATTTTTCACAACTTTCGACGTGGATTATCACGACAAGAGTGCATCGATGAACTAAAATCTTTGTATGGCTATGAAGCACCATCCTAGAGCATTGAGAAAAACTTTTACAACGAATTCAATCGTGGCCGACGCTCGCTCAAAAACGAATCTCGGGAAGGTCGTCCAAAAACAGCCGTTGTGCCAGAAAACATCGATGCCGTACGTGAACTGATAATGCAAGACCGTCATGTAACATACCTTCAGATAGAGGCATACCTATGCATTTCTTCCACCAGCATACATTCGATATTGCATGAACACCTGGCCGTAAAAAAGGTTGGCTCAAAAAAAGGCTCGTGTGGATTGGTGTAAAGAAATGCTGAAAAAATACGATCGCGGTGCTTCAAAAGAGGTTTATAAGATCGTCACAGGTGACGAATCATGGATCTATGCGTATTTGCCCGAAACAAAACAGCAATCGACCATGTGGGTCTTCCAAGACGAGCCAAATCCACCAAAAAAAAAAAAACAAACCAGTTTCGTTGATAAATATTCGTATTTTCATTATTAGACCAGAAATATAGCAGCCTACGTACAATAAGAAGAGACATAAAAAATGATGATGCAATGTCTCACTTAATGGAAAAGAGAGTCTTTAACACAGATCAAATCTGAGAGTGAGCCAGATTGCAAGTTTGCTTTAACCATTGACTTTAGATTTCTGATTCTTGTCTATTGTCTCTGTCTTGGACTGTCTTGAACTGTGATAGAGTTTCCAGTATTGCTAACCATAGAATGCCATGATCTGGTGCTGGCTTAAGATCAAAATCGCTGATTAGTTTTAGAACCATTTCTTAGGTTAGGCATCCAGCCTGTTATAGTTGTTGTTGTAGCGGTTTGCCAACCCCGCTTTAAATTTAAATTTAAACTAAAATCAAAATTAAAATTAAATTTACATTTTATATTTATATCTAGCCATTAAATGAAGTAACCGTGAACTTTTTTTTTTTAGATGTTTACAATATTACACACAACCACTACATTGTCCTCTAGTACTTAGCTATTGTAAAGTTACTCAGGAGCTCTTCTCTTGCAAATTTATATTTTAATGCATTTTATGGCTTCGTGGAGCTGAATTGTGACTGTTATGACACTAAATGTGACAACTTGTTGTTGTTGTGACATTGAGATAATGTTGCTGCTGCGTTTTTTACTTTGTAGGCAAAATTTTCATTCCTTCTTTCATACTTTTTTTTCGCCCCATTTTTTATTATGTGGCATCCACACGCTTTAGTAGCTTTAGAGTCCGTCAAAAAAACATTATTTGTTTGTCGCAATGCAAGGCGGAAGTGTTTTATGTAGTGCCAAAAAATATTTTAGGCGCTGTACGGCAGTTGAGAAAGTGGAAGCGCACAAGCGATTGGAGCATGCCAAGTGCACTCGTATGCATACTGAGGTTGGATATAACGTACGTGTACATATATCAGCAGGAAATACTTTAGCTGTCCTCGTATTAAATTGGGTTGCAGTAGGTCAGGCGTTCCACTGAACTTATAGCACCTTTTCTACTATTTACTGGAATTTCTTTTTTTAGTTTCAAAAGGTGGTTAAGGTTCATACAGAAAACTACTTCCAATATAATGAAGTTAGATTTGAAAGAAATTCTCTACTCCAGCTCTTCCGCATGCCTTCTGATTATGCAATTGCTCGTCGAGATCTCAATCTTCTTAGATGTATCCTCTCTTTTCAGGGGATGCAAGCCGCATTTGATCTTCCGTTTCTCTTTTAACTGAGACTTGTGACAAGCCGAGTTCTTCTCTCTTCAGACAAAAGACCAATAAAAAATCAAGTGCTTGAATTACCATCGTCGAGCTTTCGCTTCTCCCCAAAAAGCACTCTCGGCTAGCTGAAAGCACTTTAGGAAAGTTTAATCAAGACTGAGTCAGGACCTGTAGTTTAAGTTCGGTTTCCTTTCCAAAACTCGGCTGGATTCCCAGTTTTTTTTTTTTTTTTCAAACAAAATAGTTCCCAAAAACAATATAATTCATTCCTACAGGGTACTATGAATTTCTTAACTTTTTTAAGTATCGCAAAAAATGCCACACTTGTTCGTCGCACTCGCTTGTGTTGCCTGCAGTTGTCAGCACTTTTTTCTAGTTTATACTTATTTTTTTTATTACCATTGAGCCAGTTGCGGTTCGGCAACTTCATATTTTTCACCAACCAACTTTGTCTCTCGTCACGCAGAGATTTTCATTTTCATTGCGCCTAGTGTGTGCTCTTCATGTCTCTCTGTGCTCTTCCTCCATTTACGGGCAACTTTCACTGCAGTGGCGGGTGTGTGTGTGTGTTTATTGCAGTCAAGGCGCAGTCAGTTGCTCAACACAGCATTAGCATTTTTTGTATCCTCCTCCTTTCTACCTACCACACACTGCTCTTACACATTTCTTCGAGTAAAATTTTTATTATTAGCATTTTTGCTGTTATTTGCGTTGTGCGGAGTATTTTTTCTCCACCGGCTGCAGCCTGGCCAGAAAAAACTTGCATAAGAAGAACAAACAACAACAACTGTCACAATTTAATCTAATTTCAACTTTTAGCAAAGAAAGTTTTTTTCAGTCTTCAGTTGTGCTGCTTATTACATAATTTCACTTTGATTTCTTACCTTTTCTTGGATCTCTGCCTCTTTTACCTTGTCAGTTGTGGTATGGTATATGGTATGGTATATATTTTTTTCTTTCTTTACCGGCGTGAACACAGCTCACGTAGGTATATCCGAGTGAACAACAGTACGCTACTCCTTACTTCTTTTTGCAAAGTGAAATCAAGTCCTTCTCCACATAACTTTCGAAAGCAGTGAAGGTCTTCCTCTTTCCTCTACTTTCTCCGGCAGACACTGCATCGAAAACTCTGAAAACTGTTGCGTCCCATCCATACGTACAACATGACCTAGATAGTAGCTTGATTAATTTCCTTGTACTGGAATCCAGTACTACAGACAACCATATTTCGGACCCCGGCTAAGTCGACCCGCCTCCACCTATGTGGGAATGTTTTGTCGTGGAGCTGAATTTTCCGACAGTTGTCCCAATGTGGCTTCTTGGCCCACTCTGGCAGTTACATGTGCCAAGAACAATTTTTATATTGTAACGGCGTACATAAGTACGCCTCAGGTACTCTTAAAAGGCGCCTTTCGTATATTTTTCCGCAAGTCAGTGACGATAGGTTGTAGAGTTTTGCATTGATGCGAATTATGGTGAGAGGTTCATACACCGTAGTCTCACTCCCACCACGAGTCTTACGCCAAATTGTGCTTCTTTATATGGTCGCAACAGCAAAGTGGTATTATTATTTGGATAGGCAGAGTTCATGCCCTGGTTCGACCAACATCCAAAAATTATAGAAAATTAATTTTTTTTTAATAGTGATCGCCCCTCGCCAGGGAATGTCAAGTCCTCCGAGTGTATTTTTGAAAAGGAAATCAAAGCCCCTCATAAGAATCAAACGGTCGTTAGATTAAAATGTAGTTCGTTCCATTTGTAGGAAAAATACCAAAGCGCAAGAAACACAGATTGGAGGTGGAGCTCGGTCAAAAATTGATGAGGCGGTGATGTGAACCTTTTGTTAGCGAGGATATCAACCAGTTGAGCGATGGCATCTACCCAATCAAGGGATCCAGGTACATAGTCCTTAAAGCATTTGCAGTTGCCATTATCAAAAGTCGGGTATTTCATCAGGGCATTCTAAAACTTCTCATTGGACTTGATTTCTATGTGGTGGGTTTCAAACCCCGCGCACAACCTCACCCGATGAGTTGGTTTAAACTTCGCACCCATTTATATAGCGAGCTGCTTGCTTCAAGACTGTCACCAGGTTGCAGTCGCATCTCTGTTGAACAGATCCTGCATACCATTTTTTAGGAGAAAATTGAATTGGGTTAGCCATATATTCTTGTTTCATTTTCACTTTCATTCAGCAGGTTGAATAAGTGTTCTCTTCATAAACTCAATAAGATCTTTGTAACCAGCTTTTGAAGCTTTACCTGCTTACGCATTTTGGGGTTTCCCTTTTTCTGCTTGTAAACTGGGCTCGCTTCATTCTTCAACTCTGAATAAAATCTCACACACGGCACTCATTGCGATCGATTTGGGTTATAATTTTAATTAGTTTTGCGGCGGCCGCGATAGCCGAATGGTTAGCATTGCGTACTGATATTCGGAAGGCTCCCGGGGCCACATAAAGTGTATTTCGGACATGAAAATGAAAAGTTCTTCATGAAAACAAACCATGAGCCGTTCGGAGGCGGCTTAGTATAAACTGTAGGTCCCTCCATTTGTTGGAAAAACATCAAGACGCAAAAGGTGCTCGGCCGAAAATCGCTACAGCGGTTACAAAGCACCAATTATATATGTATATATATAATTTTGCTTTAATTTTGGACATGGGTCTGATGCAAGATTCAAGCTCATTACCATCCGTATGATAGTTCGCGCTATTAACTGCTCGGCTGGATCAGTCCCTGCTTCACTTCTAAACATTGAAATAGATCGGTCTCAGATCCACTTACAGAAAGCAAAGTTCGGCACATATGAGTCTATGCAAAGAGCCACGAATATATAGTTTCAGCAACAGCCTTTATTTGGTATGAGTGCCTCTGAGCGTATGTGTTTACTAGAGGCGAGAATAAATATTACAGCCGTACTTAGGCTGAATTAGTGGGCACTACAAATTATTAGGAGTCAGCCCGATATGCAGGGTTGCGCCAGCGAAATTCCCAGAGAGAGATGACGGCCGCACGTGACAGCATAGGCGTTTCTCTTCCCGGCTTTACTTTATATTTTAGTTTATGCTGGGGACACAGCGAGCCCTTCACTTCTCTGCAGAAGTACATATAAAAAAATTAAACACTCAGTGCCAATATCAGTTATGAAAACAATGAAAACATTGCCAAAATAATCGCAGGTGGAAAATCACTTCTACAGGCATTAGAAAGCACAGCCAAAGCATGCCAATAGCCCTTAGTGGTGAATTCGGAGTGGGAGAGAGAGAGAGAGTGGCAAAAGAGCAACAGCTTCAAAACTTTTGCCTGTCAGCACGTCAGTCGACAACTCCCACAGCAACCAATATTAGCGGCACTCAACATATTAAGCGCCAGACTCTACTAGACACTCGCCATTCAATGCACCGTCAATATTTGTTTCGTCTCTATGTGCATGTGTATATTTACTCAAATTCGTATTTGTTTGTTTTCTATTTATAATTTCGCCATCACCATGCCAACACATGAGCTGATGCCATTAATTGCAGCTGTTGTGCGTAATTTGAGCCTGGTGGTGAAAATTGGCAACGTTGCACGGCAATTGATTTCATGTACCTAACGCGCCATTTCATTGAATTGCTTATTACGCCCACTCTCTGTTAACTAGTACCTAATAGTCGGGCATCTATAAAATGCAGCTGTGCCACTTTTGAATTACTTCTAACATTTCATTTAACAACTGAAAGTGTGTACTAAAAATTAACAGTGAAAGGAGAGGGTAAAGAGTGTGAAGTTAACAGTTTGTTTTTATATTAATTAAATATGAAGTCAATTACGGTGGTTACTCAGTCACACCACCATGTTGCTTATAGGTACGAATGTATATTGTTAGCTTTGTAATTTTGTTGGTCTGACCCATGAAACCCCTCTTAGTTCGATGTGCAGACTATTCGGCGTCTTCATTAACTAGTTCACTGGCTAGTTGACATGCTAACCAAGCCCGGAATATCTTTCGATAAATCCAAGACACAAATAGTCTGCTTCCGTTAAGACTTTGTTGAAGGGACTCCACATGGAATTTAGTCCAATAGTTTTGAGCAGATTAACAACCATTTCCAACTATACACGTAGGTTAATGGAACAAATTTGGTCTAAGTGGGATTAGAAAAAATCCTAATCGTCTTCGAGAGAAAAGTTTTGCGAATGATGTATGAACCTCTCCGAGCCGTTTGGTATCAAACGAAGTTTCTGACAAAATGACACGTAGTTGTGTGTCTTCTTCAATTTATCGCTGGAGAAAATAAAAAGAGCTACAGAGCTGAATAGAGAATGTACTTGCGTACACCAATGATATTGTCATTATTGGCCTCAACAACAGAGCCGTGAGTTCAGCTTTCTCCAGACTTGATAAAGAAGTGAAGCGAATGGGTCTGGAACTGAACGAGGACAAGACGGCATAGCTCCTGTCATCAAACAAATAGTCATAGCATTCGGGACTCGGCTCCCGCGTCATTGTTGTCAGTCGTAGATAATTTCGTCTATCTGGGACCAGCATCAAATCAAATGATAATGTCAGCCTTGAAATCCTACGCAGAATCACTCTTGCCAACTTTGGACTGGAAAACCAAACTATAAAAGTTACTCTTCATTTCCGTCCCACATATGGTGCCGACGCGTGGGTGATGTCGACATTCGATTAGTCGGTCTTGGGAGTCTTCGAGGGAAAAGTTTTGGCTAAGTCATATTGTCCAAATGGAAGAAAACACTACAGCTTTGAAAGTATTTGATGCTGTATTCGCTGATGGGAGCTGAGGAAGAGGAAGACCTCAGGTCCGTTTGAAAGGAACAGATGGAGAGCCACTTGGTTTCACTTGGTATTGACAATTGGCACCAAACAGCGATCACTTAAACGGATCGATATCACTGTTTCCACCAAGATCAAACGCAAAATACTGTATGAATGAATAGGAACGGAACAAAGCGATAATATAAAATACCATGCTCTACGGACTTTCCGCCTGATGGCTGGTACTTGAGAAAGTTCTTGCGAGAGGCAAACTGGAGGCAGTTCAATGAACAGTATCCAACCTCGTTATAGCGCTGTCTTCAACTTCCACTACTCCTTTTATCTTCTGCTAGACAGTCTACGCTAGAAATAAACTTGAGAATGCTCATGTTGTTGTTGTTACAACCGTAAAAATATTCGCCATGGTAGTTTCTGGGGAATGTAGCGAGAGTGACAGTCCATGGCCGGATAAAAATCTGGATCGTTCCGGTATAAAGACCCAACTGTCGCGAGAACTATTGTATTTTAGTTGCCTCTTACGACAGGCATGCCTTACCAAGGGTAATTTTTTGTACCCTTTAACCCGCAGGTGTCCTCCATACAGAGCAGGTGCCTCCTACTCCTGCGAAGTACCTTGTCACTTTCTTTAGTCTTTTCTCCAACAACACCATTGCGTTTAATACAACTCTGCTCTGGAGAAAACACTGAACTGGACACACCCAAATACTAAATTCTACACCGTTCTCGGACGGAACAATACATTTTCAACAAAAAAAACTATAGAGAAACAATGGGAAAATGTAGCAACTTTGATACCAAACCAAGATCCATAGCTATCTTCATCGATGGCTCAAAAGTCGATCGGTTCTGGAGGCCAATCAGTGTCACTAACAATTGATAATGGTAAGAGATGTGCCGATCACTGCAGCGTCTTTCAAGCTGAATTAGCTGAAATAACAAGAGTCGCTTCGTGGTGACTCAATTCCGCAATGTTAACTAGATTTATCTATTCTGACAGTCAGGCTGGCACTAAATTTTTTTCAATGCAATCACAGCACCTCAGAGGTGGCAATAGGATGAAGAGAATTTTAAAAAAAAACTCACGTCTGTATCTGAAACGTTTGTTGTTTGGGTAGTCGTCCTTAGAGACATCACAGGGCATGGCGAGGTCGACGATCTGTATAGAAAGCAAATAGTTACACCAATCTGCACACGATATAGGGGTACTTAGGCAAAATCTTTATGAAGATCGAGTTTCACCAAGATTTCACCAAGCAGCCAGACAGATCTGGGTTTTGGTCTACTCCGAACACTGTTGGATGACAGCTCTAAACAGAAGGAGTGCTGCTTATACAACGACTTCTGTCGCAGCTGGAGGAACATTGACAAGAAGGAATCAGTAGAGCATTATCCTTGCCACTGTCAACCTTCAGTGCCGCTCGACGTCATTTTCTCGATAATTTTCATTTCGATTGAATTGCATAACTTATTTCAGTACGAGTCCACGATCTCGTGGGTTCCATAAAGCGATTATGGTTTGATCATCTTAAAAAGTGAAATGGAATATATTTTCACAGGCACACCTTAGCGCGCTTTTTCATGGTTCTGTGATCAAGCAACCAATACAATAACACAAACTATTTTTCTTTTTTGCCAATTCATACCCCTATCAGAATGAGTTTTCTTCATACTACGCACAAGTAAGCTTTTCTCACCAGTACATCGCTTTGACCTTGCCGTTTTAAGACGTTTCCCCCAACTTTCTGTACTTGGTTTGTTTGTGAGAATATTTTTCGGTTTACGGAGACTTTACTTGCTAACCTCAATCAAGCTCACATACGCCAGCTGAATAATTGTGACACCTAAACTGGTTCTGTGAAGAAGATTCCTTTCACCTATTTGGATGTCCAAACTAATTGATGAATTTTATGAACCACGCTGAATGCATCTCGTCCGATCACCGAAACTAAGCAACTTCAGGGGCGGTTAGTACTTAGATGGCGACCCGCTTGGGAATACCGCGTGTTGTTGGCTCTTTATCTACGAGAATTGCAAACAGAAATGAGTGGGAGAACACCAACGCCCTCGATCCATCTTTACAGACGGCTCAAAGCTCGATTGAAAAGTGGGCTATGGAATCCACACTCCGTTGCTCTCGTTATATATGAGCAAGAGGCTAGCAGGCCACTATCGCGGCCTTCCGAGCAGAACTCTTTGCAAGCATGGAAGCCGCCGAGTGGCTGTTCAAATCTTCGGCAGCAGAACAATACATTACGATGCATATATTCCGACAGTCGGACTGCCATCAGATCTCTTTAATGTAAAAGTACCACAGCAGAAGTAGATAAAAAATGTAAAAGCAATCTGAATCAACTCTCGACTAAATGCAACACTGTCGTGGCCTGGGTACCTGGACACAGCGGAGTCCCAGACAATTGCATGACAGACGAACTAGCGAGAGAAGGAACCGTTCTATCCACAAGAAAACATGCACACCATGCAGGCTTACTTCTGTCTACTACATAGTATATGCTTAAAGTGGCCTCTGCCAAAGAAGCAGTCTGAAAATGGCTGAATGAGACCAAGACAACTGTGGACACATATTGGACACGAAAAAATCTTATTCTTCTGGGCCAGTTCCCCATTAACATAAGAGACCATTGTTTAATGGGCTTCACGGAAAAAGAATGGGATACAACTCTAATTATTTTTACCGCAGCTGTGTGGACGAAGAAATGGAAGAGTCTATGAAATACTACGGCCTCTATCACTGTCCGTCTTTGACATCTGTGCGACACTAATTCTGGTAACACTTCCTCAACTATCTCCCTAAGGTAGTCTCAGTGAAAACAGGGTATCTCGTTGCCTTTATAAGACACACGGAATGATTCGATCCTTTGGATCACTGGGACGTTATGAGATATACAACTTTGAAATACTGCCATATCATACATAGAAAAATTTATCGAAAGTCCACAATGGTTTCACCGCAGCTCAGGCTGATGTTAGCAAAGTACACCTCGGTTGGCAATTTTTTACGTAGCTTCCAAACCAGTGCTCTCAGTTCTTCTTAAAGGTGTAAATATGAAGGAATCAACATTTATGAAAACACAACTGTATTAAAATTTGATAGAGAGTTGATTTTTTAGCTCCACCACTAAGATTGCCACTATCCGCAAAACAATTTACGGTCTCGCTTAAAAAAAAATTACCTTCCATCCGCAAATTAGTATTCACTAAAGCATAAAATAGGCGTATCCGCGAGTGAGCACATGAACAAAATGCCTCAATTTATCACACATACACGTATATAGGTACATAAACAACAACACCGAGGCAATGTGGCATGCAACCAACTCTCGAAATGCATAAAAATGACTGAGGTTTTCACTTTACCAACCTTTTAAACCGCTGCCAATGGCTATGCAACAGTTGCCTGTGGCACATGCATGTTGCATGCACGATTTTTTGCGCTTTGTTTTTGCTTTGATGAAAGGTTGATTCATAAAGCAAGAGAAATGGCTGTTTTGTCGCATGCTGCAACATCTACACGTATACATTCGCACGTCATCATACCAATATATTGTATTTTCACATACCAATCGACGCATTCTCGTCAGCTGTCTCCAAAGTCATCATAAATAATTACCGTCATGCCACGTGTTATCCGGCATACGCAGGTGAATAGAGCCGTCAGTGGATTTATGATTGAAAATTTGCAGTTTTCACTGCAATATTTTAAGCAAAAATCGCATGCGAGACATACCATACTGTTGTTGTAAAATTTTGTTTTTTGTTTTGTTTTTGTTGTTGTTTTTGTTTTTGGTTTTGGGTTTTTGTTGTTGTAGTTTTGTTTTTGGTTTTGTTGTTGTTGTTGTTTTTGTTTGTTGCTGCTGTTTTGTTTTGTTGTTGTTGTTTTTTGTTTTTGTTGTTGTTGTTGTTGTTTTTGTTGTTGTTGTTGGAATATTTTGTTGTTTTTCGCGTTTATTAATATCCCCATCGTTTAGCTGCTTGCCTTCACTGTGCGTAGTTGGATAGCATTGGCCTCGTGTGTATCCTTACTCTGCTCTGCTTCGTGGTATCATCGCCAGCTTAGCACTTGATTTAGTATTGCTGTGGCATGCCACGCATAGTAATGATGATATTTCTCTATCTACAAGCGTTCCAAAACGTAGCTCCGCCGGTTGGCTGTGAAACCTGTTGCGTGCGCTTGATGACGTGCGGTTGTCAATTTGTTACCCGATACCAGAATAACTCGAAAGTAGAATGAAGGCTGTGGTAACGTTATTCGTATTATATCTGTAAACGAGCTCCAATGGGAGTAACCTTTAGGGAACTTGAGAGAAATACAAACTTCAGAAAGTTTCCTCCAAGAACTCTATTATCTCGAATCAGTATAATAGGTAGATCCAGAAACCAGATGGTCTGCATCTTTCAGCATAATACTTCAAAATAAAACCAACGCAGCCTAAAATAGATCTCTCGAGTATCAAAAAACGTCCAGTAAGATCTTCTGAGAAAACCGGAATGGTACTTTTGACCAGAAATTATAACTCAAGACGTCTCTTATCTCGTGATTAGCTTACATAGCCTATTAAACTGATATCGGAAAACAGCTACCTTTTGTAGCATTGAGAGAATCTTTCTTATGAACAGCAGATCGAGCTCAAAGTTTTGATGCCGTTTTCATAACGAGTATTCTTAGAACAAGGAACTTTACGAACGAAACTAAAAAGTTCTATATTAAAGTTCCGAACTCATTTCCAATGTCAACTCAAAACTCTATGAGAGAGAGAGTGCTGTGAAACTAACTTAACGTCTCTCCCAATTAATATCAGCATGAGGTTACACGATCACTGCTGCGTCCCAAATAACACAAGTCTAAATAGCCAGTCGTTTCAATCCAAGGTTATCAGATCATTCAGACATTAAATCTGCCCAATGTAACAACGCCACTCTAAAGATGCCGACACTACGATGACGGATTTTGGTACCCGAGCGTAAAAGTTGGTTGAGTACGAGGTGTGATAATTAAGTAATGAGACTGATTCCATATATTTCAAAGTAATTCTACAACTCTGCCGATGATATTGAAATTTTAGGCCTCAACAACCGCGCCGTGAGTTCTGCTTTCTCCACACTGTATAAGGAAGCGAAGGATATGGGTCTGATAGTAAATGAGGGCAAGACGAAATATCTCCTGTCAACACGCAAACAGTCACTGCATTCGCGACAACCATAACTTCCAAGTCGTAGGTAACTTCGTCTATCTTGGAACCAGTATTAACACCAGCAA
Organism: Ceratitis rosa; assembly: GCA_037013455.1. Taxonomy (NCBI): domain Eukaryota; kingdom Metazoa; phylum Arthropoda; class Insecta; order Diptera; family Tephritidae; genus Ceratitis; species Ceratitis rosa. The sequence continues at coordinate 13,959,637 of JAWMAG010000013.1, read as the reverse complement.
GAATATCAGCCTGGAAATTCAACGCAGAATCACTCTTGCCAACAGGTGTTACTTTGGACTAAGTAGGCAATTGAAAAGTATAGTCCTCTTCCAACGAATGAAAACCAAACTCAACAAGTCTCTCATGGTTCCCGTCCTGCTATATGGTACGGAAGCATGGACGATATCAACATCGGATGAGTCGGCTCTAGGAGTCTTCGAGAGAAAATTTTTGCGAACGATTTATGGTCCTTTGCGCATTGACAACGGCGAATACCGCAGACGCTGGAGCGATGAGCTGTACGAGCTATACGATGATATTGACATAGTTCAGCGAATGGAGAGACAGCGGCTACGCTATAAAATCCAAATTATAAATTTACTTTTTGTTTTTTAATATAGAAAAAGAACTATTAGATTGACATTTTTCATTTATAATTTTTTATCTATCTTATTTTATAATTAATTATTATATGTTTAAATTTTTTTTTATAAATTATAAATTTACATCATCAATATCTCTTTGGAAATTTAAAAATAAACAGTAGAAGCGGTTTTTTATTATTGGAGCGCAGCAAAGAGCCCACTGACCAATCAAATGAAGGCTTTGGTGGGTAGAGTATACGTACAACAAAATGAGCGCAGCAGTACCTCAGCTAAACCAATCACATTCATGAACACCTCTAGCACATATTATATATACGTATATACGCACATGAGGTTTAAATCAAGGTAAACAAGAATTAATGGTCAAATTCGGACGTTTGTAAAACCAATTTAAAGAGAAATTTCAGAGGCAAATATGTATATTTTATAAATTTGTATTGTAGTTTTTTAACATACATACATATATATATTTATATATATAGATATGTGCGTCTGTGTGCCTTGAAAATTTTGTGGTACCAAACAATCCAACTGTAACTCCAACAAACTTTAGAATTCAATACACATTTCCATACATATATATATATATATATATATATATACATATATGTACTCACCTGCGCTTAACAAACATGCATAAAGGTGTGTATAAATGCATATATATATACTTACATACATACATATATATATATGTTTTTAAACTAGTTTTGCATTGCGGTGTGTGTTTGTATGTTTGTTGTGGTAAAAGTTTTTGGCAAAGGCCAACTGCAACATTCGTCACATTAAATCACAGTTGAACACTTACATACGCACACACACATCCCAAGTAATATGCATCGCTTTCATGTACATACATACATATACTCGTATAATGCATGTGAGTTGGTGGTGGTGATGGTGGTTAAGTGGCGGCAGCAAGCAACAACTTGGCAACACATCGCTCTGACACCCAATTAGGCGGTTTTAATGCTTAAATATGCGTGTGGCGACAGCGCACTTTGTATTCATATGTATGTGTGTATGTGTGTTGCATGCTAACGTTTAGGTGATTATTTGTTAGTAAATGTTACATAATGTAAGCACATTGTTCTTTCTAAATAGTTTATGTGCCCACTGGTTGGTACTCTGGTATTTTTGTGTTTCGAATGACAAATGATTTTTACAATTAATGCTCACCCAATTGCTTGTCGGCTTTTTTCGAAGTGCAAATTTAATTTTATTTGCAATTTATTATTTTAGGTGCCACATGCAACCGATGCGTAAATATATATGTATGTATATTCAGTGAAAACTAAGCCACCGCTTCGAAGTAACTTTAGAAAACCGTTAGTTATACCTAAAATTATGCCACAAAAAGTATGAAGCAAGGAGGAGATATCATTTAAGTGTATACGACGGATCAAAGCTTGAGGGGAGTGTTGGCGGTGGCGTCTTCTCAGAAAACCTTCAGGTCACCTGACCATTGCAGTGGTTTCCAGGCGAAGATATATGCTATCATGGAAGCTGCGAAGCAAATTGGAGCCAGCTTTAAAGGTAAGGATATCTTCATTTTCAGCGACAGGTCAGGCAGCAATAAAAGCACTTCCAAATTAATGTTGAAGTGTCGCCATTCGCTATAGCAGAAGACCAAAGCGAATAGACTGTCTCTCACGTGGATTCCCGGTCACAGGGAAATCGAGGGAAACTGTAAGGTGGATGAACTTGCTAGTCAAGGTACAACCAAGCAGATTGTTTTGGATAAAGAACTCATTGGTAAGCCTTTTTCCAACTGAAAACTGCTTTTCAAGGAACTTACATATGTACTAGCCGTAACAAGGTGGAATGACTCTACAATCTACCACAAATCCAGGCACACCTAGCCGAAATGGGAAAAGAAAGAGATGACGAGATGTGTACTTCTTAAAGAGAGGTGACATGTCCAAAGTAATAGCAGTTATGACAGGACGACATGAGGAGAGATAGAAGATACTGCAGCAGTTGCAAAGATGAAGATGAGAAGGAAACGATTAGTCACCTCTTATGCTTTGAACAGCGCTAGGTTTCCGAAGTTGGAGATACTGCTGCTACATTGTCTATCGAAGAGAGTCGACGTCGAAGTCATGGATCTAATTAGGTTTATTAGAAAATCAAAATGGCTGGTTTACGATGTCTGATGGTTAAGTTTTTGTGGCAACACAATGGGTCTTAGTCACAACAACCTAACTTATCCCTCGAGTAGGGCTTGGAACTCACCATTAATACAAGCTGCAAGAAAATGACAGAAAATAAGTTTTGGGTGGGAATCTTAACATTTCATTACGGTCCCAACGAAGCATGTTAGAACACAGATAAAAGGGTATATGGATAGCCCGAAATCAGGTGAAAAGATGCCCCCGTCTAGCCTGTTAATGAGCTACGTATAGAAGTCATCCAGGTGATTTAATCCCGCGGCCGCATTAGCCTCTCAGCTTAAAATAAACTAAAGGTTCATCCCTTTGTTGGAAAACTTCAAGTTCCATATCACTTCCTTTCGAGCTCCTTTGATTGACTGCTACCGCGCTTCATACCGGTGGGATGATTCGCGGAAATTCGCTTTAATTTCTCAATCGTAGTGGTAGTTCCAGCATATACAACAGCGGTCCAAACCAAACCCGAAAGGAAGCTTTATTCTGCGACTCCATCTTGTCGGAACCGTGAAAGATATCCTTGGTCAGCGCAAACTCCCAGGTAAGAGATTCAATGAGTTCGCAAGCAAGAACACAAGTTAATCGACTCCGATGGAATATGTATTCTGAAGTGAAGCATCTTCTTGGTCCGCAATCCGTCTGCGACCACTCTAAAAGTATCCAGCGAAACAGCGTAGGGTGATCGCGCTACTGAAACCGGATACGGCAGGCAATAAAAAAGAATCACATCGGCCAACACCCATACTTTTCCCAGTCACTTGCTACGCCTATCTTGTGGCACCGGCAATTATACAGTTCTACTATTGGACGTTAAGGAATCCTCCGGGGTTAAAGAGGTGAACCATAAATTAACTGAGTGATCGAAAATTAAGCGTAGAATTTCGAGATAAGACAGCTATTTAATTTATATATTTCGGACGTCTGGCCTGGCTAGAGACAACCTCTGTTCAAAAGTAAACTACAATATCTCTGAGTTTTTCTACGATATGCGATATATCAATCTTCAACCAGTGAAATCAATACCGACCACCTCCTCCGTAGATCAACGAAAGAGTACCACCTCGACCTGAATGTCAAAGTCCCTGACTTTAAAGTTCCAAATGTACATAATTCAAAGGTGCTGGAAGTCACATTCAACTGCCTGCACTCTTTCCCTGTGTATAAGGCTGCGATTTTCATAAGGTACACAGTCGCAACACAAGCTCCAGTCGCTTTCCGACAACAGCTGAGGAAAAGACAAAGGAGTGTTGCTTCCAACCAAAACGCAATGGGCCGACTGATTCGGTTAACAGGGACTAGCGAGTCGCAGGTATCTTTAACCAGTCTGTCAGAAAATCACCTGAAGGACCATAATAGGAAACCTGCTGATGTCACCCATACACAACTTCCGAAGCTGCACGCTTTTAGGCACATCAGAAAGAGAGTACTTGACTTGGCGGACTTCGTTCATTGCCATATCATGGAACCGCTGAACCGGGTTGCTACTAACTTCTCCTAAATGTCATTCACACAGTGTCTATCAACACCTTCAATATGGTTAATACCTTCCCCACACTTAGAGATTTATACAATTAAGGTCTGTGTACTGTAGTACATGGAAGCACTACATATCCAGACTTGACCCTGCATGCAATGAAACCTTAAAGTTACCAACCACCCCTTTACATGCCCGCTAGAACCCGCATATATAACACCTTACTGCCTCCGTCCCGACCACGACGAAATAGCTTGGCCCTAAGATTTGCCGCTAGATGCCCTCGACGACATTTTCTATATTTTTTTGCTCTTAAGGTTGTTTTGGTTTTCGAAAATACATGCTTCGAGCTATCAAAGCCTTGAGTTGTGAAAGAGCATGAGAATGAGAAGCTGTGAAATTAATAATAAAACGGACTTACAAAAATTTCCAAGATCGGGACATATTCCAGTAGGGAAATGTTAGGCGTTGAATTGTTGAATGATGAAAAGAACCGGGGGAAAAAGATTCTTTAACTCTCTGCAAGTTTCCTTTTTTATCTTTCTTTTCTACTCTTTGCTTTCGCGCTCATTACAACAACAACTGTTTACTTAAGTCACTTTCAGCATAACTTTTAATGTGACTAAATAAATCACAAACATTATTTTTCCCACCACAACAGCGACTAATTGGAGCAGCAACTAACGAGAGAACAACAAAAACCAACAAAAGTGTGATTAAAAAATCTAACTGAGACATTCTCAATCAAGAAAAACGTCTCCCCAACGTAACATTGACGATATTTTCCAACTCACATTTGTTGCTGACAACAGCTGTCGACGCTGAAAGTTTCAAAAGTGGTTGCCACTAAAAAACGAGGGGCGGCAAGTTTTTCAGCGACATCTTCACACTCCATGTGGCAACAGCCAGCGCGTATTCAAGTTGCTGGAGTGAATTTGTGTTCAAGACGAGAAGTCAATGAAAGTGGCTACTTCTCTTCCACACTTGTGATAGGTCTTTACCTCTTCAATCTGTCTCTCTACCTCTCTCTTTCACACTCACTCTCTCTCACACTCTCTCTCCTTATCTCTATCCCTCATTTAAACTATTAGTTTCCCTCTTACTTCTTACTGCTTGTTTACTACTTTTCTTGTTGATTTTCCATCACGAGAAGTTAAGTTTTCGCTGATTTCACACAAACACTTTCCGCCAGTCTTCATCCTTCTTACCACCTTTTATTGTCATTAATTTTTTAGCTTTCATGTGCCACTTTGTGCTTTGCGGTTTTGCTTTGGTAAAAGCTAATTATAAAATTCAGTAAGTTAAAAAAGAGTTGTGTCATTAAAGCCAAAGTGACATAACTTGATGAGAAAAACTCAAGTGAAACTCCAGGGAAACTCTAGCGGCGGCGCTGCCTTCGACTGTGTTAGTGAAAGGTGATTAAAAAAAAGCTTTAATTGACGAAGAAAGTGGGTGATTGAAATACGAAGTATGACGAAAGCTCTGTTCGAGGGTTGAGACTTGTTCTGGTCGATTTATTTCGTTCTCTTTAGCGCTGGATTCAAGTGCTTTATTGTTTTAAGTTAAGGTAATATAAAACCCCGACTTCAACTGGTCCTACCAAATACAGTTTTCCACTATAAAAGCAATCTGAAACCCGAATTGCGAAAAGACTTTCCTTCCACTGCCTCTAGCGCAGGAATCTCCTACAAAAATAAAGAGCCATCGCTGGCTAAAAATGGAGAAGTCGTTGAAATCTGTAAAAACTGTAGTATGACACCAATTTATCGACAATTTTTGAGGTTAGTTTAAGGTTCTGAAAATACAAGATGCCACATTGAATTAAACGATCAAGAGTAGATCAGTCAGAAATGTGGGACAAAGGAACTTTGGCGTGATTTTACCCACGAAACTCTTGAACTAAGTTTCATCAATATATCTCAAACCTTAGACAGGCATAAAAATTTGATATACCTTCTGCTCAAATATAAACGAGACTGTTCAATAAAACAAAAACGGTTAATTATTCTTCAATATTTATTTTATCCCCTTCAAAATAGTCACCATTAGAGGCGATACACATATGCCACCTTTTTTTCCAATCTTCATAACACTTCTGGTAGGCCGCTTTAGGTATGGCTTTCAGTTCCTTCTTCGAATTCTCTTTTATGACTTCAATCGACTGAAAATGCTTTCCACGAAGCGGCAATTTGAGTGAATACGGTGCTTGCGGAATAATATTTACGTTGTTTTTGGTCAAATAATCGCGTACCAGACGAGACGTATGAGTTGGCGCATTATCATGATGTAGAAACCATGACTTGTTGTCCCACAAATCCTTCCTTGCAAACGCTTCAAAACGGATAAATAATATTCAGCATTAACGGATTGACCTTCTGGAAGGAATTCCGAGTGCACAACACCTTGGCTATCAAAGAAAACAGTGAGCATAACTTTGATTTTCGATCGACTTTGACGTGGATTTTGGGTTTCGGCTCATTTGGAAGGCGCCATTCAGATGATTGCTGGGCTGTTTCAACGTCGTATTCATAGACCCAAGTCTCGTCACCAGTTATGATGTGCTGGATGTCCGTATCACTCATTGTGAGCATTTTTTTGGCGACAGTTTTGCGTTCCTTTTTTTGAAGAAAATTCAACAATTTTGGAAGAAGTCGAGCAGACAAACGTCTCATGCCCAAAACATCGTGAATAATGCTATGAGCGGATCCATTTTATATGTTGAGCTCAATAGCTATATCTCTTTCAGTCACACGACGATTTTCCAACACAATTTTCTTTACTTTTTCGACGTTTTCTTTGTTTATTTCGTTTATTGACGTTGCTGGACGACGATCATGGGGCAAGTTCACCAGCGATGTACGGCCGTCCTTGAACGACTTATACCAATCAAAAATACGTGGACGTGATAGGCAAGACTCCCCATATGCCTTCTGCAACATTTTCATTGCGTCCGTCGCACTTATTCCATTGGAATAACCAAATTTCAAACAAACTCTTTGCTCAACTTTAATTTCCATAGTAAAATTCGAAAAACACACTCGAGGTTGACTTGTTTATAGTGCCGTAAAAAAAAAACTATGTGACAGATCGCGCTCAAATTTGACATGTAAATATATAACAGTCCTGGCAACCTAAGCAAAAAAAAAGTATGGCCATATGTCTTGTCCTTGTCGAGTTATGGATAAAGTCTCCGTTTATATATGAGCAGAAGGTACATTAGTTTATATGGGCAATATAGACCGTGCTTGCTGATATCATATAATGAACTTAAGTGCTAAACTAATAAAATTTTCCCTTTCTTCTAAGCATAATAAAGAAAAGCGTGTACTTTAATGTAATTTGAGCCCTTTGTGCCGCAATAAGCGTCTTTTTACTTCATGAAAGGTGTCTTTTTTCGTGTACTCTCAGTTGATAATTATGTTGTTGCTGCTGCTGCTGCAGTGGAGCACTGATATTGTTGTCACCTTTTTTTTAGCTGAACTCCCTCACTTAAGAATACATTTGTTCCATTTTAGTTGCTGCTTCACTTTAGCTAGGGTTTAAGCTCAAATTTTTTTGTTTAATTTTTAATAACAATTTTAGTTTTTACTATAAAAAGTTTGTTACGCAGTATTTGCTAAACGACTTTTTATTCTCTTCTTGTTGCTACTACTATCTGCATTACTTTCTGCAATAATATGCACACAAATATATTATATAAATGTACCATATATACGTATACATGTAAACATCATGCTTTTGTCTTCCCTGAAATGCAAATTAACGTCGCTTTTATTTGGTCCAAAAAGTAGCTTCAACCCTCTCTCGTTGGGGTCTCTGCAGCGCTCCATGGCTTCTGCTGCATCAGCTGCTTTGTTTTAGCCACTTCGCCGCTTTTGGCTTAATTATTGTCACTGGCAAGCACTTCAACTTCTTCACTCTTTCGCATTTCGTGCTCTCTTCTGAAAGCTGTGCTGCTTTTTGCTGAGCACTTGTGGGTCATTAACAAGACACTTTAGTGTAATGGGTTTGTGGTTTAGAACATGATTGTTTTGTTATAAAATAAGTAAATGAAAATAAAATAAATTCAAATGAAATTAATTAAAATTAAAATTAAAAAAAATAAAATTAAATTAAATACTAAAATAAAATAAAATGTTTAATATGAAATAAAATAAAAAATTTAAACTAATTTTAAATAAAATAAAATAAAGAAAAGTAAAAAGTAAAATAAATTAAAATAAAATAATTAAAATCAAATAAAAAAATAATATAATATAATTAAAATGAAATAAAATTATATAAATTAAAAAGTTAAATAAAATAAAATAAATTAAATAAATTAAATTAAATTAAATAAATAAATAAAAAATGTTACTAAATAATAAAAATAAAAATATAATCAATTAAAAAATGTAAAAAATGTAAAATAAATATAAATTAAAATGAAAATATAATAAAATAAAATGAAAAACAGGAAAATAAAACAAAACTAAAAAAAAATAATATAAATTAAAATTTAATTTACTAAAATAAAAAACTAAAATAAATTATATAAAGTGAAAATAAATTAAATTAAATTAGAGTAAAATAAAATAAAAAGCAAAAAAATATAAATAAAAAATAAAATTAAAATGCAGTAAATTAAATTAAATAGAGCAAAAAAAATAAATGAAATACATTAAATAAAAAAAACCGAAAAACATAATATCAAATTAAATTAACAAAAGTAAAATTAAATAATATAAAATGAAAGACACTAAAAAAATAAAAATATATAATGGAAATGAAATAAAAAAATAAATTAGGTATTGTAAAAAAATGTAAAATAATTTAATTAAAATTAATCAAAATACAATAAAGTAGAAAAAATAAAATGAATTAAAAAAAACCAAAATAGAATAAAATAAAACACATAAAATAAAATAATATGAAATAAAATAAAATATACTAAATTAAAAAATAGTAATATCATAAAAAATAAAAAATTTAATTTAATTAAAAATTTAATTTAATAAAAAAAAATTAGTTCAATGTGAAAAAAATAAATTAATAAAATTAAATAACCAAAAATAGAATAAAATAAAATATAATACAGTAAAATTATATAAAACTAAACAAAAACAATATAACATAAAATTTAATATAATAAATTAAAAAACAAAAAATAAACTATATAAAATGAAAGAATATAACGTAAATTAAAGTAAAGTAAAATAAAATAAAAGGCAAATAAACAATAAATAAGAAATAAAACAGAATAAAAATAAAGAAAATTAAATTAAATAAATAAAATTAAATAAAACTAGAAATATAAAATAAAATAAAATACTCGAAAACAAAAAAACTTAAAAAAAATTATATCAGATTAAATTAAATTAAATTAATTTAAAGAAATCAAAATAAATAATATAAATTGAAAGAAAATAAAACAAAATAAAAATTAATTGAAAGTAAAAATAATGAAATTAAATAAATTAAATTAAATATGAAAAATACCTATAATAATGTAATTATATAAAATAAAATAAAAATAATAATGAAAACAAATTAAGAAAAAATAAAATAAAATAAAGCAAAATAAAATGAAAGAAAAATAAAATTAAAAAGAGAAAATAAAACAACTCAAAATAAAGTAAAGGAAACTAAAATAAAATAAAATAATTTAAAATAAAAACAAAATAAATTTAATTGAAATAAAATTAGATACAATATAATAAAGTAAAATAAAATAAAACAAACCAGAATAAAAAAAGAAAAGAAAATAATTAAAAAAAAATTAAATATAATAAAATAGTGTAAAATAAAATAAATGAAATAAAATTTAATTAAAATCAATATATTAAACTAAAACTAATATAAAATATAATAAATAAAATAAAATATGCAACATAACACAAAAATAATAAAAAAAAATAACTTAAAACAAAACAAATGTAGTTACCGGAAATTTAAACATAAAGTCAAATAAATTAGACTAGAATTTATTTACTCGAAAAGTACCCTTCTTACTCGCACTATTTCGAAATATATGGTATAACTCAGAGCTACCAAGTAAGTAATTTCCCACAACTGTTGGATGCTTAATACTCTATTGACTCTGCTCTTAAGAAAATTCCTTCCCTCATGCCACAACGCTGATGAACAATCTCATTTTTTATTACAATCAAACTATCAATTTCATGCTTCACATTTCTTTCAGATCATTTGAACAATAAAGTGCAAAAAGAAAGACATAAACACACACACACATACACACATACAGTAAAGTACCAAGTGAAACATAATAACCCGCAAAACATAGAAATTGCAATGGAAGAGACTTAAACATATATATACCTATATACGAGTACTTGTAATGCTGTAAGTGTAACCTCAGCCAAATCTATAATCTCCACAAAAATCTCGGTGGAGCAACGAGTGAGTGACGAGGCGACGCATGCATAAACGATTCACTTTCATGTGTGTAGAAGGAAGAAAAGAAAACAAAAAACAAAAAAAAAGACGAAAAATTGAAAATATGAAAAATGCATGAAATTGGACACATAAGCATTCACATACGAGTACACAAGCTCATCCGGCCAGCGGAAAGAGCACAAAAGCGGGAAGTAACTAACTCAAATGTCTTTTTGATTTTCCGCCGGTTGCAATTCCAGAATGAATATGTACGTGTATATAAAAATAAATGTGAAAATTCAAAAGCTTCTTGTCTTTGTGGCACAGAGATGAATACACCAAGGAGTAATCACGTGAAGAGACATACCAGCGCACATTTGGCTTAGAATTTCAAACATTCAATAAAAAAATTTATATTCTGCATACGAGTATATATGCATGTACATATGTATATATGCTTTTAGGCCTTGATAGGTTTGTGTGCGTCACTCAATTGATGCAAATAAAAATGATTTTCCACAACGAAAAGTATCAAATCGCAGTAGCAATTTGAGAATTGATGGAAGGAAATATTTGCTGAATTTATCTGTACATGGATTTAGAAAAAAAAGGAAAAGTAAATAATTATTTTATCTTTAGACGAAAAATTTATGAATTTTAATAAAAAAAAAATTAAAAAACGAAATAAATTGAAAAAATAATTCAATTTTGAAAAGGTTTGATAATGTTGAAAATAAAATAAAAAGACACTATATTTTGAAATGGTTTTTGAAGATTTTGGTATTTCAATAAAAAAATTAAAAAACGAAATAAATAAAAAAAAAAAATAAATCAAGTTTGAAAAAGTTTGATAATTTCGGAAATAAAATTAAAAAAAAAACTAAATTTTGAAATGTTCTGAAAAATAACATATTGTACATATATTAAATAACAGAAGGCCTGAAATTTTATTAAAAAATCAAAAAACAAAACTCATTCCATTTGAAAATTAGTAAATGTCAATAAAAAAAATTGACAAACAAAAATATGGAAAAAATTCCCCCAATTTTGAAGAGGTCTGCTTATTTTAAAACATTTATGAATTTTATAAAAAATGTGAAAATTGCTGAAAAATATAAAAAAATAAGTAAATCGAGAGAAATCATTAATTTTTAATAAGAATATAGAAAATACGAAAAATGGAAAAAAATTAACAATTTAATTTTGAAAAGTTAATGGATTTTAATAAAAAATTATTAAGCTATATAAATGAAAACTAAATCAAAAACTCATTCAATCTTGAGAAGGACTGATATTTTTAAAAACTATATGATTTTTAACAAAAAAAAATAAAATTTTTAATTAAAAAAAATAAATAAAGGAATTCATTCAACTTTGAAATGTTCTGATATTTTTTAAAACTTTATGACTACAAAAATTAAAAATAGAAACGATCGTTAATAGTTCGAAAATAACAGATTTTAAATAACAGATTTTAGAAATAAATAAAAAATAGTAGTAAAAATGTTAGTTTAAAAATCTACTACTTTTTTTTACAAAATGCTATATGATATTTTTTTTACAAAAAAATTTTTTTTATAAAAAAAAGTTAGTGCCAAAAAATTGTAGTAACTGACCTTTAAAATGAATTATTAGTAGGAAATACAGGGTGGTTAAATTGTAAGGGCCGATGTTGAATGTGAACCACACCTAAACGCCAAGTTTTTTTCCGAATTTAATTTGACATTTCTCTATTTCAGACTTATTCAATTTGAACCATGGAGAGATACACCATCCAACAACGTGTTAAAGTTATCCAGACTTATTATGAAAATTTTCGAAGAATGTGGACGATATGTGGTTTCAGCAGGACGGTGCCACTTGCCACACAGCTAACGAAACAATGGCTCTTTTGTGCAACAAATTCAATTGCCGTGTTATCTCACGTAATGGCGATGTCAATTGGCCCCCAAGATCATGTGATTTGACACCGTTGGACTTTTTTCTCTGGGGTTATTTGAAAGAAAAGGTGTACGTCGATAAGCCAGCAACAATTCAAGAGCTAAAGGATGAGATAATTCGGCACATTAACGGCATAGAAACTCCATTATGCCTCAGCGTCATCGAAAATTTGGACCATCGTATGGAGGTGTGCCGCCGAGGTCGCGGCGCTCATTTGGCCGATATTTTGTTACATACATAATTGAGTAATACCAATATATCATAATAAAATAAAATTTCAATAATTTCCTAAATAGTTTGTGTTTTATTCAAAATCAACATCGGCCCTTGAAAATTTATCCACCCTTTATATGACAAATAAATTTTATAAATTGAGTACCAAGAAATATAAATTTTTCTCAAATGTAGATTAGTATTAAAAAGTATGTTAGACCTTAATTTTTAGAAATTTGCATTAAACTATTTATGCAAATTTCTAAAACTACGATTTCCTGAAAATATTATTTGGTTACAAAAACTGCATTCAAAGAAAAATATATTAATATTAAAAGATTATAAAGGGTACTTTATGGAATTAAAAATAATTAGTAAAAATCTACTACCCCTTTTGAGAATTTTATTTGATAGCAAAAGTCGGTTTTGAAGAAAAATAATAAGAAGTGCTTTTTAATAATAAATAAAAATTTTAAAAATCTACTATTTTTTCTTAAATGTATTCAAAAAGAAAAAATTAGGGTAAAGAAGGAAAAGTGTAATTTAGAAAAAAATATATTAGTAGCAGAAAAATTTGTTGAAAGTGCAAAAAAAAATTGTAAAAAAAATTGTTACAACTTTTGGTAGTCCAAAAAACTAACTTTTTAATAGTACAATTTGCACGGTAGCAACAAAAATAAACAAATATTAAAATTTAAAAATATAGTCCTTTATACGATTTCTTCAAAATTGCATACCAAATTGAATAAAAAAAATATATTATTTCACTTTTTGTATGCTGCTTCATTATGCGTTATTTCTTAAGAAAAAATTAAAAAATTTTATATAAATAATAAAAAATCATATATAATGAAAATACTTTTTTAATTTTGTTTATTTATTTTTTTTTTTCATTTTTCTTAATTTTTTTATTTTTTATTTATTTTTCTCATTTTTATTTTCCACCTTGAAGGACTTCGGTCTCAAATGCTGGCAACATACACGTAAAACATTTGATACACATTTCAAAGTTTCAGTTTGCATTATAGATATGCACACAACCACATATGTATGTATATGCAAATAATATTTGCATACAAATACACTATGTGCATTGTGCAGTGCAATTTGAATGTCCGAAAGTGGAAAAGTTTTCCAATTTTCATGCATTTCGTGAGCACATATACATACATACGAGTACATATTGGCGATAATATGCCATCATTTGTATCCGGTTGCACTAACATACGCATAAAGGCAGCATTAATGCGCATACCACGGCATAAATATACCTATGTACATTTGTATTTGCTTTCTCTTCTGGCCCCTAGCGAGACACATGTGCATTTAGGGATTGAGTTCTGCGATTCACCTCAGCCTCCATTGAAAACTTGAAATAGGTCTTTAACCATTGATGATGGTATGTGATCCTATAAGACAATGATTCATTAGAATATCTAGTATCTTTGAAATGTTCTCTTTCTGCAGATGTTATAAGCCATTCTAGTCCTTGTTCTTCCAAGTTTGCCTTGATTTGAGAAGAATGGCGACAGTTCAGCGCGATTCTGTTTAACTCCGTACCTGTCTGAAGATGTTGTATTCAATACCAATTTACTTAAAAGCGTTCTTGCTTGTGGAGAATGGAAAACCCAATAAAAGGTAACGTGAAAATTAGTATCACAAAATTTGGACCAATACTCTAAGCAGAATAATAACGTCTGAAATCATCATTCGCCCGTCGACTGAACCGGCAGAGGTAATTCCAAAAAAACCTCATAGGCTCTGTACCATGAAATTTCCAAGAGAGATGGAAGACTAATCAGGGGTGAAGTAGAACATCCTAATGGCTTGAGTGAACGCCAAGATAATCTTTATTGTCGGTAAAGGAGGATAAACCTAGTGTTTGCTTCACGCGATCAGAAGAGGAATGCAGGGCGTTCGTAAGCCTAATGACAGACCCGCTGGCGTCACTTTCGTATAAAGTAGGTACTGTTGACTCTGATATAAGTGGTAATATGAGAGAGGTAGACATATCTAAGACGTTTGTGGTTGCTCTCTGTTTCTGCTCGGCCGTATTAAATGCATAAGTCAGACATTTAAATGTTTTCCAGTTCCCAGAACTAGCAGGAGATTCTCTGGATATCAGAATGCTGCAAAAAGTATTGATATTCCATATGACAACTACTACACCGCGGTTTAGACTGATTTTCCATCTCGTACTTCGATCAATGCCACAATAGTCCAGTGGTTGTCAATCTGAAAGCCAGGGTACGAGTCCGCGTTCAAACAACAAGCAACAACAACGCGATGATATAATTAAAATTCAAAACAAAAATGTTGAAAACCTGGCAGAGACGCGGTTCGTAAAACTAAAAAATTTTTCGGTCGTCGTGAATCTGCTTGTCGGACCACAATATAGAAATTAGTTTGAACATTGAAGCTGTTGGGATAAGTTAGTGATATGAAGTATAAAAAACGTGCACGACGCTCAAGAACAACTGAGAATGTTGTTGCTATAGCCCAACGTGTTGAAGGAAACCACGTTTTGTCCATTCCTCGTCGTTTTTTGGTATTGGGCATCACACCGTATTTTGCATAAAGACTTGGGTCTAAAGGCTTATAAAGTTCATTAAACACAAGAACTCAAGTCGAGCGATCCCCGACAACGTCGTGTCTTTACTGATTGTTTGCTTGAAATGCATGAAAATCATCCGAAATTTCATCGAAAAATCATTTTGACTGATAGAGCCCATTTCGACCTCGGTGTCTACCTCAGTAAGCAAAACTCTCGCCTCAGGGGCTCGGAGAACACAAGATTCATTGTAGAAAAGTCCCTCCATCCTCCACATGTAACTATTTGGTGCGGTTTATGGTCTGGCGGAGTCGTTGGACTATGCATTTCCGAAAAACAGTCATGGTGAACGGATTGCGCTATTGAAATGAGATGATTAATGACTTTTAATGACCAGAATTGGATGTTATTGACCTGCACACATTTTTCTTTCAACAAAACGGCGCTACGTGTCGCTCAAGCAATGAAACCATTGATATTTTAAGGGAAAAGTATCCGGACTCTGTTAACTGTCGAAGAGGTGATCACAATTGGCCATCGAGATCTTGTAATTTAACATCTTGCCACTTCTTTCTTTGGAACCACGTGATAGATAAGCTCAAACCAACAGACCAACGTCGATGCAAGACCTCAGTGGATGGAATTTCTGGAGCTATTAAGAGCATACAACAGCCAAATTGCGATTTGCGATTTGGTGATGGAAAATTTCATAGAAAGGACACGGTCGCTTTTCTCTTACTTGGCATTTAGGCTGTTCCTCTCCTTCCTAAAATATCTTTAATATCTTTTACTTATTCAACTAATTAACTATCCTACCAATGCAGTTGAGTTCCTGTAGTTTAAAGCAATGGAAGTCTCGTCCTCTTTTTTACCACTCTTCTTTGTATCTGTTCATTTCTCCATACTCCAAACAATCTGTCGCCTGCCTACTTTTGTGTACTTTCCTTACTTTCCTTAGCTATCAGCTATTTAGTCACTAGCTAAGGCCTGAGTTGGTACGCGTTGATAGTTCAACGCCTCAGTTGATTTTACCTAAACGGATGTGTCACTGAGCTGCCGAAGAGCTACCGAGCAACAAAAAATACACTTGCATTTCAACAACCATTAACTCATCAATACTGTATGTCCTCCCTGTACATTGCTGATACACGTATCTGTACGCACTTCTTGCGTACCCTTCCCCCTTTCGTGCCGCGTTAGCATAAACATCGAAATCCTTTTTGCATGCGAAAAACAATTCAGTTGATATTTCCAAAGCGAATTCGAAGTCCTCGCCCTTTCTAAAGGAAATAAAAGAAACTGTTGCATTTTAGGAGTTGAACAGTTTCTTGTTCTTGTTTAACACTCAACAATTCACGTTGTTGCTGTTTACTATAAGTTCTTTCTTCTTTTTTGTATGTCTTTGCTCTGCTATTGTTTGTATTTTTGTAGTGCTAAGTGCTTTGGCTGGTAGCTAAATGCAACTCTGCCTCGACTGCTCTCACACTTTGGTTGCTACTTTCCTCATTCTTATTTAATACAGGCAGTCTCCTCATTCATTTCATTCGTCCATTAAAATACCGTCTATGAGTCGATAGAAATTCAAACTACTTTCTTTTATTTGTTTGTAAGTAATTTTCTTAGTTAAATTTTCAACCTCCGTTGCTTTGTTTACGCTTGTTTATCAGTCTCAAATTGATATTGAAAGTTTGGCGGCTTGTCTACAACTTGTCTCATCCAAAATAAAACTGAAGGAGATACCTAAACAAACAAAATTTGTCTGCGAATTTTCTATAAATAAATATTTAAGCGGTTTAAATTTTAATATTAAATTCAGTGAAAGATTGTTTTTAGGAGCTCATCTCTACTAGCTTATTGCAACTGAAAATGAATTAACTAATATTTTTTATATTAAAAACTGTTCACACAGGCACTCAATTAGCTAATTGAATACTGATTTAGGCGGTACATACGACCGCCAAGCCAAGATTGATGGCAAGGAAGGTATGGTTGTGATTTTTTTAGGAATAAGTAGCTAGAAATCATTCACTACAAGCTGCTCCCTTACGGTTAAACTCATAATTCGAAACTGTACTGCCAGCAATTGGAACGTCTGAAGGCAACAACAGCGCAGAAGCGCTCAGTTTTGGTTAACAGGAAGAAAATTGTGTTTCTTCAGGACAACAGCAGACCACTGGTGACTCGACTGGTGACTCGCCAGAAGCTTTTTGATTTTGATTGGGCGGTGCACTCACCTTATAGTCCGGATCTTGCACAAAATGATTAACATCTGTTCCTGCCTATGGTTAATGATTTGGCTGGTGAAGAATTAGCTTCAAGAGAAGCCTGCGAAAATCTATTATGCCAACTTATTTTTCAGGCGAAGAAGAGTTTATAAATCTTTCTAATTGAACATTTATCATTTATTTTATTTGAAGTTATCTGCCTTTGCCTACAACATGCGTGTACACTAATATGACACTCAGTTTTATAGTCTTTAATTGTCGTCTAATCTCATTCACACCTTCCGTTAATGCCCCCACACTCCTTTCACCCTCTGTTCTTCGTAGCAGATAAAAGTACTGAGATTATAACAAAATTCTTATCCTGCAATCTTCAAATTGTTGCGAGAGTCGCATGAACGCTCAGTGACAATTAAAAACTAATTCCATGCATTTTATTCACAGCACACTTCGGTAGCAGTTAGCAAACTCTTGCATTGCATACTTTTGTGCGTTGATTGTGAAACGTAATTGGATTAAATGTGGTGTAGTTGTGTCAACTTTTTCTTTGTATTTGTATGAATATTAAAAAAGTTTCTCTTGTTTAATCAAAATATAATTAAAATGTAGACATATGCTTGAGCTGAGTAGCGAATTTGCTGGTAATGTGTGAGCCTAAATGTATACTTCATACGCAGAATGTGGAGTGCATTTTTATTAGCATTAGATTTTGAAGTGCGTCGCGTAACGAATAGTCTAGAAAAGAAGAAACAGATGAGAACTTAAAATATCGATTTCGGTGGATATGACTAAAATAGAGAAAGATGTGTCACTTTTCTTACAGTGGTCACAAGACGAGACGTAAAATTGCGGTTGTAGACAAAAGCACGATAGGCTAGCTCAAATGCTGAAGAACTTCCTATTGTTGCAAATGATTTACTATAACTTTGTTTTCCAACAGTTTGGGTCAGCATGATGTCGTTGGCTTTTAAATCTTTTATCTGACTGTTGATGAACAACCCTGTGGCAATTTTATTATTATTAATTGATTTAAATTCGGTTGTGTTCACTAAAACAAAGATTTCACTATTAATTCTTTGCGAAAATTTAACAAATGACGTTTCTTTTTTGTTTTTGTTTGCTTTGTGCGCCAAAATTCTTTCCTCTGCATTCATTCCATAGCTTAGCGTTTCATTATTCAAGCTGTTGGAAGAACCATTCACTGTAAGACCAGTCTGCTCGATTTTCTTTAAATTGTTATTGGATAGCTTTGGTTTCGCATTCACTTGAGAATTATTTCTGTGTTATTTTCATTATTATACAAAAATAGTGAAATCGATCTTTTTTCAATCATTTATATTAGCCAAAAAAATCATCAATAGATCAATTTTCAACTATTTCGGCTTGTAGATTTGAGATTTTATTTCTTTTCTCTACTGTACAGTACACACGTATTGTATTTTACTAGAGCTAAAACCCGCACCTTACACCGATGCTCGTGTCCAAAAATTGAATGCGTTTTAATTGTTTTAAAATTTTACTTAAATATTGTTGAGTCATTAGCTGCAATGCTTGATTTGTTACATTTCTTGTCACAGCTGTTTGCAATGCGTTCATCAAGTGTCAAAGACACTCAAACTGTCCACTACATAACTTATCAAACTTCATCAATTCATTTTAGCTGAAGTCAAACTGTTTTCGTTTCTTTTTAATAATTTGTCTTTCGTGCTATTTACATATACATTTTAATTGCTTAAATAACCAAATTTCCTCATTATGAAGTGGAAATATAAAAATTGCAAATTTAAAGCGATTAAAATTCTTTTTTGTCCGTTGAGTTTGTTATGGTTTTACCTGCCTAAAATGGATGATTTGATATGAAAAAATATGAGTAGAAAGAAATGATATAATTGAAATAAACGGCGACAACGATGTTCTCTGATCTTACTTGAAGTGCAGATTATTTAGGTTGGTGATATTTTTGGGTTATTCAAACAGATAAAAATTGGATTCCCTAAAATAAGCGGGGAATGGAGCGTAACTAAAGGAAAATTCAAGAAATATGAACCCCTGAAGATGCCTGTGCATTATAAAATCTATCAGGAACATTACGCTGTCAAAATTTATTTCTTCCCCATATCGTTCGTAGCTGCTTTCAAAAGAACAAATAACTAAATCCATCTCTAGTCCTGGCTAAGAGGTATTGTTAGAATATGGAATCTAGCACTATTATACGCAAAGTTCAATGGTAACTAGGTTGCTTATTCATCCAACTCGCCCTACTTACTATTCCCTGTCACTCCCGTTATTCCCATCTCACTAAAAATTTAATTTAGCACACAACTGTAGCCAGGCGACTGCCACACGTTGCTCCGCGGGTTTGCTAAAACAAAAGGTAAATGAAAAAAAAGGTCATAACATTGTATTCGAGAAACCATGCACCAGCTAGCATCCCTGCTAACTCGCCGTGAAACGCGCAGCGCTCGTCTATATTTTCAGTAGTGTAGTTGGTGGCTCGAGCAGCGCTGATAAGTGCTGGGGAAAAGCATAATAAATGGAAGTTCAATGATTTGTGTATACCTGAGCACACATTGTTCAGCTTGTTGTTATTGTTTTTCGCCATTTGACTATTACCTTGGTCTTTGGTTTAATTTCCAAGTGACTTTCTATTGTTTCAACGAACGCTTTCGACAAGCACCAACGATGGGGAAGTCACCATTTACTGCCAATTCACATGTGTACGTATACATGCACATAAGAGTATCCAATAGTGTAACCCGGTGCATAACATTCGTTCACCTTCACTTGCCGCACGTAAATATTCAAATACAATTGAAACTTTAGCAACATTCGATGGGTAGCCCAATCCCGACGTGCAACTGAATCCCCTTAGCAATGCAGGAATGTCTTTAGCATCGAGCTAAACTGTTCAGGGTTCACGGTGTAAACTACACATTGCTATTGTCTTTGCTTTCCTCCGTTAAGTTGTTTCGGCTATAAATTAATTACGAGAACTTTCAATTGGCAGCAAACAGCGTTGGTCGCATAGAAACTCTGCTGGAGTTCGCTCGCCAACAATGACAGGTAAAATTTGCCAAAAGGCTAAGGGATTGTGGTTTTTGGTAATTAATTTCGTGTAGAGGCAATAAATTTTTGGGTAATAATTTCCATGAGGCAAAATGAAGGGAAAAGCATGATTAGAGCTGGGATGGCTTCAAGTGGACAGGGAAAGAATTTATAATAGAGTGAAAAGGAGCGATGATAATTGTGCAACCACCAGCCTTGAATCACAGCGTTAACACTAGATATAATATAAAGAATTGCTCAAGTCGCTTAAAACTCTTTGATTTACTAGTCCAGCTCCAGATTTTGTTGCTTAAAACGGCCTTTTTGTTTGGCGATCGCGTTTTCACAGCCAATTTTAATTTCAATGATCTTATTTGCCGCTGATTGTTCGATCTTGGCATGTGTTTAGTCTTTTCTTGATTTCTCATTTCTAGCGGACAAACATTCCTCCTATGGAACTTAATAAGACGCACTTCCTTTCAACTTCAGACCAAAGATAAAGGTGGAAGGCTTCTTGATGCTGTCAGCAAAATTATTAGCGTCTAGTCAAGGTGCGTAGTGACGTTTTTTTTTAAGCAGTGGATCATCCTAACCAGCTCATCCAGACTTGACGCCAAAATACTCGATGTACTCACGAACAAAATCATTGCCTGCCTCTTTAAGCCAGCTCTTATAACATCACGTCACCTATGGTCTGCACCTGTTGAAACAACAAGTTTCAACGTCATCTCATCTGGTAACCTTAATAACATTAGTATACTTACTTCTAAACTGAACTCGATAAACTGATACAACAACAACAGTAAATACTAGAACCTGTTCTATCCCACGTTCTGATATAAGCAGTATTACATCTATTATAAGACTAAGGCTTGTGATATTGATTAAGGTTGAGAAGAAAGATTCAATATAAAATAAAGCTAACCTTTTGTTTTCATATCAGGAATACATTCAGAAGGGTGACCACAACTAGAAAATACTCTTTCTTTAATTTTGAATGCGAACTCATGACTCTGCAATACCAATCAGCCATAGCTCGGCACGCACTTTCGTCATGAAGCCGCAAGGAAAGGGTTAATTTAGCAGCAATATGGGCTCGTAGCTTGCTACAAGATATTTATCGTTATAGATTTGCTTACGAAGCAATTAAATGGTATAAAAACCTTTAAATTTAAACTCGTAGCATTTTTCGAAAGAAATACAATTTGCTTTAAAACATGGAGACAACAACACGAAAAAGTCATAAAGTTAATAGGCAATTTGCATAATAAACTAACCGCCACAGAAATGTCTAGCATATATGTATACACATACACGTATTTAACCTTCTCTATCAGGCTCACAAAGCCTTCCTCAATCTCTCTTTCACTATCTCCCTCACTCTATTATATTTTTGTCGTTCACTTTTCATTGCCGCTCTGCCACTCGCGTATGCTGCCATAAAATTTTCAATGGGCAATAAAATATGCGACTACATACAGTTAAAAATTGAATTGCTTAGCAACAACAAAAAACATCTTTTGTCATTATGTATAATTGTTACAGTATAATTGTTAAAAGAAAGACGAGATTAGATGAAAAAATAAAACTGTTGCCAACGCTGAATAAGAAGGGCAGCGAGACTAATTTTAGTCGTTTCGCCCTCATTTTCTGCCTATTAGGAATATTTTTGTGCCTCTTGAGGCTACCGTAAAGAGTTGTAATAAATTTTATATGCAGTTTTATACATAATTTTTTTCCAGAATTCTACACTGCATTTTAAGCAGCAATTGTCATATCAAATCGATGGATTAGGTTAGTTCATACGCGAGCACTCAGACTTAACTTATTTTCACATAGAATTTCATTAAATCAAGCATGCATGCATATAATATAAATATGACTCTGCAAGCATACAGAGTACGCGCCACAGCTCGATGCACAACAATCTCACATTTTTGCCATTTATACGATTGTATGAATTCCTTAAAATGCGCTCTCATATAAAAATATTCAAATTTATATATATTTTGCATTTATTTAGTCAATAATCAAATTTAACAAATCCAGCAATACAGAAAATTGAAGCATTTAAAAGTACTGACAGAGTTGCAGAATTATCGATAATCGATAATAACGATTGGTGAGTTCAATATTACGCTGTGTTCCCACGTTTAAAAATGAAGGAATTTATTTTAATATGACGAAGCATGTTTTTTTTTTCGTTTCTATGTACAAACATATAAATGTATTGTATTATATATTCACATATTTACATACCATATATATTTATTCATTACGCCCAGTGCTACCATTGATATGTCATAGGAATTCATTTTTTGCTTCTAGTCAATCACCAAGCGTTCCAAAATTGCTTGTTTGTGCCACCGCGTTTACATAGCAACAAAAATAGCAATAACAAAACAGCAGTCATGATATTATTATTTAATTTATTTTTTCATGCATCACGGCACAGAGGGTATTGTATTGCCTGCTTTGCGTGCCACAATTTTTCTAGAACAAAAGGGAATGAGTGTCACTCAACACAACAATACTACAACAACAACAAAAACAACAACAGAAACCGCCTTTTTAGAGGTATTGATAGAATTTTCCAAGTGATGGCTTAGCATCAAGCGTAACAAAAAGGATTATACTAAAAGGATTGGAATATTTTAAAACATATAGCAACAGCCAGTAAATTGAGAAATTTGAATTTTAAATTGTTGGTTTATTGAACTGACCTGTAGCGAACGTTTGTATGTATGTGATTAATTTTGGCTTGTATTGTTTGTGGATGCAATTTAGTTTGTTGTTTACTTATAAAGCAAATATTTTTTTTTAGTTTAATTTATTTTGTTTTATTTTATTTTATATTATTTTATTTTATATTATTTTATTTTATTTTATTTTATTTTATTTTATTTCAGTTTATTTCATTTTGTTTTATTTTAATTTTTTTATTTCATTTCCTTTAATTTAATTTTATTTTATTTTATTTTAATTTATTTTATTTTTGTTTATTTTATTTTATTTTGTTTTATTTTATTTTATTTGATTTTATTTTATTTTATTTTATTTTATTTTATTTTATTTTATTTTATTTTATTTTATTTTATTTTATTTTATTTTATTTTATTTTATTTTATTTTATTTTATTTTATTTTATTTTATTTTAGTTTATTTTATTTTGTTTTATTTTAATTTTTTTTATTTCATTTTCTTTCATTTTATTTTATTTTATTTTATTTTATTTTATTTTATTTTATTTTATTTAATTTCAGTTTATTTTATTTTTTTATTTTATTTTATTTTATTTCATTTTATTTTATTTTTTTATTTTATTTTATTTTATTTCATTTTATTTATTTTAATTTATTTCATTTTATTTCATTTTTTTATTTTATTTTATTTTATTTTATTTTATATCATTTTATTTTATTTTATTTTATTTTATTTCATTTTAATTTATTTTATTTTATATTATTTTATCTTAATTTGTTTTATTATATTTTATTTTATTATTTCATATTTTGTTTTAATAAATTTTTTTTTGAATTTAAATATTTTATTTTATTTTTTTTAATTATATTTTATTTTTATTATATTTTTTCTTTT
The DNA here is from genome assembly GCA_037013455.1 of Ceratitis rosa. NCBI lineage: Eukaryota > Metazoa > Arthropoda > Insecta > Diptera > Tephritidae > Ceratitis > Ceratitis rosa. Next base: position 13,935,688 of record JAWMAG010000013.1, on the reverse strand, counting down.
CATATTATTTCTTTTTATTTTATTCAATTTTATTTGTCTTTATTTAATTAATTTATTATTTGAAATTTTTAGTTTATTTTTTTTATTTTTTGTATTTTATTTCATTTTATTTTATATTATTTTATTTATTTTAAATTTCGATTTTGAAATCAACAAAAACTTAAATGCCAGAGTTAAGATTTGTAGAGCCAAAACAGCCGAATAATCAAAATCAACAACAAACAGAACTAATTTTCAGAGCTTTTATTTATAATAAAAATAATAATACTTTTACAAATAATTAGGTAAATGAAATATAAATTTTAATACATAATATAATAATATATAAAATAAACATAAATTCATAAAAACACAATAAAATGATCGAGACTACTTAACGAATTTTTAAACATACACAGTACAAAACTATATGAAATTACTAAAAATAGAAAGTAAATATTTCTAGGAAATTTTTCTGCTCTGGAATTTGAGCCCTGAGGTCATCACCCAAGCGTCGTCAGATAGGACCATAGTCAATGGAAACTGAGGTCCTGTGACCGCATAGAAACCGTCTTTCGATTAGTCACTGTCTTAGTCGTCGGAATCACTATCCGAGTCGTCCAGATCACCGTTGACATTTGCTTAGTTTGGCTCTTGAATTAAGCCTGTTTCTGGTGCCTGAGCATTTTTGCCTTTTTGTCGGAGTGACCATTTTCGGTTATATTAGGTGTCTTGCGTCGTATGCTCGAATGCCTTCCCGGATTGGTGCGCTTTCTTATGAAACAACTTTCGTCAATTTGTGTTCTGGTCACAATCGGTTTGGGTAATCGTTGCTTGTTCGAAGACTTTAAGATATTACTGATGTCTCGGGCAAGTTTCGTCGAAACCATAGGAATTCATTTTTTGCTTCTAGTCAATTAATTTAATTTATTTTATTTTATATTATTTTATCTTAATTTGTTTTATTATATTTTATTTTATTATTTCATATTTTGTTTTAATAAATTTTTTTTTGAATTTAAATATTTTATTTTATTTTTTTTAATTATATTTTATTTTTATTATATTTTTTCTTTTCATATTATTTCTTTTTATTTTATTCAATTTTATTTGTCTTTATTTAATTAATTTATTATTTGAAATTTTTAGTTTATTTTTTTTATTTTTTGTATTTTATTTCATTTTATTTTATATTATTTTATTTATTTTAAATTTCGATTTTGAAATCAACAAAAACTTAAATGCCAGAGTTAAGATTTGTAGAGCCAAAACAGCCGAATAATCAAAATCAACAACAAACAGAACTAATTTTCAGAGCTTTTATTTATAATAAAAATAATAATACTTTTACAAATAATTAGGTAAATGAAATATAAATTTTAATACATAATATAATAATATATAAAATAAACATAAATTCATAAAAACACAATAAAATGATCGAGACTACTTAACGAATTTTTAAACATACACAGTACAAAACTATATGAAATTACTAAAAATAGAAAGTAAATATTTCTAGGAAATTTTTCTGCTCTGGAATTTGAGCCCTGAGGTCATCACCCAAGCGTCGTCAGATAGGACCATAGTCAATGGAAACTGAGGTCCTGTGACCGCATAGAAACCGTCTTTCGATTAGTCACTGTCTTAGTCGTCGGAATCACTATCCGAGTCGTCCAGATCACCGTTGACATTTGCTTAGTTTGGCTCTTGAATTAAGCCTGTTTCTGGTGCCTGAGCATTTTTGCCTTTTTGTCGGAGTGACCATTTTCGGTTATATTAGGTGTCTTGCGTCGTATGCTCGAATGCCTTCCCGGATTGGTGCGCTTTCTTATGAAACAACTTTCGTCAATTTGTGTTCTGGTCACAATCGGTTTGGGTAATCGTTGCTTGTTCGAAGACTTTAAGATATTACTGATGTCTCGGGCAAGTTTCGTCGAAACCATCGTATCCATGTGTGGATGCCTGGTAAAGGTGCCTGAGCAGCCACTTGCTTGTTCATCACAATTCGTACCAATCGGTAGGCTCAGTGGGGCATCAGTAGTCACTCTGGGCTTACTTGCTACTGGTGCCGTCTTCGACGAGTACACTGGAAGGCTTGAATGCTTTCCATGGTTGGTAGGCCTTCTAGCATAGGCCTCGACCTGAAGCCTGGCTATTGATTCAGGTAATCGCTGTTCATCACTCAGTCTCGATTTCTTTAAACGTAGGGACGGAAGGTCACTCCGAAGTCGCTTTAAGCTGTTACTAGATGCATTTGCTTCACTGCGGGTTACTGATATCGTCCCTGATGATGATGTTTGCTTGAGTTCTGTATTCGCATTTGACGCATTAACTGTGGTGTTGGCTGCGTTGGGTCTAGTCACTGGTGAAACCGCACTAAAACGCTTACTCAGCTGCACTTTATTTATGGCTCCACTTTCTGCTGTGTTGCTGTGTTGGCTCGGTAAGACATCAGTAGTCACTCTGGGCATACTTGCTTCTGGTGCCGTCTTCGACGAGTACACTAGATGGCTTAAATGCTTTCCATGGTTGGTAGGCCTTCTAGGATACGCCTCGAAGTGAGGCCTTGCTAACGACTCAGGTAATCGCTGTTCCCCACTCAGTCTCGATTTCTTTGAACTTAGGGACGGAAGGTCACCCCGAAGTCGCTTTAAATTGTTATTAGATACATTTGTTTCACTGCGGCTTACTGATGTCGTCCCAGATGATGATGTTTGCTTGAGTTCTATTTTCGCAGCTACACTAAAACGTTTATTCCGCTGCACTTTCTTCCGCTCCTCCTCGGTGTAGTGTAGCCAATTCTCATTGACATCATCCCATACATGGGATTTCAGGTGGTACAGATTATCTTCCATTCTCGCAATCAAGGGAAGGAAGGAAGTAATCACTGTATGGTCGCCACGTGCTATGCCTTCCTCCATCAATCGTGATTTCAGATCGGACTTTGATAATGGCTTTACAGCCAATATATGGATGATACGCTCACGGATTCCTGGCTGTTTTACAACGGCGAACGTACGAACCTTATCGAATTTCTTAGTGACAGGGTCCATCTTCGCATTTTTGCTATCAGCCGACATGGTAGATAAAGACGATCTTTCCGGCAGATATTGGCTGGCTCGCTTTTCGATTGTCTTCTTACCACCATCACCAGCAGCGGCTTTTCCGCGTCGGTTGTTCTGACCAATGGATCTTTCCATATTTCCTTCAATTTTTTCCGCTGTTGTTATTTTTCTCAAAATTTATCTGATGGTATATCTGTGTGCTTCTTTATGAAGATCACAAGTTTTTAGTTTAAACAGTTTAAACTTCAAATTTCGCTGTGAATTTCTGCTGGCGCTATTTTTTTTTTTTTTTTGATTTTGTTTTATTACTCGCTTGCTTAACGCTTTATATGCCGTTTTGTCAAAGACTAACTCAGCACCGACCTCTTGCCCATTTATATATTCTTGAGCGCAGGCAGCCATCTTGCAGATCGGAAACTGCAGCACTTGCGCTTGCCTGACATTACTCAAGGAAATGAAAGGAACAACACAAAAAGGATTAAATAGAACAATAAAAACCGCAAAAAGATCTCACTTCTCAATGACAAGTAATTAAAACGTTTCGCCAAAGGCAAGTAATAGAAACGCTTAAGAAAAACTAAAACAAAATTAAATTAAATAAAACAAAGATCAAATAAAAATATTAAAATTAATTAAATTAAAATACTTAAAAAATAAATAAATTAAAAAAATAAATAAAATAAATCAAAATAAAATAAAATAAAATAAAATAAAATAATATAAAATAAAATAAAATAAAATAATATAAAATAAAATAAAATAAAATAAAATAAAATAAAATAAAATAAAATAAAATAAAATAAAATAAAATAAAATAAAATAAAATAAAATAAAATAAAATAAAATCAAATAAATAAAATAAAATAAAATAAAATAAAAGAAAAAAAAATAAATAAAATAAAATAAAATAAAATAAAATAAAATAAAATAAAATAAAATAAAATAAAATAAAATAAAATAAAATAAAATAAAATAAAATAAAATAAAATAAAATAAAATAAAATAAAATAAAATAAAATAAAATAAAATAAAATAAAATAAAATAAAATAAAATAAAATAAAATGAAATGAAATGAAATGAAATGAAATAAAATAAAAAAAAAAAATAAAATAAAATAAAAAAAAATTAAATTAAATAAAATAAAATAAAATAAAATAAAAAAAATTGAATTAAATTAAATTAAATAAAATAAAATAAAATAAAATAAAATAATATAAAATAAAATAAAATAAAATAAAATTTAAAAAGTTAAAGAAGCATAACAAAAAGGATTAAATAGAACAATAAAAACCGCAAAAAGACTTCACTTGCGCTTGCTTGCCGTTTTTTCCAGGAAATGAAAGAAACATAACAAAAAGAAATGTCACGGACAACCAATTGAAACGTTTTGCGAAGACATAAAAAGAAGGAAAATAAATTAAAACAAATTAATATAAAATAAAAATTAACTAAAAGAAAATAAATTAAAATAAAAGAATAAAAATAAAAAAATTCAAAACAAAATAAAACAAAATATGAAAACATAATATAAATACAATGAAATTAATAACATAAAAAATAAAATAAATAAAAAATAATAATAAAAAAAACCAAAATAAAATTAAATTAAATAAGGTAAAGCAAAATAAAATAAAATAAATAAAACAAAATTTAAAAAAATGTATATATAAAACATAATATATAATACAATGAAATAATAACATAAAAAATCAACTATATTAAAATATAAAAAATAATAAAAAAAATAAAAACAAAAATAAAACAAAATTAAATGAAATAACCTAAAATAACAAAATATCAAGAAAAAAATTATACAAAAACATAACATATTTACAATAAAATAATTAAAATAAAACAAAATAAAATAAAACACAAATGCTAATTGAAAGGAAAGAAAAAAAACTAATACAGGAAAATAAAAAAGAAGTAAAAGAACTAGACATACAAATTTAAAACTAAAAAAAAAAATTAAATTAAATTAAATAAAGCAAAATAAAATGAAATAAGACAAAATGGAACAATAAAAAGCCGTAATACCTTCTGCTCAAATATAAACGGAGACTTTATCCATAACTCGACAAGCACAAGACATATGGCCATACTTTTTTGCTTAGGTTGGCAGGACTGTTATATGTTTACATGTTAAATTTGAGCGCGATCTGTCACATAGTTTTTTTTTACGGCACTATAAACAAGTCAACCTCGAGTGTGTTTTTCGAATTTTACTATGCAAAATTAACGTTGAGCAAAGAGTTTGTTTGAAATTTTGTTATTCCAATGGAATAAGTGCGACGGACGCAATGAAAATGTTGCAGAAGGCATATGGGGATTCTTGCCTATCACGTGCACGTATTTTTGATTGGTATAAGTCGTTCAAGGACGGCCGTACATCGCTGGAGAACTTGCCCCATGATCGTCGTCCAGCAATGTCAATAAACGAAGAAAACGTCGAAAAAGTAAAGAAAATTGTGTTGGAAAATCGTCGTGTGACTGAAAGAGAGATAGCTAGTGAGCTCAACATATCAAATGGATCCGCTTATAGCATTATTCACGATGTTTTGGGCATGAGACGTGTGTCTGCTCGACTTGTACCAAAATTGTTGAATTTTCTTCAAATAGAGGAACGCAAAACTGTCGCCAAGAAAATGCTCACAATGAGTGATACGGACATCCAGCACATCATAACTGGTGACGAGACTTGGGTCTATGAATACGACGTTGAAACAGCCCAGCAATCATCTGAATGGCGCCTTCCAAATGAGCCGAAACCCAAAAAACCACGTCAAAGTCGATCGAAAATCAAAGTTATGCTCACTGTTTTCTTTGATAGCCAAGGTATTCCTTCCAGAAGGTCAATCCGTTAATGCTGAATATTATTTTTCCGTTTTGAAGCGTTTGCGTGAGAATATTCGTCTCAAAAGGAAGGATTTGTGGGACAACAAGTCATGGTTTCTACATCATGATAATGCGCCAGCTCATACGTCACGTCTTGTACGCGATTATTTGACCAAAAACAACGTAAATATTGTTCCGCAAGCACCGTATTCACCCGACATGGCACCGTGTGACTTTTTTCTTTTCCCTAAATTCAAATTGCCGATTCGAAGAAGGAACTGAAAGCCATACCTAAAGCGGCCTACCACAAGTGTTATGAAGATTGGAAAAAGAGGTGGCATATGTGTATCGCCTCTAATGGTGACTATTTTGAAGGGGATAAAATAAATATTGAAGAATAATTAACCGTTTTTGTTTTATTGAGTAGTTTATATTTGAGCAGAAGGTAAAACCGTGCTTGCGCTTACCTGGTTTTATTGCAGGAATAAAAGCAAGGAAAATGACAGAGAGGAAAAATATTCGTATTAAAGAAAAGAGAAGAAAAGAAAAGAAAATGAAAGAAAAGAAATGTAAAGAAGAAAATAAAATAAACTAAAATAAAGCAAAATTAAATAAAATAAAGCAAAATTAAATAAAAAAAAATAAAATAAAATAATGTTAAATAAAATTAAAAGTAAATAAATTAAAATAAAATTAAATAAAGTAAAATAGAAAAAAAATAAAATAAATTGAAATGAAATAACAAAATTAAAATAAAAAATCTAAAATAAAAAATCTAAAATAAAATTCGAAAAAAAAATAAATTAAAGTAAAGTAAAATAAAATAATATAAAATAAAATAAATGAAAATAAAAATAAAATAAATTATACTTCTTGGTATTTTCCTACTTTTTTATACCTAGTCATTGCAGTTTTTATCACCTTTTAGTGCTCTTCGGAATCTGGCTATGCATTGTTTACTGCTAAGTTCAGTGCTAATATCGACGTCTCTTTTTATTGTTATCATTGTTAAACATTTGTTATTTTGTTTGATTTTTTTTTTGTTGCCAAATCGATTTTATTTCATTATTTTCTCAAGTCAATGAACGCCTCCCAAATTTTTTTCGTAAATTTTCTCATATCAACGCAAATTGGATTTCAATTGGCAAAATTCGATTTCACATTTTGAAAAGTTCATTCGCTAACAGCTACAGTAACAACAAATACGATATTAGAAACAGCTAAAAGCTAAATGATAACATAAACATAAGCAAGAACACATACAAGTAAACCAACACAGATACACATGTGCACACATTCAATGGCAAAATAAACACGAAACAAATCGAACGGAAGCACTTTTGTGCTGGATCTGGATTGCTTTTTGGGGCGAGTTTTGGTGGTAGTGTCACTGCCTTACGGTAAATGCAACCATGACTGTAAAGTGTCGACTTCTTCGTGGGCCAGTTTGGCTCGTGAATTGTTTGTCAGTGAATGTGTCTATGTCCATTTACCGTTACTCCCTCTATCGCTTGAACCATCTCATCGCAACTACATCGATGCAATCGCAAGCAATGCATGAGGCACTTGTTTGGAGGCGGTCCATTGCTTCTGGGCAACTGTGAGAATGTGATTATTGGGCTGCGCAGCGCTGCACTTCTGGTCTACAATATTTTTTACGTTTTCAACACGATTAGAAATCGGGCGATGGTGCGGTAAAGCTTATGGCTTAAGGCTATTGTAAGTATGTTTACCTGCAACAACATATGTGTATGTGTGTGTGTATATTTTGCAATTATTGTTCTATTTGTTAAATGCTGATGGCCATATTTGCTTTTGCTTTTGGAATTTGTGGCTTGTAGTGAATAATCAGATGCCATAAAAATCGCGGTTGATTGTAGGACAAGTGAAACGTGTACTCTCAATGAGCAAATAGAAAGAATGTTTAAAAAAACAATTATGGTGATTACCATAAAAGGTGCAAATTCCTTTTAAGTTAAAGAAAAAAATGTATTCTTCCTAAAACTCTACCGTTTATTTAACGTAATTTAATATTTTATAAGTAAACGACTTAACTAAAACTTTAAAATAGTTGGCAACCTTTTCTATAAATATTTTTAAATCCAGACCTTTAATTTGATACCCATATTGCATAATATCTAAATAAATTAATTAGCTTTACATGTTTGCAGTTGGTAACCCTGCTCTACTATTTTTCATAATTAAAGTTTTACCAATTTAATTTGTTTAAAAGTTATATATTATAATATTCTGCAGTATATTTTTGGCTATCAAATTTTTTATATATAATTTCATACACTTGGCAACCCTGTGCCAAATGTAATTGATTGCAAACTTTCACGAAAAATTTTCAAATACTAAAAAATACTTACGCAACAAAAATAACCATTACTCTATATTTTTGATATGGGTGGCAACCTTCCTTATAAATAGATCGGAATTAAATTTTTTATTTTGTTATTCAAGTAAAAATCCTAATCTTTAATTCTTTGAGGTAAAAGTTTAACATTTTTTATTTAGGGCTAATATAAAGCAACATTTTTTGTGTTAAAGAATTTTTAATTCTTTTATAGTTGGCAACCCTGAATTAAAAATTCAAATAGTTTCAAGATGCCATCAAAATTTTCAAAACTTAATGAGAAATGCAGAATTTACGCAAAAAATTTCTAATTCCGAATTTCTCCCCAACACTTTTAAATTTTCTGATGGCAACGTTGCCAATTTTCTTCAGAGAATGACTCAATTTGTAATTATTATAGCTGTAGTCACTTTTTTTCGTGAAAAAAGTTTAACTTTTTCAACTATGCTTGCTGAATTTTCTCTTTCTTGTGTCATGCTGTACTCGTATTTGTTTTGAAATGCATGCATATAAGCACTGTTGCCAATTTTACTTATGACAAAATTGTACATAACCTGTTTCAAGCAAGCAGCACACCGTTTTGTTTAGGGTAAGATATTTATTCTTATTTCTCCATTTGAAAGCACTGACATTTTTTCTTCCTGAAAAGTTATTGTTAAATTTTATTCTGCCATGTTGCCAATTTTCAGAATGAAAAATGGTCTTAATTTATCTTTTACATATTTCACCAGCGATCCAGCTTCCACCGGTACATAATATGCATTGTAATTGTAACTAACGTAGGCTGTGATTTGAAGTTTCCTTATTTATTGTTACCACTGTTGCCAATTTTCACTGGGAATGTTTTATTTTTTTACTCCATTTCAATTTTAAAGCACAGTAAACCTCTCTGACTATTGCAGACTACATCTTATTTTTTACTTATGTGTTTAAAGTTGCCGTGAAATGCTTGCACTGAATATTCAAAATGCGCTGTTGCCAGTTTTCGTTAAAAAAAAATTACATAGTTTATTGTCAATTTGCGGTCGAACATCAAATATTATATAAACTTAAGCTGGTTATTCTACCAATTCTCATGATAAATATATTGTTGGTGCAGTGTTGCCATATTTCATATTTCATATTTCCCTTTTTCCTTATTTTCCAACGTTTCTCTATTTTTGAAGCTAAATAGAAAAATTGATGTTTAGTAAAGATTCCATCAACTTTTTATGTTTTCATTTAAAGATCAGAATTTGTAATGGTAAGTTAAGATAAAAAAATTTCTGTGCAATGTTGCCAAATTTACCAAATTGAAATTTTCACAGCCTCTCATCTTACTTTTAATGCCTACACAACTAACGTTGTGCTCAAAACACTGAAATAAAAGCAATTTTATAGAAATTATCTCTTGTGCACTGTTGCCAGTTTTTCTCCACTTATTTGTATATGATTGCGGTGTTCTGTGTTCAAAGGAAAATGTATTCCAAACCAAATAATTTTTTTGGGCTTCAGTTCTACAGCATTTATAGACATTCGATCATATTTTTCTCGGCACTGTTGCCGATTTTCCCTGGAAGTCTGAATGTAAGCGATTTGCTTCAAGAAAGATATGAAATGCAAAAAAAAAGAGAAATATGTTTGAGAGGCTATACATATGTTGCCGAGTATCGGTAGAACATAGTATTGTTGCAACAAATATTTTTCAGAAGCAATAAAGAGCTTTTCCTTTGGTTTGTTGCAAGAATAAAGTGTGAGGGTCCAGTATGAACTTAAAAGACTCTACGATGAATATGCGAAAGTGTTCAATATAAGTAATTAAAAGTTGATATAATGTTGCATCATTGTAGCGAGTATGCTCAACTCACTGTGGCAAGTTCATAATAAAAACAACAGAAAAATTGAATAAATATTGAAATACGTAAAAAAAATATTTTTACTTTTAGTATTTAATTTTGTAGTACTTTTTAGTAATTTTTAAAAAATGTTGCATGCAACATTGAACTTGCAACATGCAACAAATTTTCAAAACTATTAAAGATATAAATTACAATTTTAGCCTACATAAAAACCGTACTTGCAACACTGAACTTGCAACATTCAGAAATAAAGCCACCAAAAGGCTTAAATAAAGTACATGCAACAAAAATATATAGTTGTGCAACAAACAAACAAAGCGAAAAAGAAACACAGCTTGTTAAGAGAATGAAGGGTGATAGAAAAAGTAAAAAATAAAAGTAATGGAAAAAAGTGCAACAGCAAACGGCAAGTGCTTAGTTGCAAGTGCATTTTCATGTTGCAACAGCAGTTTATATGACGTGCTGTCAACTTATGTGTCATCAGCAAAATCGGTGTCACATACGAGTAAGTAGTTGCCACTTATGCGTATGACATTTCCGCTGATGTCTTGTTGCACGCTCCAACGGTTTGCGTGGTTTTATTGTTTTTGGTTTTTGTTGCAAGTACCATTTGTGAAGTATATGTACATGCCACAAAACTAACTGTAGAACTGCAGCGCTGACATATACATATATATGTATGTAGCAACTAACTTGCAACATGCCAACCCACTAGCGCTGCAACAAGAGATTTCGCTCATTAAAGTAGAAAATCTGATGTCATTAGTAGAAGATGCCGTCTGGATGTGGGTGTTTCTGAAAGATATTTGTCCGCAAATGCCACCAAATGGTGCATGGTGATGTTGCAACATGATATAATTTAAGTTGCACTCGACACATTCCCTCGCTTAGTGTGCTGCTTATTATGCATATGACTTGTTGATGGCATTTTTTCGTTGCATACAAATTGCAGCAACACACTCACACAAACACTATGCAACAGCAGCAACAACAAGTGTATTATTTGCCACTTTTTATTTACCATTTATTTTCCATTATTTTTCGATTTCTCTTTTGTCGTTGACTCTTGCAACCACATTACACACAAACACACACATGTAATGCAAACAACAATTGCTACAACAATGGCATGTTGAGTTATGCTGAGTTCTTGTTGTTCTTGTTGCAACTAACCAACGAGTTTGCAATGCAAAATGGCAGACAGTCCCAGAGGTATCACAAGTCACATGGACAGACAGACAGAAGGACAGACAGACAGACATGTGTTGATATTATTAAATTCTTATGCAGCTAAGCTGCGAAAGCATTAGAGATTACAACAAAAACAGCAATCAAAAGTGCTTACAAATGACAGCCGTGGGTGTAGCAACAGATTGAGGGAAGCAGTGGAGAAGTAGTGAACTGAAAGCTCTAGAAAACTTTAATGCAAGCAAGAGATGAAGGTATTCCTATTAAAGGAAAAATCAAAGGATAATGCAAAATTTCTGCAAGATATTATTTTTATGAGCAGGACTAAGGAGAAAGAAAGTCATGCTAACAGTCTTCTCTTCACTAAACAAATGTATGTATGTATTTATTGGCAGTCTCTGCTCGCTTCTTCCACCGTTCGTAACTTTGCATGGAATTTTTATTATTAATAATATTATGATGATAAATTGTTTGATTCCGTTTAAATAGTTTTGTTTTTTTTTTTTTGGAAGCTGTGACCATCAATTGGCTAGCAAACTGGCCAAGGGCAGCTACTTGTATGTGTATGTCTTTGTGTTTGTTTACTTGAAAGATATAAGGTTGAATGTTTGGAAATTGGAGCCTTGCCTTAACCTTAATATTATTCAATTAATTTTAATTTTAATTTTAATTTTAATTTTAATTTTAATTTTAATTTTAATTTTAATTTTAATTTTAATTATAATTTTAATTTTAATTTTAATTTTAATTTTAATTTTAATTTTAATTTTAATTTTAATTTTAATTTTAATTTTAATTTTAATTTTAATTTTAATTTTAATTTTAATTTTAATTTTAATTTTAATTTTAATTTTAATTTTAATTTTAATTTTAATTTTAATTTTAATTTTAATTTTAATTTTAATTTTAATTTTAATTTTAATTTTAATTTTAATTTTAATTTTAATTTTAATTTTAATTTTAATTTTAATTTTAATTTTAATTTTAATTTTAATTTTAATTTTAATTTTAATTTTAATTTTAATTTTAATTTTAATTTTAATTTTAATTTTAATTTTAATTTTAATTTTAATTTTAATTTTAATTTTAATTTTAATTTTAATTTTAATTTTAATTTTAATTTTAATTTTAATTTTAATTTTAATTTTAATTTTAATTTTAATTTTAATTTTAATTTTAATTTTAATTTTAATTTTAATTTTAATTTTAATTTTAATTTTAATTTTAATTTTAATTTTAATTTTAATTTTAATTTTAATTTTAATTTTAATTTTAATTTTAATTTTAATTTTAATTTTAATTTTAATTTTAATTTTAATTTTAATTTTAATTTTAATTTTAATTTTAATTTTAATTTTAATTTTAATTTTAATTTTAATTTTAATTTTAATTTTAATTTTAATTTTAATTTTAATTTTAATTTTAATTTTAATTTTAATTTTAATTTTAATTTTAATTTTAATTTTAATTTTAATTTTAATTTTAATTTTAATTTTAATTTTAATTTTAATTTTAATTTTAATTTTAATTTTAATTTTAATTTTAATTTTAATTTTAATTTTAATTTTAATTTTAATTTTAATTTTAATTTTAATTTTAATTTTAATTTTAATTTTAATTTTAATTTTAATTTTAATTTTAATTTTAATTTTAATTTTGATTTTAATTTCAATTTTAATTTTAATTTTAATTTTAATTTTAATTTTGATTTTAATTTCAATTTTAATTTTAATTTTAATTTTAATTTTAATTTTAATTTTAATTTTAATTTTAATTTTAATTTTAATTTTAATTTTAATTTTAATTTTAATTTTAATTTTAATTTTAATTTTAATTTTAATTTTAATTTTAATTTTAATTTTAATTTTAATTTTAATTTTAATTTTAATTTTAATTTTAATTTTAATTTTAATTTTAATTTTAATTTTAATTTTAATTTTAATTTTAATTTTAATTTTAATTTTAATTTTAATTTTAATTTTAATTTTAATTTTAATTTTAATTTTAATTTTAATTTTAATTTTAATTTTAATTTTAATTTTAATTTTAATTTTAATTTTAATTTTAATTTTAATTTTAATTTTAATTTTAATTTTAATTTTAATTTTAATTTTAATTTTAATTTTAATTTTAATTTTAATTTTAATTTTAATTTTAATTTTAATTTTAATTTTAATTTTAATTTTGATTTTAATTTCAATTTTAATTTTAATTTTAATTTTAATTTTAATTTTGATTTTAATTTCAATTTTAATTTTAATTTTAATTCAATCTACTTTTAATTAAAATATTGTATAACGCTTGCTCTAACAAAGTTTTCCAAATATTCATTGAAAATTGCATACCTTTAAACTTCCACAAAATGCAATAAATCTTAATATAAGAATTTTGGCAAGCAATGCAATGCAACAATTCACACTTCTCTCCCACCTCTCGCTTATGGCATCGATCCAGCTCCCTGTACTTGCTTTACTACGCACTTCTTTTCACTTTTCCCTACAGCCTATCGCCAAAACTTTCTTAATCTTACTTGTTGTCCTTTTACTCTTGACTTGTTTGAATGCCAAAAGTTTGCGGCAAAACTTCTCTCACTCTCCAATCTTTGTTTTGTCCAATAAATATAAATTTAGCAGCGGAGTATGTATGTATATGGAAAAATTTTGTGGTAAAAATAATTGAAATTCTCTCTGGATTTGATTAAATTCTTCGCATGACATATGCACAGTTGCAACACGGCGCAGAGCAACGCTGTGACATATAAGCCAATAAAATAATAAAAAAAAAACACAAAACTGAACAAACACATATGCAAAACAAGAACAAAGTTTGCTGAATGCCTGCGTGTTTGGAGAATTTAATCGTCTCGAAATTGTCACTTCAAACGATCTTTTTATTACTCATTTTTAGGGTATTTTTATTTTGTGTTCCACATGTTCACTTATTGTACAGTATGTGAGTCAACACTTTTTATTCTGATTTTAATTAGTATTAAATATTAGATAATCATAGTAAATAATAATAAAGAGCTAGTCGCAGCGTGGAACCGTCGCTCAATCTGGGATCACTTGTGTATTACTTCAGTATGGAGTTCTAAAGTTCGTCCACTTTGCCCATGTTGGGTAGGTATTTTCGGAAATATCCATGTATGTATGTATATTCTTCCAACCAACTAACTCACGCTGCTCACTTTTATCTTCTGCTATTAAACCAGCCGATATTGAGAAGGAATTTCATTTTTGTCAATAAAACAATATCTGTTTTGTATAGCGAAATTACTAGCTGTCCAGCAAGTGCTCATTTGTTTGCATATACTTATTTATATACATATGTATGTATAAATATTTATATATTTAGTTGTTTATATATAGGTATAAATAAAATTTTCTCTTTATCCTCTTTATTCATAATAAATTATAACACTAATATGCGGCATTCTTTTAAGCCTTTGCATTAAGCGCCTAAAAGTATGCTTCTCGTAGCAAAAAATTGAAATATATATATTAATTTTGGCAATAGAAGCGCACGTTTTGCAATAAATTATTCGAAAAAATTTAATTAACGCTAAAAGGGCAATAAAAGTCACTTATGAAATTTATGTGTGTTCTGTGAGGATGTCTAAATATTTCTGTACTCGTGTATGTCAAAACAGCGCCCAAGATTACGCAAAGCACTAAAAGAGTGGTAACTTTGTTATGACATCATACCATTAGGAGTTATATTTAATTCAATATTCAGCGTGCAAGAGTTTTACTCTACTAATTCGTTAGAACGAATTAATTAATATTTATTTAATAATTAATTAATATTAATTTTATATTTATTTCCAGCAAGTGCAAAGCGGTCACCACTGCGTATGAGTAACCAAAATAATTTCAATTTCTTCATATTGGATTTTTTTTTTGTAATTATCTTTTGAAATTATATTTTTTTTAAATTATTTAAAGTACAAATTAAAAAACGAGAGCTTAAAATAAAAATTTATTTTTTTTTCCCAAAAATTAATAAATAATAACGAAGATCACAGCAAAAAAAGACTTCAATTTAGATTGTTATTACAATAATTTTCTAAATAATATCACTCTCTAGGAAACAATGCATATATATTTCATTTCATCATTATACACATATATATCTATACATGTTAACACACAGCAACTTTTCTTACACACCACTTAAAGCTTTCATATTTAAGAGTTTACATAAAAAGATGTCTTACAATTGCTCTAATTCTATTACCAATACATGCGCAACAAAATAATGGAAAATAATTTAACAGAAATTTGTATCTTCATTATATTTATTCAACTACAGTAAAGCCATTTCAAAGCAATTCCGGTGATTAACTATGCTGTGCTTCGGTAAATGCAGCATTTATTAGTAAAAATTGTGCTTACACACACACTTTGCATACATTTCACATGTACGAGCATACCATATATGTATGTACATATATGTAACAGCTTAAAATAAGATATTTTGCAATTCAATTTCATGGACAATAAAGCAAATCTGCAATAAAGAGATGAATAGACAATGAATTTCATAGCTATAAGCTGGTGAACAAGACTGCTAAAAGTGAACAAGAATATAGAAATTGAAGAAAATATATTGCAAACATATGTACATTTGTATATACAGATTGCTTTGTAGGGCTTAACAGTCAAACCAAACATTTTTCGGTGAGTTTACCAGAAAAAAAGAAGAATCCTTTTTTGTATTTATTCATAATCTCTGTGCTCTTTTATCTTCTCTACATAATCGCCATGGATTTCAATGCATTACTCAAGCCTATCGATCCACTTCTGAAAACAGCCTTCAAAATCTTACTTTTTAAGCTTACCAACTTCAGCATCCCCAAACCCTCTTTCTTCCTGTTTTCAAACAAATTTTTGAAAACTTTTGGCAAGCACTCTTCGGTGTACCATTTTACCTTTGAAATTCACTACATTCACTGTGAGCGTATTATGAAGTCTACGGTCTACGGTGAATTAAAATATTTTACGGTTTTTCTTTGCTTTAGAATTACGGCTTTCCACCTTCCGTCCATCCGCCGGAGGGCCGCAGTCGGTTTGACATAAGTCGTAATCAATTTCCTCCAAGTTATTAGCTTTACCCCCTCGAAATATATGAAATGATTTCTTTTATCAAAGAATTTTATTGCTCCGATCTCTAGTGATATTTCTTTTATCCCGGTCGGCATGCCTTTTAAGAGTATGCGTGGTGCACTGTAAGAATTCCATTCACATTCACCAGTAGCATTTTGTTGTTCACATTTTTTCCATTTTTCTTTTCATTTCCATTCACGAAGTTGAACTTCACACCATTGGCAATTGAATTTTCATTAAGTGGCACCTTGCCGAGGCAGCATTCCCCCATTGTTTACTTGGCTCATCTATCTCTATTGTACTCTTTCTCTTTTTACATTCTTTCGCACTCTCTCTATCTCTCTCTCTCTCCTCTCCACAATCACACCGCATCAACACAAACGTTGCCATACATCATGCGGAAGAATTTATTAATTGCGTGCAGAGCGTGCTCTTTGTACTGCGTTGGATGAGGCATGTGTCAGCGTGCTGTTTCGCTATACTCACTGGGAATTTAATAATTTATCGCTTTTTTGATTGCCTTTTGATGGTAAATGATTTAATTAAAGTAAAAAATTAATGATTTTTTGCATGAGTTACAGTTGCAGTGGATCTGAATTCTGAGTACGGAGTGAGCTTTGATGAATTAACTCTGGTTTTGGAGATGGAATCTGGTATTGTTCGCCGAGTGGTTAGCTTTGCGCTCTAACATTCGTTAGGCTAGGGTTCAAGTCCTGATGTGACCAAACATCCAAATTATAGAAACTCAATTATTCTAACTCCCGTCACCCCTCGGCAAAAGATGTCAAGCCCCCTACGTTTGTTTTAGCCTTTCGAAAGCTACTTGGAATAAACAGTAGAATCCTCCATTCGTTGGGAAAACATCAAGACGCAAACAACAAATTGAAGGAGGAGCTCAGTCGAGAACCGCTTTAGTAGTTGGCAAGCACCAATTGTAATTGAGATCAGGTCAGTTATAAGCCAGACTAGATGTAAGCGGTCAGATGTAACCAAATCGGAGATCAGACTAGCCGTCGGATTAGTAGGCTGTGTTTAAAGATTGAAGATAAATGTTAGAACGCACACAAAAACTATCCAATAATCAAACCAGAAGTGCAATAACGTGCTGAGCAAAAAGAAGTACCAAAAACAATTCTCAAATCTGTACCTTCAATAGATCTAAGGACTAATCGCATCACTGAAAATTGCAGAGTTTCAAAACTTAAACTTTTTCTTAATTGACTTAGGCACAGCTTTCGCATTAGAGAGACAAAGGAAGCCGTTTCTTGCCTAGAGGGATTCTGTGTGGGATTTCAAAGCTGAAAGACACTGAGGAGGAAGCCATATGCTAGTAACTCACTGTTGACAGTAGATATTTCCATTATTGGTTCGGAAAAGTCATTCACGATACTGAAGGACCTCTTGGTGTTGCTCAAACTCGGGCATTGCATCGTAGAGGCAGCTCTGTTACATATTGACGAAGACTGTATGTGTTTATGATATTCTTCTGGGTTCTCGATTGACTGAGCAAGTCTAAAGATCTTACAAGCGAGATTGAAAGGACTTATGTATGTCATGATAACTGGCGCAGATTGTGAGGTGCCAGTTTTTTGGATTGGATAGAGCATTCTTATGCGCCAACGTCAGGCAGGCACTCATTCGCCCAAATTTTGCCAAAAAGATTTTGACCATGCCGTTGACCAGTTATTGAGCGCGGCATACAATGACCGCACTCCTTCAGTACTAGTGGTAGACATTCTCACAGCACTAGCCGGCATCTCTTTCAGTAAGAGACAAGCAGTTACTAATCGGTAAGGAACACCTCCCAGGCGCATCAGTAAGACATTCTAAATTACACTAATTCCAAACATATCAAACCTTTAAAGGTCATACATTCCTTCCAGTCCTACTTTTCTGAAAATGTCAAAAAAAAAAAAATAATATAAACTCAACTCATTTCAAGCGAAATATAGTCCTTGTCCGGATAAAAATCTGGATCGTTCCGGTATATAGACCTGAATGTCGCGAGCTATTGGATTTTAGTCGCCTCTTATGACAGACATGCCTTACCACATGTAAATATTTGAGCGCCTAACTTTCAGGTAGTCCGACGTAGTGCTCAAGCTGCCTCGGAAGACTAGCGAAAGCGTAGCCTAACTAAGATCTCTTCGCCAACCTAGACCATAACACATCCAATATATTTTCTGTATTCAATATAACCATAATTTTGCCGACCGCAATCTCGTTGAAATAGTTGGTTTGCTCAAGACCTTTAGTTAGTGAACTGCTATAAAAATAACAACCTAAGTTCAGATGGAAGAACATACAAAACCTTTTAACCATCAGATATTACCAGAGAAAATACCATACATCTTAATTGAAGCTGCCACGCGGACAACCATATACTAGACGAAAAACCAGAATAAAGATTAGGAGACGGCGCATGCCTTGAGATGACAAGAGAACAAAACCAAGGGCCAAATAACCGATGAAGGATCTTTCGACCGAGCTCCTTCTCCAGTTTTTGGTCTGCGTTCGAATGTTTTTCTATCAAATGGCGAGACTTACTACTAAACTAAGCCCGGTTGATGGATTTTTATGAGGACCTATTTTATTTCACGTCAGAAATACATTGGAAGGGGTCGACATTGACTCATTAAAATGAGCATATTTGCTTACAACCTACCTGCTTGGCTTGCATCCGGAGCAGGAGGGATTAAGAAAGGAGATAATTTAACCCGTTCTGCTGAATGATGCAAAGCTTTGGACGATGGCAACATCCGTCAAATACCGCAGTCAATGGAACGAAGGACTATGAGGTATATATGAGAATATTACATAAATATTTTCATAGGCCTCTTTTGAGGCCAACTTCTCACCATTAAGCGCGTTCGCCATTAACAGGAAAAGATAGTAGTTACTTGGTGCCAGGTCCGGACTATAAGGTGGGTGCATTAGGACCTCCCATCCGAGCTCCTGGAACTCCTGGCGTGTCACCAAAGACGTGTATGGCCTGGCATTGTCCTGATGGAACAGAATTCGGCCTCTGTTGATCAAAGATGGCCTCTTCTGGATGAGTGCTTCCTTCAAGAGGTCCAGTTGTTGGCAGTAGAGGGCCGAGTTGAGCGTTTGGCCATAGGGGAGCAAAACCTTCCTGGCCGTCAATCCTGGCTTGGCCACCATTTCCGCCGGCTCACCACTTGACGTTGTCGTAAGTGATCCACTTTTCATCGCCAGTCACCAAACGCTTCATAAATGGGTCGATTTTGTTGCGATTTAGCAGCGATTCGCAGATGGAAATTCGGTCCATTATATTTTTTTGCGTTAGTTCGTGTGGCACCCAAACATCGAGCTTCTTTTTGAATCCAAGGTTGTGCAAATGGTTCCAAACGGTTTTCTGGCTTATCTTTAGTTCCTCAGCAATTAAATAAGTGCTCACGTGACGGTCTGTCTCCACTATTTCCATGATTTTATCGCAAATTTCGACGACTTTCAGCCGAGCTTCCCCACACAATTTGTGGTACGCCTCTTGTTGTTTTTCCAATGAAATTGAGAGAACTACAGTTTATTCTTATGATGAGTTCTCTATTTCATGCTTTAAGTATAGCAATACATAATGCTGGCTACTCGATGGGCTCGAATAAATTCCAGCCTAGAGACCCAATTTTTAGTCATTTTCTACAGCAACAAAGCGACGTATGCTCTCTTCCATGGCAAGAATCGTCTCGGGCTTATCTGCGTAGACAAGTGACTTTACTTTAACGTCACAAAAACTGCACCATCTTAGAGGTCTGCCACATGATGTTCGAACCAAAGGTCGTCCTATATCAGAATCTTCCAATTCAGGCACGAAAAAGTCATTAATCACGACTCTATGGGTTTCCCCATTGACTGTGACATTATGACCAGCTTCATTATCCAAAAAATATCGGCGTTCTCACCTTGGTCACTGCTGATTGAAGATCATGTATGTAGTCTTTCTGTGCCAAATACACATTAGCTTTGTCTGCCAAATACCGAATACTCACACATTACAAGCAAAACCAAAAGGCAATGTTCTATTCATAGTCCCATCAGCAGCCTAGAGTACAGCCTCTTTACAGATAGTATAAGCTTTGTGAGTTTAGTATTGTGTGTTTTACACATAGTCTACGCGATTCTGCAATCATTAGCTAGTTACCAGAGTCTTTTTGCTTGATGAAGTAGTATTATTTTTTGTTTTTTCTTCACTTCCTTGAATAGAACCGGAATATTTATTTCTGCGTCCTGCTCTAAATACTCGTATACACCTTCCTTAGCCAGTTTGCCAGCTACCTTCAATGCCCGTGAGACCTTGCACCCAGTGAAGATTTTATTGATTAATTATTTTGTTAATAAAAAAATTAAATAAATTTATCTTTATTTATTTTGAAGGGCTTTATTTACTTTCCGCTCATCTCCCTGGACTTATTTAATATACCTACGTTACTCTCACTTCATTTCATCAGCTTAGCTTTGCCAATTTGCTTATCATCAATTATGATGACTTGTCTGAGGCATTTAAAAAATGTGAACAAAACATAAGAAGAAATAAGTTGACAGCAGTCAACGCGCTCAAAATCTGTCCACAAAGCCACACGCGTTTCTACTAGCCTTCGGTGCCTTCGGGTCGTTTAATTCCTTAGTTAAGACCGTTTTATTAATGACACTTGCCTAAGCCGCGTCGCCTTGACACCGTTAAGTATGGAAATAAGCGAACGAGCACCAGCGAAAAGGGAAAGAAAAACAGATAAAGATGAGAAATCAGTGAGGGAGCATTAGGTAGTGAGACTATGCATATTTATATACGTGTATGTATGACTTGTCTTCAACACAAGCAAAAACCAGAAGAAACAACCGGAAGCTTTTTTCTTATTCATTTCTAGTACTCATTTACTCAGAGTAAGAGAAAAGTTTAAGAGCAACCACCACACCCCAGTCGTGAGGAGAATAACATAAACAAAACAAAACATCAAAGCAAGCAAGGAAATCTCTTCTCTTCGCAACATTTTAATCATAATAATCAACGCAACGGTTACTTGGTCATTAGGCTAACAAATAGTTGTGCTGATGACCGACAAACCCAAATAGCCGTATACAGACTTACGCTGATTGCTGTGACTAAAGGTTGCTGACAGCGGTTGGAGAGAAATGAGATATAGAAAAGAGATTACTCTCAATTGAAATAGGTGGCAGAGCAGCTTGAAGAAGCTAACTCCAACTAGGCCACTTGATCCTTCCAGGAGTCTACCTCTGCTTCCACCAGCAGGTACTGCAAGGAAAGCTTTTAAAGCTGTAGTACTCTCAACTATTCAGACAACATGACTCAGCCAACGCAGCTGCTGTCCTATCCTGCCCCTGAACTATGCCGGTGTGGAAGGATGAGGCCATGTGAGGAAAGATTTTAATAGCCATTCACCTGCGAGAATCGTTTATGATTCTTTTACATATGGTTCAAGTAACACATGGCTTCCAGTCTTAGACCAAGTATCCTCTGAGTAGCCAACAAACATTGAGCTAACGTGAAAAGCCAAATATCATGCAGTTGTGTGTAGGGTTTGAGACTAACTACATGAAAAAATAGACTCCAAGCATAAATACCAAAAAATCTCGGCTGAGAGTTCGCCCTTTTGATGACAACCTCCGCAAATGTTTTAAGAATCACTGTTTTGAGGATATGCAGCTGGAATGTCTGATCCCTTTATTTGGAAAGGTGCCGCTGTCCAGCTGGTTATTGTTCTAGTAAGTTTAAAAAGGCTGACATCACAAGAAGTGCGATGGACGGGACAAGGACAGAAGAAGGTGGGTCCTTGTGAAATCTACAACAGCGGCCATATAAAGTAGGGCCAATATGGTGTTAGACAAACTTCGTCGCCAGTACTCGCATTCACCTCGGCGGGTGAACGTCTATCCACAGTCCTCATGATTTGCGCCCACGCCCTGCCGAAAGAGCAGCAAGGACCAAGGACGCTTTCTATGGTGCAGAAGCCCAAACGATGTCGACATACGATGAGTTGGCGTTGGCTTCCCTTCGTTAGAAGTTTTGCGAATGCTTTATGGTTTCTAGCGTTTGCTATAGCGAATACCGTAGTCCAATTAGCGCCAAACAGCGAAGAGAAGGCACGAATGGCACGCTGTTATTGACTCGCCGAATATCTTTTGCGCGACGCTCAATTTTGGATCGATCAAAAGTCACACTGATCAAGTGATCAGTTCGCATCCGGTGGATTTTAATCTTTCACAAAGTAAGATAAATCTCATATTCGATATTGAGGAGACTTGTCCATGAGTAATTGGCACAGACTGCTAGGTCCCGCTTTTTGTGGACTACTTTAGGTTCGTCGGGCATCTTGTTGTCCTATCATATTCTGGAAAGCAGCTAATGCATGTACCTTGTAGTCAGTTCTTCACCGTTATATTTGAATAGTTCAGCGTGCTGAAACGTTCCTTCACTGACGACTCTTGTCACGGACTGATGGATTGACTGACTACACTCTGGGTATCAGTCGTTCGATACCCTACACTCGGAGGGGTTGACATTCCCTGCCGAGGAGCGACCGTAATAAGAAAATTAATTTTGTTCCCCTCTTGGGGATTCATCTTCCCATTTCAAGTTGTTTGTTCGCCATCCAGAGATTAATTGGTCTAAGACAAGAAGTCATGTGCTGGTTAGCCCAGAATCCAACGGTGTGAATCGAACTTGAAGTCTAAAAACGGCAAACGGGAAGGTGAGAGGTTCCTTTGGCACGGAGGTAGCCATTGAAACTGGGTCTAAGCCCTCCTAGCATAAATCAGATGCTTTTGCTTTTATTTTGAAAAGTCAAAAGCCTCAAACAGGCAGGAAGACTGGCAGCCTTTACAGCACAGTGGCAAAGAGACGGAAGCCAAAAAAAAAAAAACAGAGCTACACGCCCCTTTAGCACATTACGTCAATGCTTTACATTTCACGTTTCTCCGCCAAGCCATTTCCACTTTTCATTTAATTTTATTTCTTTTTAATTATTCCCAGCGGATTTTTGCAGTAACAGAAGAATAAGCCGCAGCAGAAAAATATCATTATGTAAATGAAACAGATGGAAAGCAAGGATAAAATGCATCATTACACTCACACACTCACACAGCCACACAGCCACACGAGCCACGCGTCAAATACTAACTGACTGCTCTGACTTGAAGCTGGCTACGGCAGTTGCTATATACATAAGTTCTATATAAATATATATGTATATATATAGAAGCATATGCACGTGAGGGATTTTCCCGCACTTGATGCGCGTCGCTGATAAAAATTAATTCGCCTACGGCTTACGACGTAATACCGAAATTATGGTGTGAAGAACCGTTATTTCGGAGTATTTTTTCAGTCGTTAGTCTTTGGTTGTAATAATTAAAATGTAAATATTCCACACACATACATATGTGCATACTTTCCACTCCCTTACATTATTTGCTGACTCAGCTTGCTATAGGCCGTGCATTGAGGCGTCCTCCACTTGTCTGTTGGCTTTTAATTTGTATTTTCCTCTGCCTTTCTCACTCTCTCATTCTCCCTCTCTCTCTCTCTCTCAATCACTTTACACTGCTAGCATGCATGCAACCATGAAATCGCTTAATATGTCGGCGTTGCAATTTAATTGTTGGGCTTTAATGAGCTGCATTCCGCCAAGCAAATGCATTCGCAAAACCATAGACTAATAAGTAACCGTTAATCTTTGAATGTGCGGCTTACACGGTGCATCTGTTGGATTTATTGTAGTGTAAAGAGCATACGAGTAAATTCCGTACAGGAGGAGGAGAGTCTTAATTGTTGTAGATTAAGGAAGTTTTAAATAAATTTGCACTTAATAGTGAGGAGAGCAACAGGTGTTCAGGCGGCACTCTTTAAACCTAGTATGGATGCCTGGACACAGCAACAAAGCGAGTAAAGAGGTTGCAAGAAAGAGCGTTTCCCTTCCACTTTCGACATCATGGAAGAGGTTCGACATGCCGCTCTCTACTTGTGGGCTCAATATAAAATAGTTATTTACTAAAGATCTCAAGTTGAAGAAGTCTCAATAGGTGTAATGTGACCAGAATAATATGGCCAGAATCGAACAGAAGAAGATCATGTGACCTTAACTAGATAAAAGAAGAAAGAAATCCACAGTTATAGGTCTTCTTACAGGGCATATTCTATTGAGCAGACACGCAGCAAAAGTTGCAGACAAGAAGAAAAACATAAAACCTTAATACATTTTCTTTGCAGATGCCCCGCACTTTGGAGGAGTAGGTTGAAGTCTCTAGGTACTTGACCGAGATTGCGGGAGCTAAGATCCAGCGACTGTTCAGTTTTGCGAACTCCACACATTGGTTAGATTAGTGGTTGGGGGTCATTTGGATCCTCAGTGGTATTACAATGGACTCGCTTGGCGTCTAGGCGAGCTAATGTCCAGCTGCCACTTTAACCAACCAACCTGCAGGTGCTTTAAGAATGTTGCTGCGAGAAAACTTGATAAATTCAATTAGATCAAGGAAACGAAGTCTATCATAATATTACGGAACATTACTTTAGCAAAATAGCTTTATCGTTGGGTCGAATACAGAAGATAAAACGGTTCTATATCGATCAAATTAGCCCTTTTCAGAAAACACTAGCGTTTGACGTGAGGCAAAAGCTTAATTAAGGTATCTATTCAAGTCCGTAAGGAAAGTAAACCGTAGGGAGGAACTTATTTTTTGGGTCAAAACTGGATGTTGCGGGAATGACAGTCCTTGGCCGGATAAAAAATCCGGGTCGTTCCGGTATAAAGACCCGACTGTCGCGGGAACTATTGGATTTTAGTCGCCTCTTACGACAGGCATGCCGTACCGCGGGTAAATTCTTGAACCCCTAACCCGCAGGGGGTACCCAAATCACTTGCTATGTTTTAGGAAATTCAGAAGATTAATGCCTATCGATGCAAGCTCTGCCAAGCAATCGTAGGCGCTGAGAGCTGGGCAGTGGCATAGGTAGTATTCCACCGATTCCTCCTCATTTATGTCCCTGCAGCTACGGCAGATGTTGTTTGAGATGCAGCTCATTCTTCTACCATGAGTCCTCATAAGACAGTGTCCGGTTGTTACGCCGATTCTTATGCCTATGGAGGTCTGATTTAGAAGTAGTATAGACTTAGTTCTGTTTACCTCGATTATTGGCCAGATTTCTTTTGTCACATTGCACGTGGTTTTGCTCGGCCATCTACTGTTGGCCCTTCTGGTGAGGGCTAGTCTTAGCAGATACTTTGCCGAGGAAAGCGGTAAGCCCACGTCATATGCAGAGTTTAACGTGGTTAAGACTCTTCTCTTTCTGGCCAGTTCGGAGGTTACACAGTTGTCTATGATGTCCCTATGACCAGAGACCCCAACGATGAACATTTCGCATAAGGGCTTGTTTAAGAGCTCTCTGCACTTTATTGTCACCTTTGAGGTAGTATAATTAATATTTTAACTGAAATTCCGGAGTAAACTCCACAGCCTACTTTGTCATCTAGTATTTTCGCATTCTTTGCTCTCTAGGATTTTTATTGAAAAAGTGTTATCAAAACAGAAGACGGAAGTGGTGTAGTCTACCTCTTTCGGGATTGATGTAGAGTTTAGTATTAGGGCTTTTCCTATGCGCTTCCTCCATGTTTGAATTGGATTTAGTTTTACGGTGTTTCAGCTCGCATACAGTTTTCCGTATAGGCCTGCCGGGAGAAGATTAATCGGAATTTCAAGGGCTTTCGTAGAAGTTGAGGACAGCGCACCTGTAGTAAGTGTGAAGACCGTCCGCTGAACTTTTTCCAGCTGGCTCCTATAAGTAGATTTATCCAGTGACTCCATATAATAATATGAGTCTCATTTGTAATTAATTAGAAATAAAATTTTATAAAATTTTTGCTATTTATCGTACCAGCGCGCTGCAACGCTCGTAACCTGGCCTTCGTATGTATGGCTTGTTGTTTCTCATGTGGTTTCCTTCGGAGGTAGCTAGCTCAGCGAATTTCCTTTTCGGCTTGACTTCCGACTATCTCCTCAGCGTGGGCAAAAAATGGGCTATGCTGTCGTTATTTTAACTGAAACAACGCCATCGTCGCTACAAACCTTTATTCTTTATTATCACCGGGAAGTCCAGAGATTTTAAAATCAGAAATTATTATACGTGCGGGGCTCGTATCATCATTTTTAAGCTCCTTCAGCTTTGCTAATACAAAGATTTACTTCAAAAGGAAGTACGTACTTCATAGTATACCCTCTATTTTTGTTAGACTTAAATTTGATTTACTCAAACAGAAATATGTACACTGCTTATCGTGGCAATGTCGCCAATTTTCTCTCCCGATTTGTCACGTGAGCTTGGTTGTATTTATTGTCTTGAAATTTGTCTCAATAGAAGATGAGTTCATGATCTCCTCGAGTTAAACTCTCTTATATTATATATCATGAAAAGTTTTTACTTATGTTCTTTCAACACTGTTGCCAATTTTTCACTACTTTTACCTTTAATAAGTAGTTGCCGCTTGAGAAATTTTATTATATTCACTTTCATAATCTAATTAAATTTTTTTATATATTTTTCTATTAAAAATTAAAATATTCTTTATCTTACACTTGGAACATTATCTTAAAAATTTATCTTTGCTCTTTAGTAACCTCAATTTTTACTCTTTACTCCTTCATGTATTTACTTGTTAAAATAATTCAAATAAAATTCAGTTTTCATTGCATTGGCGCTCAAAGTTTCGCCTTGCAAAAGCATGTTTTATTATGAAATTTACTTAAGCAAATTTTTGTTTTTTTTTTTGCTGACTACATTTAACGCTTTTCATGGGCTGGGCAACCATAAAAGTAGATATGTAGGTGCTTTTATGAACAAAAAAATATCACAAGGTAAGAAAATATTTATATACTTTTTTTCGCATAATTCCTTACTTTACGGTCCGCTAGTTACACTGAACTATTTACTTTAGACTTCTGTGCATAATTACAAATATTTATCCTTTCTTTGGTACACGCTCATTCCTATTAAATTTTTGCGAATTTTTTTTTCTTTGGTTTTCAAGTAAAAGTTTCATAAAGTAAACGGAAGGAAAATCAAAAGGAAAATTAAGATAAAAAACTGCAGACACTTTGATTACTTTTCTGGAAGGTATAAAAAATTGTGAAAAAGTCCTTGTTGAGTTTATTAAGGCGATAAAAATGCCGTAAATTATACTGTTGCTGCTTTAATAATAGTAATTTTTCTGTATCAAAAGTAGTTCAACAATAGTAAGGGGAGTTGTGAGGAGTGAAATAAAATACATTTGCTCTCAAACTACAAAATACACCTAAATGTGGTGAGAGTAGTTTACGATGGTAATATGATGTGTTGGGGATGAAAATACCTGAATGTAGAAGAAAAAAAACATGAAGAAGAGTAATACATATAAAGAAAAAAATTTCAAAATCATGAATTAAAATAAAGAAGCAGTGCTTAGTTTGATATAATTGATCGCTTACCTTTGTGGCTCCAAAAAAAAAGTCAATGTCATCAGTAAAAAAGGGAAATTATTTTCCAGAGATTTTTTTAGAATTCTTAACTGAAATTTCAACAAAGATCATCGGCAGCAAGAAAGGTGGGCAATGACTTCTTTCTTTTTTAAACTGATTCAGATATGTTTTAAGATAAATTCGTTCAAGGTGAAGATAAGATTAGTTCTAGTTTATTTCAGAATAAGTACATTAGTAATTTTGAGGTTAAGTTCGGTGTTAAATTTTATATATGTGATATATGATACTCAGATACATTACAATCAGTTCACTCCTATTTCAGACCCCTTTAAACCCATTACAGATGCACTGATATATTTAAACGAAATCGAAAAACTTCGTCATAAAGCTCCCTCCAACCAACCCTACTTTCTAGTTTTTTATTTTTACTTTTTTTATTTTTTAGAAAACAAATCCGAAAGCTCTTCATATAAAGGGTGGTTAAATTGTAAGGACCGATGTTGAATGTGAACCACACCTAAACGCCAAGTTTTTTTCCGAATTTAATTTGACATTTCTCTATTTCAGACTTACTCAATTTGAACCATGGAGAGATACACAATCCAACAACGTGTTAAAGTTATCCAGACTTATTATGAAAATTTTCGAAGAAAATCATCTTCAGTGATGAGACACATTTTCACCTCAGTGGATTCGTCAATAAACAGAATTGCCGCATTTGGGCGAATGAGAATCCAAGAGTGATTGTCGAAAAACCAATGCGCCCACAAAGAGTGACTGTTTGGTGCGGTTTATGGGCTGGCGGCATCATCGGGCCGTATTTTTTCCAAAATGAGGCCGGTCAGGCAGTTACTGTGAATGGTGTTCGCTATCGTGAGATGATAACGAATTTTTTATGGCCACAATTGGAAGATATGGATGTGGACGATATGTGGTTTCAGCAGGACGGTGCCACTTGCCACACAGCTAACGAAACAATGGCTCTTTTGCGCAACAAATTCAATGGCCGCGTTATCTCACGTAATGGCGATGTCAATTGGTCCCCAAGATCATGTGATTTGACACCGTTGGACTTTTTTCTCTGGGCATAGAAACTCCATTATGCCTCAGCGTCATCGAAAATTTGGACCATCGTTTGGAGGTGTGCCGCCGAGGTCGCGGCGCTCATTTGGCCGATATTTTGTTACATACATAATTGAGTAATACCAATATATCATAATAAAATAAAATTTCAATAATTTCCTAAATAGTTTGTGTTTTATTCAAAATCAACATCGGCCCTTGAAAATTTAACCACCCTTTACCTTTCCGGCCCATTTGGCGTATCAATTTTGAGCTCTTCCAGTGTAGTTGTCAGCTAAATTTTATATTAAATTTTATTCTACGAAATACCAAAAATAATTCTCACACTATATATGCAAACATCCCAGCAACAATAACAACTCACACCATACACACCACGGCCAGTCGTGCAAGTGAGGTCCGGACGGAAACCTCAATTAATAATATTAATATTAATTTTTGTCACTTCTGACCTGTTGATATGGCCACCTGTTTGTGGTTATCAGAATTTGCACAACAGCACACAGCAACTGGTAAATAGTAGATGTGAATATGGACAATATGTAGTATATTTATGTTTGTATGTATGCGTCAGTTAGTACATATACGTATGTACATGTATAATATATTGACACACAACGGGCAGTCTGAGTATCTGTTGATATTTTCACAGCTGGTTGCCACTTAATAGGCTCAGTAATGCCTTACAGGTATTGATTGTTGTAATAATAATAATAACAACAAATACATATATGCATATACATATACGAGTATATGAAAAATAACAACAAAGAGGCATTCACTACATACAAAGTGTAGTAAAATTAAACACGCAGCGCCATTATCAGTTGTGAAAACAATGAAATCACTATAACAACAGCAACAACAATAATGTCATAGTCTCAATTAACTGCGGCCACAGTCATAGCCACAAGCATAACACCATTGAATAGCGCTACGGCTGTTGCACGCCAATGACCATCAGCCATATAAGGCTGACTAAGGCAATGGTGGGAATAGCCATAAAAAGCAGCTGCGGCAATTTTTGTCAAACAGAATTTCAGTACGCAACTCTGATTATTTGTTGCCCTCGTAGCTAGCAGAAGAGAGAGAGGGAGAGAGAGCGCGAAGGAACAACCAGTAGAGTGTTATATATAAAGAGTTGAGTTGAGTTGATGCGGCTGCTGGACAATCCCAGCACACTGAGGACACCGCTGAAGCTCCTACCTTCACCTTCTCAAATGATCGAAGCATTTCATATGCCTTATAAAGGCAACGAGATTTCCAATATTCACTGAGGCCAACTCAGCGAGACAGTCGAAGAAGTGTTTCCCAAGGAACTGGTGTTGCGCAGATGCCAAAGCTGGACAGTGGCGGAGGTAGTGCTCGATGGTCTCTTTCTCCTCTTCGTTTCTACAGCTGCGGCAGAAATCGTTAGAGTAAAAGCCTATCCTATTTCCATGAAGACCCATTAAACAGTTTCCAGTTATTATACCGCTCGTTATGTTAAAGGAGAACCGGTCCATAGCTGTTTGGACACATTGCACGTGATCTCGTTCTACCATCTTGAGTCAGCTTCCCTGGTGAAGGTCAATTTAAGCATGGACCTAGCCGTGGACGGAGGTAGACCTGCATCATGTGCGTGTTTTAGGGTTCCTTCCCTTGCTAGTTCGTCTGCCGTTACATTGAAGAGGTCTGATTGCAGCCTGGCTATCGGAGTAAGAGTTATATATAAGAAGTGGTCCAAAAGCTGGCACTGTGGAATTGAGGTGGTGAAGGCAGACTATGGTCCTAATAAAGAGCATTTTTGTTTTAGGCTAGGGCACACCAAAAAGTGAACTTTTGAGGATCTAATGGCGTCTCAGCAAATGCTTGTGGATTATCAACAATCCAAATGTTTATTAACGCACCCATCGGGGACATTTCATTTTGGCTTCATTCATCGAATGAGGTTCGTTCGGCTTTAATTCTTACACAAATTGGATTTTGTAGGCCCGCACACCAAGATCCTTCCACAAAATTATCCGTATAGTGGATGGACACAGCTCCAATTGTTGCGTGCGATGGTGGAAGGACTTATTCGGGTCTTCTTCGATACTCTGCTCTACACTGTACGCACTGCATGATGTCTCTGACGATGTGCTTTCTCCACCAGAGTAAATGTGGTGCGAAACCGAACCATTGTTGCTCTTATTACCGACTCCATATATGATCTATATGTTAACCCATTTTTTCAACACATTTTCGGTTGTGTGCCTATTTACGGCTGTAATAGCGACTTCAGTTTCATTTTCCTAGACATAAATCGTCTCTAGTTGCTTGGCTCTCCACAAAAAACTACCCACCAAAGTGCAATTGCAGCTGCGAGTCGCCCAGTTGGGATCACCGTTTTGACTAATAATGAAATTTTCGAACGCAGTGCACGAACGATCGTTTATTACGTGGGCTCTGTGGCATGTAGCGCTGCCCAATTGAAATCGCACATCGTCCATGTTATTCTCTTTGACATTTGGAAACGAATAACTTCTAAGCCGGGCACAGTAACTATCGGCTTTGGCGGCAATGGCAGCTCCTTTTCCGTTTTCAAAAAAAAAACAAAAAACGGTCCAATAATGCCGCCGGTTCACATCTAGAACCGAACAATCTCTCGTTGAGGATATATTTGTTTTCCCATGGTTACGTGTG
Source organism: Ceratitis rosa (assembly GCA_037013455.1). Taxonomy (NCBI): domain Eukaryota; kingdom Metazoa; phylum Arthropoda; class Insecta; order Diptera; family Tephritidae; genus Ceratitis; species Ceratitis rosa. Next base: position 13,904,084 of record JAWMAG010000013.1, on the reverse strand, counting down.
GATTTTCTCAGCCTTAAATTGGTTTTTATGGAGCCGCCGAGATGAAAATGAGCTTCTTCAGGATACATGATTTTCTGGCAAGCGAACTTCAGGCCATTAAGCAAAGTTCTGCGAACGAAATGTGCGAAATATTGGAATTTATCCTGCAAACAATGCAGAGCAGGCTATTCGAGCACAGTTTGAGCTACAGCACTTGCTCTGAATTCCATTGTACGAGCAGGTTCGCGAGTTTGTTCGAAAACGAGCCATTTTGGAGAACTCTCTGCACAAATGGAGCCACAAACTGTCTGAGGGTTACGAAATTTTTGTCCAAATTTCGTGCTTATTTTCTTGCAGTTGCGGTTGAAGGCTGACCTTTTTCAAAGTAAGTTTTCAATATTATCGAATTTTCTTGAAGCCCAAACTTAACCATTTCGAATACCACAAAGCTGAGTATTCGGCATATGCAAAATGTCATTGCCATATCTGTTGTCTTTTTCTGTAGCCTTTTACTATACTAAAGCTTAATAGAAAAGAGTCCTGATTATTTAGGTCCTAAACTTGGAAAACATGAGGTATTCGGCGAGAGAAAGGCAACATTTCGTATCCTCCAGGTTATCGACAGGTGAAAAAGAGTGGGTAACCGTTTTGTGGTACTATACGGCGGACCAATGACTCGAATATTGGTCAGATCAACAATAAATATTATATAAAAAATTCTAACAATAGCCAGCGAGTGTACTTCTAGCATAAAATAAAAATCATCTGCTGAAAATCCACCACACCCGTCTCATACTTTCTTCCTTGAATGTTACTGGACCGGCTTTAATTCTTAATGTCTATGGAATCCATTACAATATAATGCAACTTCTCAAAGGATGGCAATAAATGAGAGCTGAGCCTCTTACTTCTTGATACTCTCAATCTACCAACTTTCTTCCTTCGTCTCAAGATCCGTTGTGGCAAATTAGACTTAACCACGTTAAATAGAATTTAAATAGAATTTTTTTTTGAAGAAAGATGGATAGTAATTGGTATAGTAATTCTAATTTCCCTCGACTTACTAAAAAGTATGCAAAGTTTTTCTACTTACTTTGAGACAAAGCAAATTATAATGTAATGAAAAAAACCGTTGCCTACATTTGGGCTCATTTTTATATATCAGCAAAGTCACACACCGACAACGCGCAAACATATTATTTCCATTTAATTTTTCATATATTTAAACGTTAAACAATGTAATTATTTTGCAACAGGAGTATTGTTATACAAAAGAGGTATGAAAAATGATTATTTATATGGCAAAAACAAAAAAATAAATCATTATGCTCCATTGAATTGAATTGCCGGGCGTATAAGTGTTATAGCAGAGTGTTTGCACTTAAAAACCACATTTGCGGTAACTCTGCAAAAAGCAATGCGCTTGATTTGTTTTTTTTTTTTTTTAATATTAATTTGTACGCATTGATGGGAAAATTATATTGCGAAAGTAAGGTAGTTTTTTTTTTTTGTACTTCTGAAATTTTTTTATCAATTCATGAGTGTTTTCATTATAAATTAATTTTTTTTTCATGCTTTTTATGAGTCCATTGAGAGATTATTGTTCCAAGGTACTTTTCGTGAAATTTTTAAGGGATTTTTTTTTCAATTATTTTTTAAGCATCAAATGTAAAAGAACTTTAAAAAAATTAAAATTTTAAAGAAGTAATATTAATTTCGGAACTAAAATTTTCGTTATCAAATAAAATTACTGCATATTTCGGTATTTTGGATCAGCTTCGATTGAATTTTCTGTCTATGCTGCTTCAGCTTTTGGACAAATTTTTTCGCTCTCGAAAATGTACAAAATTATAAACTATTCCTCTATCAAAAATTTTAGTCAACTCGGTCTTTTTAGAACCATTTTAACATGAGTTTCGACGAGCTCGGGTTTTTTTAACGTCGCCAAAATAAAACTGAAATTTTAACAAGTCTTTTTTAGAGCCACACAATCCTTTGGGAGATTCTTCAAATACGGCTATACTGAATACACAGTGCATATAAGTTTGTTCAGCTAACGGTAGCATGTAGTGGCATAAAATAATCGAGTTAGATATGGACATATGCATATCAAACTTTATGGCATGACAAGATGAATCGATTAAACCATATTGTTTCTCGGTCCGACTACCCATACGGCCGTTCGTCTGCCCGTGTGTTTAGGGGTTAACTCAAGCAAGAGTTAGTGATTGAGAAATTTTGACCATTTAATATAAATATCATTTGAATATATAATGTTTGGTTACACCCGAACTTAGTCTTCCCTATATATATTTTTTTTTATTAATTTTTTACAAAAATTTAATTCACTTTTACGACCATTTATGACAAAGTTTACGTGATACGGCGGGCAAAAAGTACAGCATTATGTAAATAATTTGCAGAAAAAATTCAAAAAAAGGCATGTAAGCCTTAAAATAACAGTAAGTTTTTCTACGACAAACCGCTGAGCGCATAATAATTCTGAACACTTTGACTACGTGGGTGGGTGTGTGTGTGTGGAAAACCACTTGTTTTCAGTAAATAAAAATTTTTTCTTCAAAGCACATAGCACAATTTAAACGTTTTAGTGATTTTTTTTTTTGAAAAATGTTTTAATTAAAAATATTATTTTAACATGAAAAGTAAAAAAAAAAATTATATAAAATATTTAACAATTTATACTTAATTTAATTTTTTTTTTATTTTTTTTTTTATTTTTTACTTTAAAAAAATTCATCATTTCAAAGTAGTTAAAGTAATTTTTATGAAAGAATTTTTTTTTTCGCTCATTCATTCATCATTATTTATCACTTCCACTCACTATTAAGCATGTTTATTGTCTGTTATATTTTCCAACCACAATTACATGGAAATGCAATTACCGCTCGAAAATCTCTACGTATTGACAATTATTTGCATAAATATTGACATTTTTCTACAATATTGTTGTAAATACATGGGAATTTTCAGTCATTACTATTGTTGTAATACAAAAAAATAAAAACACAATATAATTCCCAATTAATATATTCAACATAGTATACACATAGTAAATGCATATATATGCAGCTATAAATATAAATTTTTGTATTGTTTAAATAACAATAATGTCATGTGTGAAATTATGTCACGCATCAGTGCGTAAACACTGGCACGCGCCCATACAAACAGACAATCAAATACAAAAATAAATACTAAAAAGCCCGTTATAAACACTAACATAATCACAGTTTACTAGCAATCAAATAATGACCACAAATACATAAATATACAATAAAAGCTTACAATAATACCCATTATTTATATTAAAATCATTAAAGCACAATGTTGCCATAATTATATACACAGATAATGAAAATTAAATACATTGCTAACAAAAACCTAGAAAAAAAATTATCTAAATAATATTGTAAAAATATATGAAAAAATTAATACTTTAAAAAATAATGTTAACCAAGATATGAATACTAAGAAAAAAGCCGGCAATAAATTTAAATACTTATATATATGATATTAATTGTTGGCCGAACCATTCTCCTATAAATAAAATTAAATATACTTTGTAGTAAAAAACTGATTATTGGTATTTTTTTATGTTTTTTATTTGTTTTTTTTTTTGTTGCACATTCTGTTTTTGCTATCCACTTTGCTTCATTTACACACACATTCATTGTAATTTCATTAAGTCACATATTTATTGCATTTACATATTAACAATTATCAATGTGCCAGTATATTAATAAGTAGCAATAATCATCATTAACGTAAAATAAAACTAACAAAAAACTCGCACAGCACAAATGTGTAATCTAGCGAGTGTGAGACAATTATGCTAATTGAATAATATCAAATGGCTGACTAAGAAATAATTGCTGGCTACAATACAATAGTTTTACTTTCTTCACTAGTTCATTTTGTTTATTTATTTTACTAAATTTAATTTTATTTTATTTTATTTTACTTTATTTTACTTTATTTAATTTTTTTATTTTATTTTATTTTATTTAATTTATTTTATTTTATTTTATTTTATTTTATTTTATTTTATTTTATTTCATTTTATTTTATTTTACTTTATTTTATTTTATTTTATTTTATTTTATTTTATTTTGTTTTATTTTATTTTATTCCATTTTATTTTATTTTATTTTATTTTATTTTATTTTATTTCATTTTATTTTTTTTTTATTTATTTTCTTTTATTTTATTTTATTTTCTTTTATTTTATTTTATATTATTTTATTTTCTTTTATTTTATTTTATTTTATTTTATTTTATTTTATTTTATTTTATTTTATTTTATTTCATTTAATTTAAATTTTCTTTATTTTAGTTAATTTAATTTTATTTTATTTATTTATTTTATTTTATTTTATTTTATTTTATTTTATTTTATTTTATTTTATTTTATTTTATTTTATTTTATTTTATTTTATTTTTTTTATTTTATTTTATTTTCTTTTATTTTCTTTTATTTTCTTTTATTTTATTTTATTTTATTTTATTTTATTTTATTTTATTTTATTTTATTTTATTTTATTTTTTTTTTTAATTTTGTTTTATTTTATTCTAATTTAATTAAGTTTATTTTATTTTAATTTAATTTATTTTATGGTACTTTATTTTTTTAGTTTATTTTTTTATGTTAGTTTATTCTATTTTATTTTATATTATTATATTTTATTTAATTTTTTGGGTTTTAGTTTACTTAAATTAGTTTCATTATTTCATCCTTTTTACAACATTTGCTTAGTGCACGACTCAATTTATTTGTCTGCTTAGCATACCTTGGTGTCTCTCTAACTTTCCTTTCTTTCTCTCTCCCACTACCGTCGGCACGATCGTCCTCATTTTAAGCTCTTTCAATATTTTCTTCATATTTACAAGTGTATTACTTTTCTTTCTCTTCTCTCGCTCCATCTTCCTACTTATTTCCATCCCAACCAACGCGCCTTTAATGGCTCGTTACTAAAAGTTTTTCGATTTGGAGCTTATCCAAAGTGCACACCCGTGTAATAATGCGAGAATTTATAAATAGTCTTTCTTGCAACTTAATTAAAAATTTCTGGCACGTTGAAATAATCGCTCACCACAACTTAATGGACGGAGAGTTCACTAAAATTCATATAATCGTACACCAACCAGAGTCTTAACGCGGCAATGCCTTCTTTGTCAGAGTTTCCTTTTCTTATTTAAGGTGTGCAAGTTTGCTGGCGTTAAAGCTCTTATCGTGGTGAGGGACTAATAATTTATAAGTTTGCCATAATTGTAAATATGGATAAACAACATTGTGAGCAAAAAATAATTTTTGAAAGAGAATATTGTAAAACAGCAAACTCCTTTAAATTCTACCTTTCTTGCGTGAGTTAAATATCGAGAAAAGTAGAATTTTGCTAAAGAAAATATTTTTAACCGACATCATCCGAGGAAGACAGTTACATATGTACCTATACTCAAAGACTTAATATTGGAGCACGATCCAGCTTTTTGATCTACCGCTGAGCTGATTTTTAAAGAGTCTCCCCTATATAAAATAGTCTCATTTTGATACCAATTTCTCACAGTGTCCACCAAATCATTTGAAACTCATTGATGTCCTTCATTTCTCAAAATGCCCATCAGATTGCTTAGAATACAATAACCATTTAGAACCTTCTTATTCTACTAATAAATATATAAACATATAAACATATATACTCTTATACATAACCATCACATATCCATTTCAAACCGAAAGGACTAACTGCCGACCCTCTTAGCAACTACTTTACTAATGGCAACATACGAATAAGGACACAACAAAGGCCGATGAAACCACTAGCTTAATACAATAAACTCAACTAAATCAACAACAAAAACAACAAGTAGAACAACTTAAGTAGTATTGGCCACTATAAAGGCTAAAGACAATCTTCAACTTAATAATATTACGAGTCATTTGTGTCATTAAAGTCATAGCAACAACATAACCAGCACCCGCAGCCGAACTAACAAGCTCAATGTGGCAAAGACAATGAAGCATAACAGCATAGTGAACCGTAGAGAGGATGAAGAAAGTGAAGAAATAATAAGAAATGGCTAAGCGACTAATGTCGGCTTCTGAATGACCTTTTGACATTTGTAAACTACAAACTTAACGGATTCGAAAGCACTCGTGTTACAACAACTTCTAGTAGCAGAGTAAAGTGTAGTGTGAAAAGTGATTTAGTTTCTACATTCAGTTGCTTTTAACCTTCATTCGAAGTGACTTTTGTTTGTTTAAACATGTGTGTTTGAGTTAGAAGTAGCACGGTGTGAGGAGGAAGCTTACTCATATTATAAGAAATCTGTTCTAATGACTAGTGTAGATGTTTGAACAGCGCGACCGAATTGTTAGATGGCAGTGAATAAGAGTTAATATAAGTTAATACATGGCTGCGGACTAAGCTAGTCTGATGAACAACCAAACAGTATTCGCATTCGGAGCTTGCTCATAAACCAGCAGCTTCAAGAAACAGTGGGTTCGTTACGGCGGAGGTCGAAACTCATCCGCAGAGTTGATAAGTTCCATCTATTTAATTGAAACTGATGCTGGGAAACACGAAGTTAACATTTCGTCCTAAAGTAGTGTTGAGTGATGGTCCCACAAGTTCAATAATTAAGTTTTCTGCTCTCACTCTTCTTCCTCTCTCTCTCTCTCTCTCTCTCTCTCTCCCTCTCTCTGTCACTCTCCCTATCGCTCTCTCTGCTTCCCTCCCTTAAAAAGGATCTCCTTAGATAGACCATAAACTCTGTGGACGTCGCAGCCATTTGCTCAATAATAACGATCTATCTATCTTCAAAATGAACCCTAAACATTCTCTCTCTCTCCTCTCTATCTCTCTCTCTCTCTCCTTTCTATCTCTCTCTATTTCTCTCTCTCTCTCCTTTCTCCCTCTCTCTCTCTCTCCCCTCACTTTCTTCCCTCTCTCTTTCCCCTCTCCCTCTCACCTCTCCCTCTCCCCTCACTCTCTTCCCTCTCTCTTTCCCATCTCTCACCCCATAAAACAGGAGTTAGGAATCGAATGCTGTGGAGACAGATACTATCCGCTTAAGATAGGCAGAAGTACTACACCCTCTTTTAGATATCAGGAGAGGGTGAGTATCGACTCCTCCTCCTTTAGGAAGTGGAATAGTTATTTAGAAAAGCCAAGGGACTACTCCCTCTCTGGGAAAGCCATAGTGAGACTACTCCATGCCCTTACAAACAAACACGTATTCAAAGGTGGCGGGAGCCTTCTAACATCAACGATAATTCGGAGCTCGTCATAAGTTCCATAGTCCACTTTAGCATAGACTATCACAGCTTGGTTACTCGTCCTGTATCTCGCACGTTAAGGCTGTAGATAAGTATGGATCTTTTGATTAATGGAACCACACAGAAACTCTCAACAGCAGCTTTTCTGCGATCCGCTTTCCTCATATAAGTTTCTTCAATGCCATTTTCAACTTCGTCCAGCAGCTTAACTTATTACATGCCAGACACACTAAGTAGTTGTTTTTCTAATTATAAATTACAGTGAAATTTGTTGTGTAAATCTTCTCAACTTTTCTTGGCCGTGGCCTGTCTTTGCTTGTGCTACCAAATAACATTAACACTTTGCAAAGCGTAAACTTTAGTGACCGTTCGTGCCGAAGTGGCCAAACACATTAGAACTAACTTTCACAAAACAATGAAGTGCCGGAGATTGCGAAGACGCGTGACAATGTTGGCGGGCTTCAATTTCAAATGGAGATGGCACTGCGAGGCGCGGTTAAACAACGATTCTTTTGGAGTGGACAACTTTTCTTGAAGATTTCTTAGAGATTGAAATTTTTTTTAGCTTCAAAATGGATTTGTATGGAGCTTCTTCTAAAGGAAAGTTATGTACTAATTCCAGCGTGATAGTTAGACCACACTTTGATTTCGGCATGCAAGCCAAGGCATTTAATGGAGCTAACCTGAAGTTGGTCATAGAGAATGTAACCAGACTTGATTTAATCACGTGAGACAGCATAGGCAAGCAAATATCTGTGCAGCGATGGAACGATGCTCTGAAATAAACTGTAGATCACTTTAAAGTACCTCACTTCAAGACTCACAGCTGGAAGATCCCAATCGACTTGTTGTTCCATTTGAGGATATAAGCACACATTGTATTACAACTGCGGCCCTCATAAACTTGACCATCACCGTAGAGCAAGAACTTCTAAACACTAGCAAACCAAACCATGGAGTTCGTCTGACGATTCTACACTTTACGGATTTGTTTCGAGCAAGCTTGTCTGCTAAAAAGTAGCCGCATGACCACCCTCCTTCGTGTGTGTGTTCACAGCAGCACAGTGCAGCACAAAGTGACTGGAAAGACTTATCGATACCGGTGAACAATGACTAAGCATATTCAGCGATCATAATTCAAAGATAACACTATATGACTATGGTACATGCGAGTATATTATGCATTGTGTGCAGTAATTTACGAGCTTAAATTTTCTAACAAGTGGCTCGTGTGCTCGCGTGTGGGCTCTAAATCATTATGCATTAATTTTATTTTCAAAAATAATATATTTATATTAGTAGCTATGTTGATAGGTGTGAGTAAACACATTTAAGCACAATCTATATCTATTTCTTTTTCATATTCTTATTCTTCTATTTAGCTGACGCAGACAACGCTTACGCAATTATAGCCGAGTTAACAACAGCGCGTCACTCATTAAATCTTTTTGCCGTTTGTCACCAGTTGGAAATAACAAGTACAGCCAGGTCTTTCTAACATAGTAAAGGTCTTCCTCTTCCTCGCAATACCAACAGGTCCCTCCTTCTACCAGCGGGTGCTGCAAGGAAAACTTTCAAAGCTGAAATATCCATGCGTACCACTGTTTCTTGATTCGCTGAACTATATCAACGTCGCCGTATATTTCGTACTACTCATCGGTCCAACGGCTGCGATGTAAGACTTTTCCAACTTGTAGAGAACCATAAATCTCGCGCAAGACCTTTCTCTTGAAAATCAGATGTCGCCATCGTCCATGCTTTCGCAATATATAGCAGTACGCAAATGATAAACGACTTGTAGAGAGTCTTTCTTCGTCGGCTTGTAAAGTTGGGCCTTTGTTCGTCGAGAGAGAACTCTGCTTTTCAGTCTCCTACGCAGTTCAAAGAAGCATTTGTTTGCAAAAGTGATGCTGCGTTGGATTTCAAGGCTAGCATTGTTGTTGGTGTTAATATTGGTTCCAAGTTTTTAGTAAGTTATTCTTTTGAGCACCAATTTGCGAAGTGTACTAAAGTATAGTCCAATTACGGCCACCCTGGAAGTAATCCAAGCGCAAGAAGGTCGGGATATTGGATGGGCACTTATCTCAAGGAGCGAAACGCCAAAGGGAAATATGCAAGGGATTTGAAAATGTACGAAGCTCACAAGCTCACTAAAAGTATTTATAGAAATCTTCAGAATGACACAGGAAGCGTTCGCAAATCCTTCTGACTTGCTGCTAATGCACTTACGCCGCAGGACATGTTCTAATTATGTAATCATGTTCATGTCTTGTTAGAACCTAAGGTCGTCTACAGGAAAATCCTTCAAATTCAGGCACAAAATGGCTCTGTAGTGTTCCCCAGAAGTGATTAAAACAGTATTCACCAATGATGCTGTTGTTGTTGTTGTAACCGCAAAAATATTCCTCAAAGTAATTTTTGAGGAATGTTGCGGCAGTGACAGTCCTTGGCCGGGTAAAAAATCCGGGTCGTTCCGGTATAAAGACCCGACTGTCGCGGGAACTATTGGATTTTAGTCGCCTCTTACGACCAATGATGATTCACACCGCCTGTAGTGCACACCAAACAGTGACTTTTGAGGGTCTAATGGCGTCTCAACAATGACTTGACGATTATCATCACTTCCAATGCGAATGTTTTTTTTTTTTTTTACTCAACCAAAATTGAGCTTCAACGCTGAGGAAAATTTTCTTCTAACATTCGGTTTCGGTGTCCATTTGGCTTTGGCCCATTCGCGACTCGCTTGATGTTTGTTAGACTTCAATTATTGCACGAGTTGGATTTTAGAGGTCCGCAAACCTTCCGCAAAATCTTCTATAGAGTGTATGGATACAGCCACAATTGTTGCACGCGGAGCCGGATGGACTTATTTGGGTCTTCTGCGTTACTCTGCTCCACACAGCAGCAATAGCGTCAACCGATGCGCGCCGTATGACGTGCTTGAGGTGGCGCATTATCCACTCGAGAAAATGTGAGGCGAAACTGAAACATATTTGTTCATATTGCCAACTCTCCTGAACAAAGTTGTTCCGTAGTAAGTCTGCTCAGTTCGTACACCGACAAAAGTATTGCCTCATTAACAACCAAACATATAAAAAGACACCCTTTAGTAGGGCTTTATTATACCCAGTACAGACGATACAATATGGAAAACATTTCTGAATGCGACACAGTAGAAACTTTAAGTACGAACTAATCAACACGCTCCCCAAAGATAAGACAACCTTTTTGTCCGCTCGTAAATTAAGTCAAGTTTTAATTGTTTTGAATAACCCAAAGCACAAAAAGAACCCAACAAACTTATCTTCTAATCAACGAATTTTTCTTTTTTATTTTTGATTGATTTTAAATTACAATCACACTTAGTCATACCACTCGAGGGAATTGGATTGATGATAAAGCACAAGTTTGGCAAATTTATATTTTTTATCAACTTTAGCGCGGCACTAAATTTAAATTTACTATCTTACTTTTGTAATTTCCTTTGTTAAATACCTATATATATACATACATAAAATAGCAACAGCACTTATTAGAACTTCTGGCCTTTATTTGCAAAAACCTGAACCAAAAGCCTCGTTATAGCCTCTTTATTTTCTAAAGTTTTACCATTTAATGAGTTCTCCAAAGATCGAAACAAATGGTAGTCTGACGATGCAAAGTCAAGGCTATAGAGCGGATGCTACAACAGTCCTCAGCCAAGCTCTCTCAGCGCCGTCACATAGGAGATGAGAAACCTTTTCTTGCTCCTCATCGTTCTTACAGCCTCTACAGTATCTTCTGAGGGGAATTTCCAGACTCGATGCATGTCGTCTTATCTAGCAGCGATTTGTTAAAACTCGTTCAATCATAGAGATTTTCGCTCTTTTGACAGTGTATAATTCGCGTGACCTTTGCCTGTCCCATTTCGCTCAAATTTGTCTAGAAACTCTGCAACTAGCAGTGAGGTTTTACTTTAATTAGACCTACTCGTAAGTAGAGACCCTGACTAGCAGTTTACATGTCGCAAAAGTTATACCAATGCATTCTTTGTTGGGAAGAATATGCTTGGTCGTCTGCTTGACAATGGCCCTGTGACCAAAAACCCAAACCAGAGACAATCTGTTCTGTTTGGCCATCTCCTGCAGAGTTCGGCAATAGTCCAGTACAATTTTTGTTGTTGCTAGCCAATGTTGAACAGCAGCGGTTCGTGAGTAGTAAACAATCTTCTGTGGAAACTTCTCTCTCTCCCTTTCAACCACCTTCATGCACCAAATCTCTTCACTTGCTCCATTCTTTCCGTCAACAAAAGTTAATATCCCCAAAGAGACACTTCAGCCGCGAACAAACTATTTCACAACACTTTCAGTTTGACGATAAAGTGGCAAACAATGAAAGACTACGACGAGTACTTAGTCAACTTTTCTATGGTGTAGAGGCAATATTACAGTGACTGTGGCTGGTTATGGGTGGTTGACTAAGTGTAGCAGCTGGCTCACGCCTGCTTTTTAAATCTCTGCAATTGACGTTCAATATTTGACGGTTGTTGGTTGACAATTGGCAGTTGTGGTTAGTTGTTTACCTGATGAGTTGCTCATTTGCTGTAGAGTGTAGTTGAGGTTGTGCTGCTCTTTTCGAGGACTTCGACGGTGGACGTTGTTGGTCAAGGCAAAGAGGAGTGTACGAAAAGGAATGGGTTGAAGGTAAGAAGTGAAAAGTTGATTTGACGAAGGTTGCTTGCAGTTTGTAAGGAGTCAAAAGTTGTGTGCTGTAGAGTAGAAGGTGTTATAGTTTCTTGCGACTTTAGTGTAGTCTTCACCGTTCTGCGGTAAACAAGGGTTTATAAATCTACCTGAAGACCTTACTAGCATATAGCACTTCTTGTAGAATTTGGTCTTCGTTCTTCCGTGAAGAACTCTACTTGGATTTCATGGCGGTGCTGGTATAATTTCAATTATGACAGCGGCTATGACATAACAGCCAAGACGAGAATGTGCTGACTACGTGGATCTATTTACTTCGATCTCTTTCACAGACATCCCCTTACATCATCAGTTGCCTCCCTTGTAGAAAATTGAAACTATGTGGCTCGTTGTCTTGAGCTCGAATAAGTCCTTCGCAAATCTAATGACCGGTATTGGTTTTCCAGCCTGGATATCCCAAACTTTATCAACTGGAACTTGAAAAAACTTGAAGCCCCTTTGCTACCGCTTCCAAATGTCGTGCGGTTGGGATCTCAAGATCATTTGAAATCGAACTAATATTTGAATCCTTCATTTTACAGATTCGGTGAAGATGTGGATCTTTACCAAAAGCCTTTTGATAAACCAGGCGGAGGAATGTGTTCCATTCTAAATTCCTTATGGTCAGCTGAGTATAAAACTTAACCTAACTTAACAATCACCCCGTTAGTTTTGCTATCTCTATACTGGGAAAAGAAGCAAGGGAATAGGTAATATAGTGAAAGAGGACTAGACGAAATATTTCACAGTCATGAAACGAATAGTCAGGATTCTCCTGTTTATCTCCTACCTCTATGTGGACTGTCATAACTTTGGAATCATAGATAGTTCTGTCTATTCAAGGTCCAGCATTAGTATCATCAATATTGTCTGTCTTGAAATCCAACGTGGAATCACTCTTACCTAAAGGTGCTACTTTGGATTGTGCTGACAATTGAAAGGTAAAATCTTCCCTCGACGAACAAACCTCAAACTTTTGCAAGTCGTTCCTTGTCTCTCTTCCTCGAATGGTCCAGCAGCGTAAACTCTGATAGTATCCGATGAGTCGACGGAAGAAAGGTTTCGCGAATCATTTAGGAGCCTTCGCATATTAGCGACGCAGAATACCGCAGGAGATAGAACGTTGAGCTATAAAAGATATGAGTCGATATTGTTGCTAACTAGGACAGATCTTCAGATTGTATGAAAGATTTCCAACTATGATTTTCCACCTAGGACTCGCCGTTGAAAGTAGAGGAGGAATAAGACATCCACTGCTTTACAAATATCAGGTGAAGAAGAGCGTAGCTTCACTTGCTGTCTCCCATCGGCACAGCGAACTGTGAGGAGTAGAAACAACTACGAAGATGGAGCACTGAAACTGCACATACATATATATTGGGACTTTGCAACCCCAAATCTTGATGTTTTCCCAACAAATGAGGGACCTGCTATTTATACTAAGCCGTCTCCGAACGGCCGATGGATATTTATAAAGAGCTTCGTCAGAAAAACACTTGGAGAGCTTGACGTTCTCTGCCGAGGGCCGATCGCAATTAGAAAATTTAACTTAATTTTTTAATTAAATTAATTTTCCATAAATTTGGTTAGTGTTGGCGCCGTGACTTGAACCCGAGCCTTCCGAATATCAGTACGCAATGCTAACCATTCTCTCCTTAAATTTCGGCTCCCGCTCTTATCATACTCCCTCGACACCCGCTCTTTTACTGCGCTCACTTCCTAACCAATAAGTCTCAAGCGTCTCTATTTCATTTCGTGCTGACTTTGTTTGGCACAACTCAATTTTGTAGAATCAAATTGCAAAGAGCGCTTCATTTTTATAAAATTTATATGAGTATCCATGTCTGTGTGCACATTGTCAACTCACTTGTGTAATCACACGAATCGGCTTGTGGCAACATTTGAGTATTTGCTTGCTGACAACGTTCAACGTTTAACAAGATTTTTTCCGCTTTTCTTGTTTCATTCCTTTTTGTTATTGTTGTGAAAGGCGTTTTTTCTTTTCATACTTATTTACATACTCGTATACTCGTATATATGTACATATTTCCTCTCATTAACCATGCAAAAGTACAATGACAACAGCGATGGTAAAAAACAAGAGCACGAGAGAGGCAGGGTATAAGAGAAGGAATAGCTCGCCATATCATATCTCTTTCTGTTGTTGTTCTTCAGGCTGCTGTTGTTCTTTTTCATATTCACATGCCACGAAAAACATTTCATGCATTTTTCATCACATGCACATAACAATCAGCGCCGAAGCTGAAGGCAATGCCACAACCAATGCTGCCATCCCTCTCCCACTTTGCGAAAAATATTTCTCTAGCCACAAAAAATGTATGGAAAAATAATTTGCATGAAAAAAAAATATTTAAAACATATCTGTTGCATTTACATATACACGTATGTATGAGTACGATGTGACTTGTAGTTATAATTGTCCTGTAGTAAAATGAACTGGTTAAAAACTAGTTAAAAAATAGTTTGAAAATAAGTATGTCAAACAAGCGCAACTAGTCAGCACATTTCTCACTTGGGTGGTACGTAAATAAGCAAAGTTGTCACATTTGTCGCTCCGAGAATCCTCAAGTAATTTAACAAGGCCAAAACATTTACTATCTGATAGCCTCTTTGGTCCGGAGATGTGAGTGGACTCTGTTTCTTCATGGGCGAAATTGCCAGCGGCAATCCAGAGCGTTATGGTCCTACGATAACCAACTTTTTTTTGGCCTCTCAGTAAAGAACACAACTTGGACAATATGTGATTTTAACAAAATGGTGTCACAAGCTACACAATAATGGCGAATATGACTTTATTGCTAGAGAAATATCCCAGCCTCGTAATATCTCGACTTGGTGATGTCAATTGGGTACCTTGAATGGTGGCTACGCTAAAAACAGTACTTAAGCGGATATACCTTCAACTCTAGAGCACTCGAAAAACAACATTACTCAAATTATGGCTGAGATAACACCCAATGTATGTCAAAAATTACATCGAGCGAATCGAAGTTTGCAAAAGTTCACGAATGACTTAGTGTTTCACATATAATGTAAGGGTTCAAATTTTATATTGAAAAAGTGTTTTTTTTTTTAAAGAATTTTAAATGAATTTTATTTAGGTTTCTTTTGTAACCGTTGAAGTATAGTGAATGTAGCTTTAAAACAAACAAATTCCTTTAAAGATAATAAAAATAATAATATTGTGCACCAATTACTTTTATGAACCTTCCCGAAGTATCAGTCTATAAGGTGGTGCAAATTTAATGAAAATCTGTTCAGCAGTTTTTGAGTTTATGGCGAACATACAGACAGACTAACAGACGCGGTGGAGCTAAATTTTCCAATTGGGGTCGCCCCTCTTCAGGGTATGTTAACCCCTCCGAATGTATGTCTGACATGCAATAAAGGCTTCTCATAAAAAACCATAACCCTCCATTTGTTGGAAATTTCTTCAACAGTCTTCAAAATCTTGCCTCTTAAGCTTATCAAGTTCAGCATTAACCGTATTAATTATCTCCTCGTTGCTACGTCTGACCCTTCTCCAGTGGAATAGCAGCAACGATTTTAGATCGGGTGAAGTAAACTGATATCATTACTTTTGCTGCTGATTTTCGTTGCTTAGATTTTACAGGTGGGTTTGCTCCTGTTGGGCTCCATACCAAGGACTGCTGCTTGGTTTCTAGGTCGTACTTAGAGAACCAAGATACGTCACCAATAACGACTTTACTAAAGTTGCTAGACTGACCATTTTCGAATTTATTTAGGAAAAATTGAGCATAATACACCCGAGCATCTTTTTGGGCCTCATTTAAAATTAATGCTTCAGATTTAACAATCAAGAATATAGGAAACTTTTTAGATCAAAATCAGTCCTCAATCACTGATCACTGAAGAAAAATCTAACAAAGATCTTACCACAAATCATCATACCTTTGAAATTTTATTCAAGAAAATGTCCTGAGACAAAATTTTCTTGCAGAGAAGTTTAAGTCCTATAACCCACAGTTAATTGCTGAGATTTGATACTGGGTGGCTGCTACACCATACGTCGATCTGTTGGCCTTTTGCGGTAACAGATGGAGGTTCAATTTAATTCGAGGCAAATTTTTCGTCATGTAAGAAGAAATCAAGAATGTTTGCGGGACTAAAAAGGGCTTTTGTTAACTAATTTTGAAACTTCTACTAGTCCTTTGTAGAGCTAAGCTCTTTAATATTTAAAACATGTTCTAGATAAAGCCTGACAGAAACAGAGGAAATGATTGAACGTCACCAACACTTCCTGCATGTGCCACTGCTAGTACCGTCCATTCCGTTCGTGTGGAGTGTCTATACGCCTATACGTCTTTTAGTCGTATGTTGATTGGATTTCGGACGGTGCTAGCTAACTCAAGAAGACAACCCTCCAGGTATTGTACTTCTGTAACGTGAAAATTTGTCCAAAATCTAACTCACTAGAGACCAGCGCACTAGAGACCGTCGAACACATCAGCCGTTTTTGATTCGGCCGTATAGATTTTGCAAGTTCCGCTGGCAGGATGCACATGCTTGCGCTATTCACCTTTATTTTAATGTATTTTGAAACTTCTTTCCGAAATAAAGTGTGAGGTTATTAAAGGTAAGGATGTATATGACAATCTACACACTCAATTCAGCTCAATAACTGATGAAGCTTCGAGACTCTTGAACAATAAGGGTGCTGTAGGGTCCAGTGACACCATTTGAAGTCAGTCAGAAAGTACTCTCAGTAATGGCTGCTCCCACAATGATGCCGAAAGGTAGCTAGAGTGATTCTGCATTGAATTTCAAGGCTAATACTATCAGCGACTTCAACAGTGACAGCGGAGGCAAGACGCGAGTGAACGGAGTATTTGCGAATATTCGTCTAGTTCCCATCAACCCATTCGCCTAGCTTCTACAATGGTGCCGTTATTGAGGCTAATGATATCAATATCACTACAACAGTTGAATACTGTTGTAAGAGATTCATCTCTACTCTTTTTGATTCTACAAGTTATATTAATTTCTACAAATTACGTAAAAGAAGTTAAACGAAAGAGAGTCACAAGAATTATTAATGAAATTTTTAAATACAATTTCAAAGTAATATTACATAATTACGAAGAAAAGCTAACAAAAACACCAACAACGTGTTCTTTTAAATAAAAAATTACACCAAATAAGCCAAGCCACGAAAGCAGAGCACTAAACTATCTACCTTATTAGTGACTACAAGTGGTCAACGAAGAGAGCAAGCAGCCAGAAGAGCGAGAAGAGCTTGCAAGAGGTGCGAGTGGAGAACTGAAGTGCATGACAGCGACAGTAATTAACCTAGAAGCAGCGAAGTGGCGAAAACAAAGCAGCTGATGCAGCAAAGGCTCTTATGGGCAAGAGTTGGAGCTAGCTCTTTTTATGGCAGAGAATAAACTCGTCCTTAATTTACAAACGAAGAAGAACAAAAACAAGATTTGTATAGAATATAGGCAAAAGAAAATGTACATTAATTACTGTGTTTGTATATATGGTACTAGAACTCGAGACCAAAAAAATAAAAAAACAAAAAAAATAAAAAAAAAATAAAAAAAAAATACAAAAAAATCAAAATAAAATGTTTTAAATAATAAAAAAAAAATAAAAATAATTGAAAAAGTACAATAATAGTTGTTGACTCACAAAAAACAACAGAGCATAATAAAAAGCGAAACAAAAAAGACGAAAAAGGCACAAGAACAACAATCAAAGTGCAGCAAAGAATTCTCAAATGAAAAGACTACAAAAAAGAATGCGGACAACGGCTGGAACTACTACAATGTGTACAGAAACAATGTTATCATCATCATCAACAACAACAACAACAACAACAACAACAATAGCTAGTAGATAACAGAAGGTAAACAAACCAAGCACCAAACTCTGCACTCAGCTCTGCAGTTCACTCGTTCACCAGCTGCGTACTCACACCTCAGCAGCGGCGAGTTCATTGCTGCAATTAAGCATAATACTCGTGGATAGATTCGTAGAGCTTTTCTTCATACTTGCACTTGTGACAGAGCATAAAAAGGCGCAAATTTCATTAACGCACTCCTTGACTCTCCAACGAGTATCAGGATAAAAACAAAAAAAAAAAAAAACGAAAAAAAAAACACAAAAAGAACAATTTTAATTAGTTAAACACTTTGGACCATTATTTAAGCGTTCGCATTGTTTGGAGTGGAAGAGCAACCGGTATGGAGAAACAACAACACCAGTGATTGAGCTCAGAAAATCTCAGGAAGAAGGGAGTGACAAAAAAAATGTTTTCTGACATATTCCTTTCATTCAAGGGCCTTTAAGGCATGAGCTTTAGTGTCTGCACCCTTTATTCAAAGGACACAGAGAGAGTCAATAATGAATTGTCCAAAATTTCCTTCTAGATGCTTTAGCCATGTTGTTAAATAGAGCAAGTAGCTGTTTATAAGGACCGACTCATCAAAGAAAGTCCATTTTATTCTACGTGGAGCCTGCGCGATTACAGCTTACTCAACAATAGCACACCAGTCGCTTCTCCTCTCCTCCGTTCGACGCCAATTGGAGACCTAGAAATTGACAGATAGATATACACGTATATAGATAGATAGACAAGAGAAAATATGCTAAGACTAATGGGTTTTAGTGCCTTCTAATTCTTTCGCAACACTTCAGTTAGAATCCTAGTAGGCTTGAGAGTTGATTGATTATAATAATATAATTTTGTCTCTGTCTACCTCTAGCTACAGCTTCGCATTCCTACTGCATGAGCGCTAGTGTCTCGGTTATTAGCTCACAGAAGCGATACGTTTTTTCAGCACTACTTTTGATCCTAAAAATATATTTGCCTAGCTTGTAAAGCTATCGGAGACCAGAAACCAAGCGCTTCTGCACTTGATATTTCCAAACTAAGAGCAGGTCGTTCGCCTTCTCGGCTTCCACCACCCGGTATTGCAATGGATACCCTCAGAGCAGGAGCAAATTAGGAAATTGGTCTGACTAATATTTGAACCCTTTCGCAAGTTAACATCTCGGCTTATGCTGCTACCAGCTTCATTGTGTTAGCGACAAAATTTCCCTCTCCAGATCTCGCAGTTTGGTCTTATGAATACCACCCACAGTAGTTCGCCAAAGAAGTCTTCAGGAAAATATTTGTGAAACTTCTAAACTACGTCAAGCCACTTACTGAGCTTTCAAGCCTTATATAAAATGTCTACCCCAGTACGTTCAATATGGGACTAAAAATCTTCCTTCATACTAGAAAATTTGTTGATTCTCACAACTACAACATCATTTAACTGTCATACTCTCGACCTCAATACAAATTATATTATCACTCAATGAGTTGAGTAGGTTTTGAACACATTCTATAAGACTCTCTTTGAAAAAACTGCTTCATTTTCGATATAACTTCTGTTATTTACCGACCTCTCTCTTTCTCCCTCTCTTTCTCTTTTACTCCCACCACATTATCTGGGTACAAACGGCAAACACCAGTAGAACCTTTCGAAGAAAACTCAAAAACAGCTTGTAAACAATAAATGTCGCTCAGAATGAATTCAAAATACAAAACGTTCAACAAAATATTATTAAATGCGACGCAACTTTGACAGTTGGAAGTGCAGCCAACTTAATGTAGCTTCGGTATGGCATACACTCAAGCAGCTGTTGGCAGTCGAGCTGATGCGCGTCTTTTCAGTTCTCACTCAAAGAGGAAAGTAGTAAAATCTCTGCTGCTGTCGCTGCTATTCAAAAACGATTGCGCCGAATTTATGACTTTAGCAAACAAAGGGAAATTTTGAATTGCTTACTCATTGTCTAGCCAGAGTTGGTGTTTTTTTCACGTTTGCACTCGCTACTTATTGTTTTAGGCAGTCGCTGCCTTTTTTCCTTTTTTGCATAGTTTTTATTTGTGCTTTCATTTCGTTCTCCTGTTGTTTTCTTCTCGATTGTTCTTACAGTTGGCTTCGCTATTTCATTGTTTTCCTGAAAGCTATTAAAAATTAAAATTACCTTCATTCATTTCACATACGCACACTAAATTCCGTGCACCCTTTGGGAGAAATAATGTGCTGGGGCTCTGGGGAGACAGGTGGTTTGTTTTCTAAGTTTGAAAAGTGAGTGAAAAAGCACAAGCAAAAGTAGTTCGTGGAAACTTTGACGAGGGTAATTATTACTTGCGGCTCCCGCACGTCAGTTTTTCATGTGTGTATGTGTTTCAGTTTAGGTGTGAAACTGCAGCTCATCATGAAAGCTGGAAAGTTATTAAGTTTGTACCACGATGGAGCTCTGCCCACTCAAACGCTTGTGCTAATTACATTGCAGAACAAGATTTTTATTGAGAGACAATGCCAGGAAATTATATAGCAATGGAAATATGATTAGCACGCCGAGGGTGTGCGGGTATCTTGCACGTTTAAGGTGGATTATGGGCACGTTTATTAAGTTTGAAGCGCTCCAAAAGGCTGCAGCACCTTCAATCGGTAATGAGCAAAGGGAACAAAACAACTACTTCAATATTCGAAAAGAACAGCAAAGAGTGTAGTGGTGCAGCTTGGCTGAAGGTAGTGTCTGGCAACACTATGGACGTCATATCATCTAAGTGAGACCCCCTGGATCCACAAGGTCAACCTAACCCAGCTTCCAAAATCTATTCTCTTGTTGTAAGAAGACCTTAAGGTGCATATAAATGAAGTTGGTCAAGAGGAAGTGCGAAAGTTTCTTCGCACCGGACGAAGCAAGTTCCAAGTTCCTTCATATTTAAAGAATCAGTACTTTTTTCATCTTCAAACTGAACTGACCAATGGATTATTTTCGAAAAAATGGTATCCTATCTCTCTCTCTCTCTCGCTCTCTCTCTCTCTCTCTCGCTCTCTCCCTCTCCCTCTCTCTCTCTCCCCCCCTCTCTCTCTCTCTCTCTCTCTCTCTCCCTCTCTCTCTCTCTCAAACTTTACTTAAACTTAAACTCTTTATGCCATCGAAACATGGCATGCACTTTTACAATTTTAGCGTACGTTTCCGAAGCTTTTCGTCCAATTTGGCGCAAAATTTTATCGCGGCGTATTGCTCTTGATTTCGTTTTTTCCATTTTCGTGACGAGCACCACGAACACACGTTGACTCAACACGACACAGCAGGCGAACTAAACAAGCTAGAGTGATGGCAAATATATCAATGGAGAGAAGAAGGATGCCGGGAGAAGGGAAAGGGGAAGGTCGCAGGGTTACTACAATCGCGGCAATATAAACAGTCTCATTACTTAATTGGCACACCACGTATTATCTTTCTGGCTTAGCTTCTTGTCTAAGATGACTCCTAAAAATTTGGCTTTTGACTCCAGGCTACGTTGAAACCCGTGCGATACTCGTGGGTTGAAAGCGGGGATCTTGTATCTCCTTGTGAATAACATTAGTTCTACTTTGTTGAAGTTGACACAGAGGCCGCATTGGGTAATCCAGGACGATAGCTTTCTTAGTGTTGACCAAAGAAAAATAAGGCAAGTTTCAAAAGTCAAGTTTAAACACTTAAATTAAAATAAATTTTAGCCCCTTTTGATGTCTCAATAACAAATTCACATTCAAGCCAAACAAGTGATTGCCAGACAGTTGGTCAGTTGGGCGCGCATACGATTCCCTACCAACAAATCAAACCCAAAATTGATTGATATTTGCTCTCACTTCTTCCTTTCACACTCATTCCACACTTACTCACTGAAAAAAAAAAAACAAATAAAAATCCTGTGACCAAAAGGAAAATATTTGAAATTTATATTTCTACAAATATTTGACAACTTAATGCCAAACCAAGCAACGCAAAAGGACACAAAGTGCATGCTTCCCTTCAATGGTCCTTAACTAGCAGTGAAATGGATATGGCAAATCAGCAGAAAAGAATTAAACGAAAAAAGAAAAGAAAACCTCTCTCCTATCACATAACGGATTATCAATACTTCTGTAGCGTTGCTAGACAATTTATGATTGTGTAATTGTATGTCTGTGTGTGTGTGTGTGTTACTAACGAGCTTGGCAGCTTGCACTGACAGCTGCGAAAATTGTTGAAATGTCATAGCGGTTATTTGGTTAAGCTGGTCAAAAAAAAAAGAAAAAAAGAAAAAAAATGCCAAAAAGGAAAGCCAAAAGTAAAAGGAAGGGACCTTTTGGTCTTCTGGTGGATTACAGATTGGATAAAAAAAAACATGGAAATTTGTTGAAGTGGAAGCTAAGGACGTCTGAGGCTTTGATTCATGGAAAAATATTCAAATAAATACCCACATCACAGCGCTTACACCGAGCTCTACGAATGCGTCTTTAGCCCATTCCCTTAAATACAAGTCTGCTATAAACCAACCAGTGTCTGTAAAGTCTTTCAAAAACTCTGATTGCCAAGAAGTCAACATAAAAAAGTAAAGTAGATAAACTAAGCAAAGTCCTGTGTCACCAGGACAGGGTCGAGTGGTTAAGTGCCGTGCACTTTGCGTAAGCCACGCTGTTGTGCTTCTGGGCTTAGATGGTGAGTGAAAGGTAGGAGCAGCAAAGTCTCAAGTGTCTTCGGTATTGAGGGGAAAGGGAGATGTCGTTCGATAGGATTATTCTTTATTCTCTGGTTTCCCTGGTTTACCTTGTTTCCACATGTTGACTACTCTTAGAGTTGCCAGAGAAAGACTGATAACTTTGGTAAAAAGCACTGCTAAGCGGAAGCTCAGCTACTTTAGCATGAACATGCTTACATCCTAAGGGCCGATGTTTTGTGCCTGTTCAGCTATGCCATAGAGTATTATTCCTGCGGTCGATTAAAGGTTATCACACATTGCTGTGATGAATTAGCGTTGGGACACCACCATTATCTAGCTTGCGAGCCTTGAATTTTACATTGAAATCTGAACAGCTCATAAGATCTGAGTGACCGTTTAGCTTGGTTTCTTGGATCTCAGATATTGACAGGGGCTCCGATCTTATGAAATCGATTTTCTCCTTGGACCCCGTTGTAGTTAAACTAAAAAAGTTTAGTCTATCTCGGTGGGGCGCTCATAACACCGGGGATCGAGTAACGAGTGTCGCTGCTGATTATCTGCTGAGAAGACTATCGGACATTAGTGATATTTGGAAGCTCTCTAGTATCTGTAAGCGATGGCAGGAGAGCTCCTCATTCAATTTTCGGTATTCCTCTAGATATTTTTCAAACAAAGGGAAGGACCTACAGTTTATTATGGGTTTTTATGAGGAGCTTTGCTTTTCTTGTCAGAAATACATTCGGAGAGCTTGACGTTCCATGCCGAAGGGGACGGCAATTAGAAAAAATTGAATTTTCTATAATTTTGTATGCTAACCTCTATAGCCATTGCGGTGTAGGCCAGAGCATATACAAAAGTGGCACCAGAAATGGTAATAACTGCCTCTGACGGAAGTTACATCCCTACGGACTCTAGCCTGACACCCGAATCCGAGCGCGTGAAGCAGCAGGAGCTGTTCAATTGTCCCACAAGTGGGCGGTTGTTTACTCATAATAGATAGTAGTGCTAAAGCCACAGTCGTAAAAGCTTGAGGCGCTGTTGAACGCTGGAATAATGGAGCCAAGTAACGACATATGTATCCACTCGCTATGTGTCTAAGTTTCTTAAGGCATGACTTGGGATGATTTCAGCGAACGCACAAATTACATCTAACCGGGATGGATGAATGGTTGGTCGTCCATAGTGCATACAATGGAAATCACCGTCACCCTAGAACCCATGACCTTTAGCATGGTAGAATGCACTTCTAACCACTCAGGTATAGGGGCCACTTGGGTTACATCGCCGAAAGAGTTACAGCCATTGGCCGGAAAAAATCCGGGTCAATGCAGACCACGCTGTCGTGTTAGCCAAGTGGAGTGGAGCCGTCGTCATACTAGTAGTTGTGGAAGTAGACCCCCATAACGTGATCCATTGTGAGATCTTATATAGAGAGTAGTTCTTTTTAGTCAAATCCCATTGGCCTCTGTGACAACTCAAACAATGAGGAACTAAGTCCACCGATGCTGAATAGAGTTCCCCTAAAACTGGGAGCTAAAGCAAAGGTCTTCAACGCTCTCTATATCGATAAGAGAGCCCCTACCGCTTCTTAATTCTGTTGCAATGTCGGCTCTTCGCTTAGAAGAACAAATGCAGAGGAGCTACCAGCCATCAGAACACTTAAAGATCCTTTCCGGTTATACTTTTCCTCCACCAATGAAAGATTATACCTCTTTTACTTGTTCATCAGAGCCTCTCTAGTAATGAAAATGGGGTACCGTGTGAAGGTGAGTTGGACGTTTGGGAGGGATAGGCTAAGTTTTTGCATCATTCTGCCATTTCATCCATCCCCACCTAATAGGCAATGGGAATAATCACCCCGCCTACATTTTCCCTCATCCGAGTCTGATTAATTCCATTTTAACTTGTCTACTTATTCCTTGGAGGGTATTCGAAATTCTATATATATGTATATATATTTATTTGTATATGTATATTACATAAATATAAGAATTTTGAACCATTTTTTATATTGTGGATGGGTGGTGTTACGCTGATTGGTCAGCATCGGTGTCAACATTTGTCTTACAATGTCAATGGGATTTAATAAAAAAATAAATTTGAAAAACAAAGTGGATTTTCGAAATTGATAAGGATATGCTGACGAAATGAAATATATATTTACATATGCAGGACGATAAAAAAATCTTTTCTTATTCGCTTTTGCTTTTCATTCGTGCCTTCTACTGTTCATACACGTAAGAGTTGCTACTCGCAGACGTCAAAAAGCGGGGGAGCGTGTGTTATTGACCGCGCCAACAAATTATTTTATGCTTGTTTGCATTTGTCGGGCATAAATCATAGCTGTGCAACCTTATGCTCAACAAGAGAGAAGAGCAAAAAAACAAAAAAAAAATAACGAGCTGCAAAAACAACAACGCGCGCATATCAAAACAATAATTCAGTGGAAATGAAAACATTTGTTTTGCATTTGAAGCGTGAAAATTACAAATATTTCGCAGTCATATTTACTTATGATGACTTTTTAACTTTTTCTACATTTTTCGCTATTTTTCAACCGCAACAAATTGCTTGGCTTAAAGTTTTTTTTTTACTTAAGTTGAATTATTACTTGATTCTTGCTGTTGCTTGGTATTTTTCATTGAAGGGGCAAGCTGTTCTAGGCATTTTTTTTTTTTTTTGAACAAAATATGTGCGAGTTGAAAAGTTGTTACTTTAGAATGGCGATAAGAACTTATATAATTTGGTATGTTTTTAAGAGGGTTGTGCCCTCGTTTTGTAGAATTTGACATTAAACTGAAAATTTTGTATGAAAAAAGTTACGTATCCGCACTGGCGCACCATTAAATTTTTATTTTACTTAGTTCAACTTTCCAAGGGAATAAATGCTTGTAGTTTGTAGAAAAAATGGTAAACCCTTTATTGTATATTTTAGTAAAATTTTATTTAATTATTATAATTTTTTTTTTTTGTAATTAGGAATATCGCTCACAGGGGTTATTACATATGTATGAGCGACATTCTAAAAAAAAATTATAAATCTCTGAGGTATGGCCAAAAATTTCCAAAAACAAAAATTATTGCTGAATTCATAGCTATGTGAAAGAAATTATCATCTCTAATGTCAACATTCATCATTTGTACACTTCATGCTTCATCATTATGACATTTTCATAATGTTAATAATCAAGTAAATAATTCCCCACCGATATGACCACAACAATTTAAATCCACTGAATAACTGTAAATGAGTAAGTACGCACTTTAAAGCAATTTTTCACTTAGCCATACACAAATAAATATATAATACTTTTGACAAATTGGTTAAGCAGACTCCGACAATATTTTTATGAAAAATATTAAAATAGATTTACAAAAAAAAAATAAAATTTATTACAATTTAATTTACCATTGCATTGATGCAAGTGCAATTTTACGACATTTTTTCTATCAGCAGCATTTGTGGCAGCCAAGTTTGAATAATATTTTTTATTTAGCCATTGCACTGTAGGAGATTGTGAAAAAAATTCCAGTATTTACATAAATATTTACAATGGCATTTGGATTTCAATTATACTCTCACACATCAATCATACAAATAATTTTTGTGAAATATTTTTATCTTCATTCGCATCGCTGAATAAAATGCGCAAAATAGTTTAAATTGCATATATTTTTATGTTTGTGTGTCATTTAAAATACCATAAGCGGCATGTCTATGATTTATTAATTTCGAGTAAACTATTTTATGTAATTTAAACAAATAATAAAATTTTATTTAACTATATTTCCAGTATACATATATCAACAGAAAAATGTATTTTTTGATGCTTCCATTTATGTATTTATCGTGGCTCAGCAGTAAAGACTAGTTAAATATATTTTTTTTAGAACTCAGTTAAGAATTACAGTCCCTACCATAAATCAATAGAATTAAGTTGCATATTTTTAGGCGCAAAACGCAATCCTTTCCTTTTACTGATTTATTTTCATAATAATAAAACAATATTATTCTTAAATTATTTATTTATTTATGATGATTGATAATCTTCGATAATAAGGTCACCTGGAACCGGTTTTCTACTCAACTAAAGCCGAAAAGTGTAATGCTCAAAAATTCCAAGAAAAGATGCGGTTTCAAGACCAAAGTGGGCTCATGAAGAAACTGTCAATGTCTAGAGAGTAGGGAGAGAACACTTCTTTAGCTTGGTAAGTGGCCTGAAATGGTGAGCCTGAAACCCCAATCAATGATGATGGTCGTGGTCTCTAAATGTGAACTGTTCCTAAATATAGGTCTTCTTGGTGTATAGAACCATCACGAAATTCTACTCTTTTGCTGTCAACTCTCTTCAGCGGAAAAAAGCACATTATTTCCTTTCTTTCATAGACGATATGCAAAATGCTGCCTCAAAAATGGTAGAATTTTCCGCGAGCTTACCGGCAAGTGCATTTCTCCAGGTCGCTCCGAGTAGCATAGCGTTTTATTTCTCGTTTTCTTCTTCCATTAACCCGGGGAATCCATCAAGCTTGCTTTCTACTTCCAGAGCAATTAGCCAGTTTTATTAAACTGTTGGTGGCACATGGAGATCTCGCATAGATATTTAGCGATTGAGAGCCTCTCATGGTGATGTACCTGGATATTTCTTAGTTTCTTCACCAGTCGTTAGATTGTTTGAACGAATTCTAAAAAGAGAGAACGAAAGAGAGATAAGAAAAGTGTTAATATCCAGAGCATAAAATTGGATTCATCACTTTAAAGCTCGTCATAACTGCTCTCAGATCATTGAAAAGATTTCAGATATTACTTAGGAGAACTCAGCGAGGGCCACAACAAGAAAAAGTTCTGAAACTTTGATCAGAGAGAAGAAGAATGAACTCCTTCGTAGAGCAATTGAAAGTTGTAAAACACAATAAAATTAACCATTCTCACTCTCACTCTCGCTTCTCGCATCCCTGTAGAATTTTCGGAATATCACTCATTAAATTAAAGATCACACATGCTTATCGAAATAAGTACCTCTCCACTTACTGAGTAAGTCGTTTCACACCACATAACCGTCGCTTATTACGCTCTTAACTGTTGTCGTAAAAATATGCTGCGCTCACACGCCGTTCGTATCCTTCAAACTCATTTTTTATCACAATCAAACCATCAATTTTAAGAGATCTTCTCAACACGGACCACGGACGACTGATTGGCAATAATGATGAAGTATGAGTATAAGAATTCGATAAAGCAATAGAAAAAGAAAAGAAACTATCAATTCAACCGCAGACAAAACTATAATCTGCTCAAAATCTCAATGGAATAACGAGTGTGTGACAACGACGCATGCATAAGCGATTTATTTTTATGTGTGCGAAAAATGAGAAATAACCAAAGTGAAAGATGAAAAATGCATGAAATCGGACACAGAAGCACATAAAATCACTGATAGCTAGCGTAAAGGGACGGCAAAGAATGTAAGTAGCTCAAATGTCCTTTTGATTTTCCGCAAGTTACGATTGAAAATAAATATACGAAGAGATATATAAAAGTTTAAGGGAATAAGAGATAGAAGTGGAAGGAGTGAAAGGGGTGGAAGCAAGTCATGTCAATACGGAGGAGCGAGGAATGCTTTGAAGGGCTTCCAGTTGGTATATTTATATCAATTTGGTGTACTTGCCAACTGCTCCTTTGACATGCAGTGGTGGACCAATTAATACTCCAAGGCAACCTATCACTCAAGAGCACTTAGTTTTACCGTTAAAGATTTTATAAAGCAGAGATTGAGTTCATTTTATTATATTTTATCATATTTTGCTGGTGTAGAAAATTTTCTTGTAAAAATTAAACCATTATTTTTGCATTTAATTGAAGGCTTTATTTACCACAGTTAGAATTATCCGATTTATTATTAACAAATATGCACCGTTTTGATCACTAACTTTTTGCCATTTTGAAGGTAATATCATTATGCCTCTCTCACAGAAACCCTTGTCTCTATAAGCAAAATATTGGGGCAATCGATTTTCGCAGTCTGCACTTAAAGCCAATTCTTCAACAGTCAAATCATACGTCCAAGACAGGAATGGATGATAATCACTTGGTGCGAGATCCGCACTATAAAGTGGATGCATAAGAACCTCCCAAATAAAGATCTCGGAGCTTCTGTCGATTCAAAATCAATGTGGCTTTATCATGAGGAAAAAGAATTCCCCTGCTGTTGGCCAAAGCTAAGCACTTCTGAGCGATTGCTACCGGTCCAATTGCTGACAGTACAGTTCCTCATTAGGAGTTTGACCGTAAGTGAGCAGTTCATAGTTTATGATTTCTTGTCAATCCCACCAAACAAATATTAAGCGACTGAAAATCATTTGATGGAAGTCAGTCACTCGCCGTTCAACCACAGTAGATCTAAACTGATGGCATTATGAAGCGACCCTAAAATGGTGAAAAGGCCGTAGATAATAATGGGTATTATGTATTTGATTAAAATTAATTTTAAATGAAGGAAAATTTTATTCAAAAATTCTCAAAGAATCTCTGCGGGTTTTTTTTTATTTTATTTTTTTTTTCTTAATCTAAATCAAAGAGAGTTCTCTCGAAAGCAAAACTCTCACCATACTCAACACGAAATAATACTTACAGCGTAGTTTGAAAAGTAATTACCTGCAGGTACTTCGTGGAATGCTCTGATGTAGTGCAGAGCTAGAGTAAACTTGAACAAGTATTTCATATGCATAGAGTACTTGAGTTCATAGAGTACACAGAAAAGGTCGCATAAAATGGAAGAAGTACAGAAGTACGTTCAGCTGAAGAGCAAACTATGCAAACTAGTACTTTTCTCTACCGGGTAAGTACATATGAGTATGTCATGCATATATGAGTACTTACATACATATATATATATGTGTACGAGGGGATTAATAAAAGTTCGGTAAGTTGACCTGAAAAAATTAAAAAAAAAAATGTTTTTATATTTATTCGTAATCTTTGTCCTTTTCTAGCTTCTCTACATAATCGCCATTGATATCAATGCATTTCTTAAGTCTATGACCCACTTCTGAAAACAGTCTTCAAAATCTTGTTTTTTAAGCTTATCAAGTTCAGCCTTAATCGCGTTAATTATCTCCTCGTTGCTATTAAAGACCTTCGTGGTACCTATCAAGCAAATTTCTTCGTGTATCCCAGATGATTACTTAATATTCGTGATACAGCCATGGCACTCAAGCCCAATTCATTAGCAATCATTCCTTGTGTCAATTGTGGGTCTTCGTCAATTTTGGACTTCACCAGAGCTACAGTGACTTCATCAGTAGAAGATTTTGGTCGACCTTCTCGGGGCTCGTTCTCTACGGAAAAATTTCCGGTCTGGCGTCTTCGGAATCACTTTTAAATAGTCTTTAAAAACGGTGTAATCGTTCCAGATGCAATTTGGCATTCACTGAATATTTGTATTTGCTGTAAATTACGCCGAAACCCGAAGAGAACCACGTGAAAAATTTCTGTTTGCGTTGGTGGTGGAATTTCGTTTCACCTATCCTTATCTATCTTGCGTTTTCTCATCTCCATTTTAACCGATTGTTCTCAACTTTGAAAGTCACCAATTGACCGAACTTTTATTAATCCCCTCGTATAACCATAGTAGTCACACGTTGTACACTTCCGCATATAAAAATTATTTTCAATTACTTTTTCGTATGGCCTTAATATGATTTGGCACTTGGCGGAAGGAAATAGATGATCAAATCTAGCCATAATTTAAATAAGCTGGAGCTGTCATGCATAAGGTATGAATATAAGTATAAATGCAATAAATTGGAAATAAAATAAAAGAACGCCACCTAGTGGGAGATTTTTGATTTTTGAATGGAAAGGGGATTGCCTTATCCAATTTAAATCGAAAGGAATTCCCAAGCATACCCAGAAAAATGCTAGATCACCTTTCATTAAGTTGGTTCGAAGTCTATCCCGACAGAATCAGACTTCATTTTGGCAGAGGAGCACCTGTATGTGTCGTGTCCGACAGTGAAGAAGCGTTGGTAGTACAACACGCTCAAACTTTAGAGCCATCCTGTACCCAGGATAACAAACGGCTTTTGACCGGTGCAATGCTACTAGGAAAGTTCGCGCACAGGATCGTTTTTGTTTGAGGTCATGAACTTTCTAAATGTTTAAGACTTCAAGTGATAATGAACGCTTTACAGAAGGCATATTAATGTGCCGCTGGGCTCAGATGTCCTCGAGTGTCTTCGTTACTTCTTCGGTCTTATTAGTGGCACTACAACAAATTGAGCACCTTGGTGAGTAATATTACTTCCGCGCGACCATGATATTTTATCATCATCAAGATTGATAGATTTGGAGTCAGAATCCCTAAATCAAACTTTCTACGTAGCACAGTTGAACCGTATTTTATACGGCCAAGGGCTGTCACGCCTTCGGGGACCTAACATTGTTTAAGCACACATGTAAATATAGTATCAGCACGCAAAATTGTTCGAAACACCTTCCCTGAGAGCAGCCAGGTACTTCTCTACCAGGTCTTTCCAACGGAATTGGGGTCTTCCTCTTCCTCTGCCTCCACAAGCGGGTACTGTACCGAAAACCGTCAAAGCTAGTATTCTTATCCATCCGGATTACATGGCCTTACCATCGCAGCCACTGTTTCTGGAACCGCTGTACTATGTCAATGTTGCCGTATATCTCGCACAGCTTATCGTTCCATCGGCTGTGGTATTGGCCGTCCCCAACTCGTAGAGGACCATAAATCTTACCCAAAACGTTTCCCTCAAAAACTTCAGAAGCCACGACACGGTTGTTAAGGCCAACAATGTCAACATCATCGACCATCGGCGGCAGCTGTACACACTTATTGCACCCTGTCTATTCACCTCTGCAGCTCGCATTATTTTCTCTAGCAATAAGGAATAGGAATCGCCCTGTCTGAAACCTCGTTTGGTATCGAACGGCTTAGAGAGGTCCTTGCCAACTCTGATGTAGTTTTTAGTTTTTCGCTGCCATTCATCAGGCTGGAGAAGTTTTCCCTCCAAAAATTCGGCTTACTCTGAGCATCAGTCACTAGAACACCTTCCTGGGTCCTACAAGAGTTTGCTCCGGTCTTGAAACCCTCTATAAGTCGCCGTCACTTTTCGTATATTTCTTTTGTTTTATCTGGACGTGCCTCGGGTTTCCTATATCAATTGTCGGTATCTATCCCACTCCGCACGTCTTTGGTCCACCGCAATATTGCGAAGTAGGCAGCTTACTTTCTCTTCACTACGGGTTAGCAATACTCTTCGTACAAGCTGTTTTTTCGACCCCTCCGAAAAGCAATAGTTTCGATGTTGCTATACGTAGGGCGCTAGAAATCCCGTTCCGCGGTTTCCCTATACCAAGTTACTGATGGGGGCTCTCAGAAAGCAGGAGTGCTTTACAACGCATGTTCGCTTGACACAATTGAATTAGTGTTGCCCGAAATAAGAGCATAAGTACTAAGAGTATCAACAGCTAGCGAGTCAAGAGGCATCTGCCGGCTGATTAAGACATATCTCTCTAGAATTTGTTCTAGTTCTGTCTTCATATGGGAGTACATTTATCTTCATCTAAATATTCTTTATTTCAGAACTCTATAATCCACAAACATTTTGAAAAGTAGAGAAAAAAATTGTGTGATAAACCGTTAAGCAATAAATAGCGAAGCTCATTGATTTCCCTAGAATTTTATTTTTTTTCTGAATTTCAACTTAAAAAAATTACAGCGCAATAAAATAAATAACTGCAATAAAGTCGACAAAGCAAAAAGAAGAGGAGCATGAAAACAAGAGAGGCATGCGCCGGATATTACCCACTCTCTCTGAAGCGGAAACGACGTGACAGTGGAAGAAGGTAGAGAGGCGTGGAGGCGTGGAGGCGTGGAGGCGATTAGTTTAAACATTTCATATCTAAATACGCTACATACAAGTAAACGCCCAACAACAACAACAACAACAACAACGTCAGCAAGCCAAATAAAATATTTATGCCGTAAAATGCAAAAACAACGAAACAAAAACTTTAGGAACACACGGAAAGAGGCGTTTCCGGTAGGGCGTCTCCTAGATATATAAGTTCGCTTCTTCGATGCAGCTATAAAAACCAATGAAACGGAATGAATAAATGAAGTTATTCACTTTGAGAAAGTATGTGTGTGTGTGTGTATGCGTGAGTGTGTGAATGTGTATAAAGGGAGTCAGTCCTTCCTTCCTTTGCTGTTTGTCTCTTAGTGGACGTGCTACGACACTTGCTGCGTCAAGCATGGCAAAGCAATCATTGAAGGTCGATTTTGGAGTGGAGCCAAGGGAAAACCAAAAAAAAACAGAGCACTGTGTTGTTGTTGCTATTGCATTAAGAAAGTGACGTGAGCAAAAAGCGATTTATAACTCTACGCAGGAAGGATTAAGAAAATCAATATAAAGGGATGGGCTGATAAGGCTTGAATTTAGATAAATGGAATTTTCCTCTTTTTCCTATTTTAAAAAAGTGTTATTTATTGGAAAAATTGAAAAAATACAACATTCAAACTTTTGTCCGTCGGAAGCGACTACTTTTTCTCATCTCTCCTTTCAAAAACCATCGATTGGCCATTTAAAAAAGGAACAAAACGGTTGGAGCTAACGGCCTACCGGCAGAGCTATTCAAACATGGCGGTGAAGAACAGATAGGGTGCATGCATCAGCTAGTTTGCAGCATATGGTCGGACGAAGACTTGCCCGACGATTGAAATTTAAATATGCTCTGCCGCAGTACGCACCAATTATCATGGCATAAGCCTCCTCAACATTGCATATAAGGTACTATCGAGCGTTTTGTGGTAAAGACTAAAGTCCACCGTCAACAAACTAATTGGACCTTATCAGTGTGGCCTTAGTTTTTGAGGAACTTTACAGAAGTAACAGTCCTTGGCCAGATAAAAATCCGGTTTCTTCCGGTATAAAGACCCGATTGTTGCCTCTTACGACAGGCATGCCTTACTGTAGGTAAATTCACATCAATACACGTAGTTGCGCCTGGTCTTAGTAGCTCATAATACACCACACTCATCTGGTTTCAGCAAATGCCGAGCATGATCTTTGAACCGTGGATGTGTTTTTTTCTTTGGTTGATGTAGATGATGACCCTAGACCTGGCATGGTAATTTTCTTCTTGAGCTTGTCATAGCAAATCCCCGCTTCATCTTCACTCACAGTCCGGTGTAAAAATCCCTTCTTTTGATATATTTCAAGAAGCAATTCTCAGCTTGAGCTTTTGCTGACGCACTCCCAACTATTCTTCGAGTTCAGTTTGCGTTTGGCACGTATCTTGATCCAGTAAAGCCTACAATTTCTCAGCTTCCAATTTTTTGGGTTGTCCAGGATGCTACTTGTCTTTGGCAATAAAAATCACCACTTTTGAAGCGCCGAAACGGCTCTCGGCATGATTTCTCGGTCGACGCGGATTCACCATAAACTTCCATAAGCATTTGATGGGCTTCAGCTGCACCTGTCTTCCATTTCGACGTTCAATTTGGCTTTACCAATATCAAAAAAGAATTTTCGTTTCATTACCCTTCGAAATCTCAACAGGCTAATTGCAAAGATAGGTCAAGAGATAGTGCTCTACGAACCACGTTTACCTGAATAAAGACCGTGCTCTTAGAGAGACTTTGCTGTTGCGGTATTGAAGTGGTGTTTTGATAACATTCCCCTTGATGCAATTATATCATCCTGGGATAGAAATTGTGTTAAACCTAACCTAAAATGCCTTGTCTTTAATTTTTTGTGTGAAAAACTTGTAGAAATTAAGAGAAATCTTCAACAATCCCACAAGGTGGTACCTCCAACCTGTTTGGTAGTGTTATATCATCCGGTGATCGGGGAAGTAATTGAGTATTGTCTAAAATCTTGATAATGGGATTCACATTTTTAGACTCGGTTACGGCTGCTTACCTCTGCAGTCTCTTTGCTTTAAGATCCTAAGCCATTTTTGGACCCTCCTCTTAGCTAATATTCTGGAAACCAAAAAAGTTATATAAGGGTTGGCACATATTTCAACACTAGATCTGGTTCTCAATCTACTGTAAGCAACAATGAGGCAGCAATGAGGTCCGAAAATACCAAGAGAGCTAACAGCGTGAATAAGGCTGGTAGGGCATAAACCATAAAGCCTTGGAGAGAGTTCCACGTATTACTTTAGTAATAGTAAAAATAGTAGTAGAAATAGTAGTAGAAATAGTAGTAGAAAATAGTAGTAGAAATAGTAGTAGAAAATAGTAGTAGAAATAGTAGTAAAAAATAGTAACAGAAAAATAGTCCATACCCTTACTTCCGCCTAGTCCTCAATTCTCATCTCTGTCCTCCGAGAAGTTTCAAATTTGTACAAGAAAAATTAGAAAATCCATAAAAATGTTTCCCAAAAATTACCTCCAGCCGGAAATTGTATTAAACGGAAACTAAAAATTTCCCAAAAAAAAAAAACAATTAAACTTGTTTTCGATATCAAAGTAAAGCAAAAAACGAATTAAACGCTTGCAAGCCGGTCAGAATTCGAAAGTTCCTAACAATTGACATTGACCAGAAAGAGAAAAAGTCAACAACAACAACAGCAACAACAACCCAGTGACCCAGTAAAAACGTACGAGGAATATAAATTAATTAAGGCAATGTGAACGAAATGCCGTTAGCTACGAGCGAGATATGCTGGTAAATACAAACACACATATATGCATACATATACCTAAGTACACACATACATATATCCTATGTATGCTTATAATGCAATAGAGCAATCGGATGTGGTAAATGTGCTAGCAAGGCAACGGCGAAAACTTGCAAGCAAAATACTCGCGTATACAAATTTTTTTGCCGTTAGTGCTCTCGCTGTATGTTTACACACATACATACGTTCGAATTTGATTACATCAATGTGCTGCTGATAATGACCCCTTTGCATACACTCATCTATACATACACATACACATTCAAATATAGCGCTTTCGCTCCAGCGCTTCCCTGTTAACTACATCATATACACATATGCACATACCATACATAGTATGTATGTTTGTATGTGCAATATTTGATTCACTCATTCACTGAATATTAATGGCTCTGCACAAAAATGCCGCGGCAAAATGTAGTTACGTAAGGCAAATGCAATTATTTTTAGACAGTTGAAACTGCGACGACATGACACATACAAATACAAAAACAACAATGTGACTATAACCAGCAACTAAAAATATCGCGCAGCATGTACGATCCATATATGGTATACATACATATATAGACTCTTGTTGGCTTAGTGCAAATGGTGTAAGTTGAAAATTTTAACAGCGTTGAGCGCATCAAAAATCACAAACCAATAAAAGCAAGAGGAAATGATTCCATCGGACGTTGGTAAAATGTAAAATGTGAATAGCAATCAACGAAACACGTAAATATTGTGTATTTCCAATATTTGTGTAGAAGAAGAAAAGAATTGGGTATGTTTTGGAAGGTAGTATTTTAGTAATAGTAAAAATAGTAGTAGAAAACGTAGTAGAAAATAGTACTAGAAATAGTAGTAAAAATAGTAGTAGAAATAGTAGTAGAAAATAGTAGTAGAAAATAGTAGTAAATATATTAGTAAAAAATAGTAATAGAAAAATAGTAGCAATTGAAAAATACCATCAGTGGTAGGAACTACCGAAAATATAGCTTATTTCGGTTTTTATATTCAGGTCAAATCA
Organism: Ceratitis rosa; assembly: GCA_037013455.1. Taxonomy (NCBI): domain Eukaryota; kingdom Metazoa; phylum Arthropoda; class Insecta; order Diptera; family Tephritidae; genus Ceratitis; species Ceratitis rosa. Next base: position 13,867,841 of record JAWMAG010000013.1, on the reverse strand, counting down.
TTTATACTGAAAAGCAGCGTTAAAGAGAGAAAGAACATAAAGAGTAATAAAATATCTACAATAGCAATATTGTAAATAAACATAAACTTAAAAAAGCATCTTAATATAAAATAATAATCTCAAAATGACTTAAACACAGCTCTGAAGCTGAATATTAACGTTAAAATTACTAAAAATAAATGTATTATGTGAAGGTAAAAAAGTTGCTACGAAAAGTAGTAGGGAAGCTACGTTTCAATCAAAAAACTAGTAGTAAAAAATAGTAGTAGAAAAATAGTAGTAGAAAAATAGTAGTAGAAAAATAGTTGTAGAAAAATAGTCTACTTTATACTTTACTTGGAAGCGATTTCGGATAGAATTTCTTTTGAAATATATTGCTTAATAGAGTAGTAGCAAAAAAGGTAGTAGAAAAATATTCTAATTTTTCTGCTTTTTCACCAATGGGCATTATTGAAAAGAATTTCTTTTGAAAAACAACAAAAAAAATATAGTAGTAGATAAAGTAGTAGAAAAATTTACTATTTTTTCTACTTAAGCGGTTTTGTTAAAAACTTCTTTTGAAATATTGTATTTTGGTTAAAAGAATAGTAGCAGAAAATGTAGCAGAAAAATATACTACTTTTTCGGCATTCTGCTACACTTTCGCATATTTTCGTAAAATTAATATCACTTTCATCAAAATACATTATTTTGCAATTTATTTACTACCACGCATTTCATTATGCTTTAATTTAAAAGAAAATTATAATAAAAGAATTAAAAAATAATTAAAATAAAAACTTTTTCATTATTTTTCGCATATCTTAACATTCATACGAGTTTTTATTTGGCTACACAATGAAACCAGCAAGCATAAATGGACAGTCGGTATACAAAAATATGTATATAAGTAAGCAACATTCGACAAACATTTCACGTTTCAGTTTGCCACAAGCACATTAATGCATGCGTACATACACATATATGGAAAAAATGCACATACATATATTTCTTTAAAAATGTACATGTATATATGTATATTTTGGAGTGTAATTTGAATGTCCGAAAGTAGAAAAGTTTTGCAATTTTCATGCATTTCATGAATATACATACAAACATACACACTTACATATACAGAGACTACCATCTATGTACATACCATCATATACACTCGATTGCACAAATATATGCATAAAATGCATACATGCCGCATAAGTGCACAAACCACCGCATATGGTATGTGTGCACATATACTCTATGTATTGGTATGTGTGTGTTTGCTTTCTCTTATGACCCCAAGCGTGCCTCATGTGCGTTTAGGGATTTAGTTTTGCGTTTTGACTCTAACTGACATTGAAGCGTGTGCGGCCTGCGCAGCTGAGGAGTGTAGCGTAGCGCCAGCCTCACTTCCAAAGCTGCCATTGACTTCCATATGCGTGCTTTCCATTTAAAAGCCCTCAGCGTTGGGAATTTGTTGCAATTTTATTAGGTTTTTCATGGTTTTCGGATTTTTTTTTTTTGTTTTTTGCTTTTTTACTCATTTCTCAAATTTTTAATATTAAACATTATTTCAGACTATAATGGCATAACTATCACAAGCTTATGTACATACATACGAGTACTCACACATTCGCTTACCTCTTGTCCCCACTCGCTGGTGACGTCAAGTGAAAATGGTGAAATGACAGTGAATGACAGTTGGCACAATGACACTCAGAGGATTATTTTATGCAATGAACATTGAAGAGCACATCCCCACATGCACTCAAATACACAGAAACACATACAACCACATACTCATATACATACGTGCTTATCCATATTTTGGCAGCAAATTTTTTAAGTCATCTCTTTTTGTAATAATTTGTATGGAAATTGGCTTGGTCTGGTCATTAAAAATTTTCAGCATTTATTTGATGCCATAGAAAATGGTATATGAAACTTAATGTCAGGCCATTTGAAACCATTTAAGCGGATTTTGTCAATTCAATTAATTTTGTGACTAAGTAAACTCGTATGTGAAGCGTGGAAGATGCAAAAGTGATGCAAATGGAACTCGATGGTGACTAAATGAGCAGGCTAACGTTTTTAAGTAACATTGTATGATAAAGTTATACCTTTGTGAATACCTGAAATGCTTTGCATTTGTTTGTGAAATTCGTATACGTTACTTTTTTGAGTTGGGAACAGTTTTTTACCACAGTTTTTTCTGTGCTAAATTTTTTCATAAAATTGGTCGAACTTGAAACAAATAAACTAAAATTGTTATTTGAGAACTCTTCATTTGAGAACAGTTTGTCTGAGAACAGTTTATCTGAGAACAGTTTATCAATTATCAATTTATTCCATAATTCCATTTATTTTATAATGCCAAACGGCAAGCAAAAGAAATATTTACATTCTTTTCATCTCTGAGTAGTTCATCTGATAACAGCCCATCTGAGAACACTTTAACAAATGTAATTTTTTCTGCTTGAAATTTGTTGTTTAATCTAATTACACTTTATCCACGAACAATTTATCTGAGAACTGTTTATTTAAGAACAGTTTAAGCGAAAATAATTTGAGAACAGTTTATTTAAGATCTAATCTTCTTTTATTTTTTTTGTTACTATGATAGTAAAAATATATACAATGATGTTATTTTTATCTGAGAATAGTTTACATGGGAACAGTTTATATGAGAGCAGTTTTTTCAGGCAAAATTTACATTGTACTGGTTCAATTTTTCGGGGGATTATCTATAACCAATTTTTTTCCATGATAAAAAGTCTTAAATGGGGTTTTTTTATTCGAGAACTGTTTATCTGAGAACTGTTTTGAAAATATCTCTGCTCTTATCTTCTTTGTTTTGTTAATATGAAAGAAAAACATGATATCATTTTTATCCGAGAACGGGTTACCTGAGAACAGTTCACCTGAGAACAGTTCATTTGATAATGCTTCACCTGAGAACGGTTTACTTGCAAACAGTTCACCTGAGAACAGTTTACCTTAGAAAAGTTTATGTGGGAACAGATTCTTTTGTGCCAGGCTTTATGACAGCAGTTTATATAAAAACACTTTATATTGGTCCAGTTTATATGGGAACAGTTTATATGGGAAAATTTTATATGGGAACACTTTATATGGGGACAGTTTATGAGGGAACAGTTTATGTGGGAACAGTTTATATGAGAACAGTTTTTTCAGCGAAAATATTTATTTATTGTAACTTTTGCAAAGATTTGGTGTGTTCATCATTAAATAAATATATACCTATATATCCTTATAATACTGTAAAACTTGAAAACGCTACAAAATAAAGCAAGCTTTTTATTATGTTTATTCTGAAATTTATTGGCAATACACCAAAACAACAATACAAATAAAAATATTAATAACAATAACAACGCCAGCAAACATTTAATCAACAATTGTTTTCCTTCCCCAAAAAACTTTTGGCAAACAAACTCAAAGTATTTACACACATACCTACATAGATCTGCAACTATAGCACATTCACACATATGCACACACACAATTTCTACTACACCTCACTGTCACTATTAGCGAATTGTATAGACAGGATACGCTGCTGATTGTGAGTCAGTAGACTGCACTTGAATTGACTGATTTTCAACTGAGTGCAAGAAATGTTCTCGCAAGCGATAGTGTTGTTGCTATTTTTTGTTGCAGTTGCTTTTTCCTTGTTTAACTTATTGTTGTTGCTGCCGCTGCGAATTCATGTTCATGTGCATTGGAAAACATTTAAAAATTAAACTCGAAGTTATATTCTGAACTATTTGAGTTCAACACCTTCAAACAAGCAAAGGTAAAGTGTTTATAAAGCAACAACTACAATAACAGAGAAGAACATCTGCAACTTTATATTGCATTAAAAGTAATGAAAACTATTTTTTATATGTACATACACGTATGTATGTATATTATACAAAAAAGCAACACTCCTACAACCACCTCCCATGTACTTTAACTAACCAGGAAATAGCCGATAAAGGCGAAAGCACGTTATCTCCAATTGAACTGAGTACTAAAAGTCACCAGCATTTATTGTGTGAAGTTAAATAAATAAATATATGAATGTATATGTATGTACATACATACATTATGTGCTCGAACCAACTTTAAAATATAAACTCAATATCTATAAGTACACAAGCCAATGCAATGGAGCTCTATGCGGCATGCCAGGTGACAGATAGCGTGAGAGTGAGAGAAAGAGTAAAATAGAGAGAGAGAGAGTGATGCGGTGTTCTTTCCAAGCAGAGTTGCGAATATATAAAGTTTCAGATCTAACAAAAAGACATCTGTGGTAAGCTGACTACAGGCATTTGCCGGTAGACTGAGACATATCTTCTTTTCGTATGTATCCTATTCCATTCATATTCTTCATCGCCCTAATTGTTATAGGCGCCGCTGGTGCTTTCCTGTCTTCATGGAGTAGAGGTAATGTTTTCCTTCACACAACTCATATGACGCATGGTCCCCTCATATCGTTTAGAATCGAATAGTTCCAAGAGATCCTATCCAGTTCTTTTGGTTGTAGTCCAACATCAGCTCACACATCAGCTCACACATCAGCTCACCGAGATATTATTTCCCGCAATCGAAAGCAGCTTTAAAATCGACGAAGTGGTAGTATGTATCGATCCTCCTCCCACTAGTCTTTCCCTAGATTTAGCGCCTGGTATATACCTGATCATCAATGGACCTACAAGCTCTAAAACCATATTGATACAATTCCTTCAAATCATTCATGGTGGACTTACATCTTTCACAAAGTACAACATATAGAAAGTTAAATAAGATATTGGTGAGACTTGTTCCTCAGTATTTAGCGCATGCTGTGGATGAAGCACACTTAGGTTCCAATCTGTAAAGAATCTGTTGCATGCACCTTCTCAGTCCTTCGCCGCCACATATGAGTAGCTCACTCGATAAGCTTTAAGCGGGTAAATTCTGGACAAACCTAGACAGAATCAGATATTGAAATGTCTTTTGCATTATCAACAATTGTCGACCCGAATTCGTCATGCCCAGGTGCTCCACTTTCACTACCATTCCAGCGGCTGGAGTAGTGTAGCCTCTATAAACCTGTATACTCTGAATTTTAGTCACCTTCTTGGTTTCTACGTGACTCTGCTCCGATATTGGAATATTTTGTTAGGCGTCGCATTTTTTCATAGAATTTTCGGCATTACCTCTGTCGACCAGCTTCACAAGCTCTTCATACTTCCTACTCTCGCTGCTTTTCCTGTCTGCAAATACGTCTCACTTTCCCTTTCAACTCTCGGCATCTCTCTTACCGCGAGAGTTCAACACTCTGCTTTTGACAATGACGAAAAACAATAGCTTCTTTTGCGGTTGTACATAGAGAGCTTGAGATGACGTCTTTCCTCGCCGCATAAACGGAAATCAGCGTTTTATTTAAGAACTTCGCTTTGATGAGGGTCATGGCGAGTTGTGCATCTAAAGGAGGGAATGCTAACACTCGGTGACTCAAACTCGTATTCATCACCAAATCCGACACCAAGTTTGCGCTCCTTTGTTTCCGTCCTTGACCCGTGCACCAGCGGTGCAGCGATACTTTCCTAATTAAGGGACCGGATATTTGTGCTCCTTGAAGCGTTTGCTACTATTTACCAGATATGACGAAGTGAATTCATGAAAGCCACTCTCCTTTTAGCCGCGGCTTAAGACTCAACGCGGGTTGGTTGAGCACAAGAGTTGCTCACTTTCCCGAGGACAAGAACGCAACTCTAACTGCATACTCAGAAGTAGGATTACCCACCCCCACTACATTCCTCTAGAAATAGAAATAAATCACTGGTAATAGAAAGGCGGCTGCGAAAGCCGAGTGTTTAGCATTGCGTACTGACATTCGGAAGGCTCAGGTTCAAATCCCGTTGCCACCAACATCCAAAGGTTATGGAAAATTAATTCAAATAAAAAACTAAGTAAAATTTTCTAATTGCGGCCGCCCTTCGGCAGGGAATGTCCACCCCTCCGAGTGTATTTCGGAGATGAAATAAAGGCTGCTCGTTAAAAAAAAAACATCAGCAGTTTGGAGGCGTCTTAGTATAAACTCTAGGTCCCTACATTTGTTGGAAAAACATTAAGAGGCAAAATCACAAATTGGATTTGGCTCGGCCGAAAATCGCTTCAGCGGTTACTTTCTAAGTAACTTCTGGCAACTCTGAAGAGATGACTGCCTCTTCCATGCATCATTGCTGCTGACATTGCAGTTACTGCTGCCGTTGCTGTTGCTGTTGCTGCTGACGCATTGCAACTTTAGATTCAATTGACTGTGACACAATTGAATTTTGTCACCAACAAATACAAACAGACACACACACACACACATTTGCCCTGAACGAACTAGAAAAGTAAACAGCTGGCACTCCAGCCAAAGCAAGTCACCACTTTAAATGCATGAGTGCTCAGCACGTGTGTATATACACACATACATATATATATATATTGTACTCGCATATCTGTTAAAGGTGAACCATATATTGGTGAGATAACAAGTGTTGTTGCAGCAGCAACCATTCATGCAGTAATGATGTGACATAAACGCATTGACTGAGTGAATGGAATGAATGAGAAAAACCTTTGTGTAAGGTGAGTGGCATTTTTCTAAAATCAAAGTTAATTTGTGTTGAGTTCAAAGTGAGTATGGAAAAAAAAAGAAAGAGGATGAGAGCCTCAACAAAAAATACTAGAAATCAGCGCAAAGCGAATGAGCTCGCTTAAGACTTTATTTTCTTGAAGGGAGAACGAAGCGGATTGAGAAAACTTAGCGTCCTCCCATCCATTTTCAGGTCAATCTCAAGTAGTCAAGTTGATAAGTTTCTAAAAACCATGGTGAGTAATCCAAGAAAAAAATGTTTAGCTTTCTTTACATACATAGAGTTCGTGCTGGTCCACGAGATTTAGCCGCAACTAAAAAAAAACTAAGAGAAATCAAGTCCTTTCCTTGTCCTTAAATCCAACGATGAATCGGGTTTAAGTTGGGTTATGTTGTAGGTCTTAGTACTGGTCTTAGTACTAGCTCCTAGTACAAATTTAGGTTAGGTTCGGTTGAAGTAAGTAAGTGCTGAGACTCACCAAACGGGCTCATTGTGATAGCTACCACTTGCAAGTCAAACAAAAGAGTGTAGTTAGCAAAACGGACTAATCGTCGTATCTTGGTAAACGCTAACTCGCTCAGGTCTCTTAAGGTCTCTTACGGTCTACTCATCAAGAGTCCCGGCCATTCGAAAAGGAAGCACCTTATGGTTTTATGTTCTTCCTGCTCTCCACAACTTCTGCAGAAGTCTTTTGATGGTAGGCTCAGCATCTCTGCGTGTCTACCTAATGGAACATGTTCCGTACAAAGACCCATCATTGTAGATATTTCTTTGATGTTTAGAGAGATTAGCTCTCGAGACGTTTCTTTTCCCCCTGTTGACCACATTATCCTAGTCACAATGCAAGAATTGAGACTTCTTCAGCCTAAGTTAACAGCTTCGATGAATCTTATGGTGTACCTACAAGTAAAGATCATCATGCCTAGAATACCTAGACTCTCCTGAAAGAAAAGTGGCCTTCCTTACAAGCACGTACGCTATCTTGTTACTGCGAGGTCATTACGGCAAGTGAGCTGTAGCTATTCTCTATTGTTTTTTATTTTATTTCTACAGATTTCAGGGATCTTCGTGCTGTCTGGTTATCCGAGCAGATGTAGATGCAATTCGTCGACAGTACCATTAAACTTAGACAACCTACCTACTCGCCAGAAAAAGATTTCAAAGAACTGAAACCTCCATCTCACAATAATAGGGAAATCAATAAGAAGAAAGTCCTAAATACAGCTCCCGTATATAGACTTTCAGTCTGGTATTAGTGCTGCATTCGGTAAGCAGATATGAGGGCCTTCGGTCTAGTAGAAGACTACAGATGGCCAGAGGTATTACGGCTAGTGTCTTGATTATGATTTTGTAGTTGCCAGCTTTTCCTTTGTGACTCGGCCTCTGTCACTCGCGTGACGGACCTAAACATCCTTTCCTCAAGGTGGTATGTGGCTGTTAACGAACGAGGTCGCACTTATGCAGTGTTGCAAGTTGGCCAGATTTTCAATCGGATAGTGATCAGTTGGAGCCGCCGCCATTCTCCGTTCGTTCAAAATCCAATCTAGGCGAGAAAGGTTTGGTGTAGGATAAAATTACAGGCCGCCAGAAGCCGATAGTTGCTTTCACCTAGTTCCGTTCTATCTGTGCTCAGCCCAATCACTAGCGTAAGGTGAGGAAGTGCTTAAATGCAGATGACTTTGACGAGCCTTCCGGATATTAAGCCCCTTCTACTAATCCTAGACTGTCTACCTTATTGTACAGCGTCTTTAGCGTATACTGATTTGGCCACCAGACGTCGTCTAGAGTTTAACTCCGTAGGTTCCTTTACTTTGAATACCTTTTCCTGGAAGCTTGAAAGGTTGCCTGAAATATAGCCTGTTTGGTCTCAAGAGAGACTCTAAAGGGGTTTTTATGGTGAATAAAATAAGACTAATTTCTTTACGGTTAATGACGAGTTTACTTCATCCCCCTCCATTCGGGGTGTGTTGTATTGCAAAATTTCACTTCATTAAAGTTTTTCGAACCCTCAACATATGCTGAATTAGCTGGATCTCTTCATGCTTCAGTCGCTTCCTCGCCTCAAGCAACGATTATTCCCTCCGTAACTCGTCTTCGGGAATGTTTTCATGGAAAATATATATTTTTGGCTCTCTGCAAAGGTTCCAAAGAAGAGTTCCAGCTGTAAAGGAGACTCACATAGCTGCTTCTTACTACTGCAGAGGAACTAAAACCATACAAGCAGTGCTTAAAAGTTTCAGATATAAACTCCCCTCGGTCTAATCTAATAAATTAGTTAAGATTTTTAAGCAGAATAATCTATTCGCAAGATTTACTGAAAACCATCGTAATGTTCGTGATCTTTTCAGTCTGCATAAGTGGTGTGAGCTCCTGAACAACGTTGGTGAACATTTCCCAAAGCGAGGTAGACTAGAAGTTCGTCCTGGATGCTTCACAGATTAACTAAAATAGCGCTCTCTCAGAGCAGTAGTTGCCTGGATGAAAAAGAAGCGGAGTACATTTAGACTTTCATATGGTGGCCTTAAATATAATATAATATACCTATAGAGCTCTGTATGCTTGGATTTAGATCTTAACTGGTTACAAGGGTTTCAGTATTAAAATTTATTACCTTTATATTTGCATTAGGAAAGTTACTTCCTGCTATGCGCAGCCCAACTTCTAACTGTAAATATAAATTTCTATAAAAATGCTCCAGTCTTGTAGATAAAAGACGACTAAAGAATATGCAAATAAAAGTTAAAATACCGTGACAAAGTGAGCCACTGAGCAACGGCGTAGAACACGTTGACAAAGAGACAACTTGCCGCCGGCTGCAATGCATTGACTAACGGAATTTCCGACGCTAACACCTTGCAGACAGCAAGCCGCATTAGCTATGGGCAATAGATGTAGAGAACCTCTATTGAACACAAAGAAAAGCGGAGGTAAATCCAGAGTCGATTGAGTAGTGAGCGCTGATACATACAATAACAATACCATCGACATACATACACGTACGTTAAGCATAAAGAACACACGGATGCAGCAACACTATCTTCGTTCATACCTACTTGGCTACTTTTACGAGTAGATGGATTGAATGGGCGTTTAATCGCTGCATCGACCTTTTTGTATTCACACACGCTTCGAGCAAGCCGGCTGAAAGCAAACGATTACTCACTACAACTTCTGACTACTATCTGCCTGAGTGACTTCCTACTGCCTACTTCCGGTGCTTGCTTGTTTTTTTTTGCAACCCACCGCCGAACACTTGCGCTCCCGACTCGTTTGTTCCAACCGTGTACTGCACTTTCCGCCAACAAGTTTTGCTTCCAACAACGCTTCATTGAATCAATTTGCCATGTGCAAATTGTGCGAACGAATGAATCGTGAGTAAATGTGGCAATGTTGGAGCGTGGGAGCGTGGCATTGTGCACTCATCTGAACTCACATTTGCTTAGGAAACTTTTATTTGCTTTATTAATTTAGAGCATAGAAAAAGGTGTAAAAGTTTATATCATTTTAAATTTATTCCTCCTTTGAGTATCTGTTTACTACTTTTCGGGGTAGGCTGGTATCGCAAAAAGGAGAAATCAAGCTGGAGGTACGTGGCTCTTCAAGAGTTTCGGAAATGGAACTCCAATCACCGCAAAATATCAGTTACCTTTGGACTGAACCCATCAAGAGCGCTATTCTTCTCTTCTTTTCGCTGTATGGCGCCAATTGGAATTGCCAAGTGAACCCAGGTCACTCTCCACTTGATCCTTCCAACGGAGTGGAGGTCTTCTCTTCCTCTGCTTCCACCAGCGGGTACTGCATCAAATACTTTCAAAGCTGGAGTGCTTTCATCCATTCGGACGACATGGCCTAGCCAACGTAACCACCCAGCAAGACGTGGCGATAATAAATACCACCCGGTTACCATAGCTTTAAGGGACAGCCGATTTTCCCGATAAACCCTGCCCTACTCCCAAAACAAAAATTCAAACACAGAACTCTAGAAGAACTCCATTGATGGTGCCGAAGGCAGCCTTGAAATTGAGTGTCGCTTCTTTTCTCAGGGGCCTTTCTAAGATTTATAAATAGGTATAACTATATGTATTCATAACCGTTAAACCAAAGTCTTCATAACCGTTAAACCAAAGTCTTCATAACCGTTAAACCAAAGTCTTCTCTACTCTTCCTACATATATCAATGCTAGTAGAGCCCCTTCTGCTTAGAAGTGTTGTCAGAATGTTGTGGGGTGTCATTAAGCCTAAAACTCTGCAGCACAGTTTTCCTTTCAAGATCACGTGAGCAAAAAATTGGTATACTTTCCCTCGCTGTCATTGTCGCCGCTTGAAGACCTTTTAACTCACCCTTATCCATCTTCCATCTGTCTCTCGTAAATTTCATTGCACAGTGTCTCTAGCAGGCACTTTTGGTAAAGTAACCAATTTTTTTTCCACACAATGCCATTTTGACTTGGACTCTATTTGCTCACCTGGAGTCCCTGCTTCTAAGAACGGCTTTCCTTACTGTGAAGTTCTTTGCCTGGTAGCTCAACACCTTGTCTAACAGCTAGCTCAGCGTAATAGATTCCGACCCTCACTCCATTTTAATGTACCGCTGTGTAGATATTGTAAGGTCCACTTCGGCGTCAATCACTCTAGTGTATTTCGTTTACCTTCACACTTCCCTTTCATATTGAGCTACGCCCAAAAGTTACCAGAGTAGTTCTTAGCACTCCACACGCAAACTCTGTCTCCGCTGCTATGGTTGCCTGTAGGAGATTCCAGTGTAAGACTTGATTGACTACTGCTATGATACAACATATGTATGAGGCTAGGTGCTTGGCGTCACCTATCATCCCCTCACATGTGTTAAGTGTTCTACTGGGTTTTCTGTTCTCCACATTGAGCTTTCGCATATCCTCCGAAGTTCTTTTTGTGTTCCAAAATTATTTGTTTCCCTCCATTGAGCTGCTGAGGTTTTCACACACAGATCTTGTACCTTTTTGTGTAAAGTATCTTATCCATTTGATCGGTATTAACATCTAAATTGATCCATGAAGACTGTTGGTGCGCAAGTCTTAGAGCATTCTTCATCACGTTCCAGCGGACGTGGTCGCAAGCTAAGCGAATGACAAAACTCCTCATCAGAGTTCTTCTTCTACCATAACTCCAGCACAAAATTAAGCTCAGCATATCCCTGCCATTCAGAAGGCCAAGGTTCGTGTTCCAGTTCGAGCAACATCCAAAATTATAGGAAATTAAATTTTCTAATTGCGTTCGCCCCTCGGCAGGGAATATCAAGTTCTCCGAGTGCATACCTTGAATGGCGATAATATCAACCTTAATAGTTTATAGAACACCAATCAACTGGTAGCCACACCTTTCCAATTTCGGAACCGATGAGCTCTTACAGCTGTAAGCCAAGGCTCCAGGCTTATTGGTTTAATGAAGTTGGAAAGAATGTTAAAATCTTTAAGCTACTAAAAATATTTCAGCTCGCCCTGAGCTCCGTGAACGCCTTTATCTCTTCTACTATCACATTCTTCATTTTACATAAATTACTTTGCTTTCATCGTCCCTCCAACACAACAGCCACTCAACCAAATATACATGGAAATTGATTTTCTTACTGCATACTCCACTGTAGAGGGATCAAAATAACTGTAAACGCCAAGCTAAATTGAGTTCCCGTCACTGCATTGCTATTTTACGCAAATGCAACGCTGCGCAGCTTGGCTTTTTACTTTAGTTTTACATATTCGCCATATACTGTCGCCTGCCTGCTTTGTGTCACTTTCCTTATCTGCCTTCGCCAACCAGCCAAACACTCAATTGTTGCGCAACGCCTCGGATGCCTTGGCACTGCTGCATTTCGGAATCGAAAGAAGTTACTAAAAGAAAAAGAAAAAAATGCACCATCAAAGCTCTACGAGCTATGCGTTGCATTGTTGACATTTTACATCTCAGCGCATTGTTCATCTGCATCCTGCTCTGCCGCTTGGCGTCCTCGTCTCATCGCCTCATCAGCCCAGCCGTTCTAAAGCAAAAACATCAAAATCCTTTTTGCATGCGAAAACAACTTGTTTGATATTTTCACACCAACTCTTGCAATGCACGGGGCCGTCGCTCTGTAAGTGAGGTTAAGAATCCACTTTCCTGCTGCGCTTGAAAAACTATTGCAGTTTGAGAGCTATGAGTTTGTTGTACTGCTTTATTTTGTATCAATTCACATTGTTGTTTTGTTTGTTGTTGTTTTTTTTAACAATGTTTGTGTTTTTGTTACTGCTAAGTGCTTTGCCTGGCAGCTAAATGCAACTCTGCTGCTACTTTTCTGCCTCTCAAACTCCCTCTCGCTGACTCTTTCTATTTATTATTGCATTAATTCATTGCCTCTCCCTCTCTCCGTCCCTCTCATTTCTTTCACACCACTAAACCTCGCCTATGAATTGATGAAACTTCGAACTAAACTCTGTTCTCTTTCCCTTTACCTCTCTCGCTCTCTCTCTTGCGATTGTTCGTATCTACCTTCTTGTATAAATTTTCAGTTTCCGACATTTCGCTTGAGTTTGTCTGCCTGTCTTAATTTGTTGTTGAAAGTTTGACGGCAATTCTGAGCCGCAAAACTTGTAGGATTGAAATCATGAAACTGTGTCTGAATAAATGTCTAAATGGATTAAAGTTAATTTTCATTAAAAAAAAAGTTATAAATGGCAAACAAAGTGGCTGACATGATGTCTTAGAAGTGGAAAGGTGTTTTAAACTTGGTCACGAGTTGGCTTAAAACTGATAAATGAATTTCGACTAGTTAAAGTTGAACAATGTACCATAGAGTTTGACCTTCGTCCGTCTATTTCGTGAGAGAGTTGGCCACTCACGGAGAATATGAGAACTGCTTGCTTATTCCCCGCTACGGCAAGACTATAGTATTTTGCCTTTTTACACATTTTTAAAGATTCCTCCATAAAGGACAAAGTATCCGTTGTAGAAGCTGTTACAGTTGCAAAACTATACGCAATTTCTACTCTTGAGTGCTAATCGCACACCCAGGGATCGTAAGCACAGCCAAAAGAGAAGAAGCTTTGTTAGAGCCACCCCACCATATCCCGTTTAAGGCTTAACTGGAGTATTTTTGCAATGTTTGATCAGCGGAGATGAAACTGCTCGCTGTATTAAGGTGTGCAAAATCTAAACCTACTAGTGTAGCCATGTTGTTCTTTGGAACCCGCCCCATAGAAGCCATCTCCGATGAAGAAGAACCCCACTTTCGATGACGACCAGTGCTAGCGTGCAACTAAAGTGTGCTGTTCCTTAATTGGGAAAGTACTGCTGCCCAACTGGTTTATGTCCTCGTAAGACTAAAGGCTGGCATCACCGCTCCACTGCGATCTCGAAAGTACTGCAGAAAGGGTTTAAGCCTAATACGGGTCACAAGCTACTAGCATTACACGCAAACGTCAGAGCACCTTTCTCTGTTTCTGCTCTGAATTGTCAAGTAAATGACATTAACACCGAAGCACGTAAGCCTAAGAGACTTAAGTCTATTGTCAGACGGATGTAGAATAAGACGAAAGCTCGAAGCTGTCACTACCGACTTTTCGTCGCCTTCGAATTTTATCTAGATCCTAGGGATTCCTAGAGAAACCTTTAAGTCCTAGGGAATGCCAATAAACTACTGTGAGGCAGCATATATAGGAAACAGACCAAAAGTAGAATCGCCAGAGTACGAGTGACCGGCCTTCAGTCGATTGAAGCGTTATAACTTCCAACAAGTCTAGTGTAACGGATTAAGTCAATTTATAAAAGCGAGCTAATTCTTTGATGACAAAGAGTTCACTTAACCCTCGCTGCCGCTCGCGGTCAAGTCCACAAGCTTCTTTTTCCACCAACCAACCCGCTGTTGCAAAATGTACTTTTTTTTCTTCTAATACTCGTACATTAAGGCGCTTTATCATGAATAATCATGCTGTCGAATGAAACACGCACACTCTTGTTAATGATGAATCTCTTAACAGGCAACTCCAAAAAACCTTACTGCGCGCTTCCTCACTGGTAAGCGATCGCACTCGAGTTGCATTTCTCCATTTTTCGTGCAACGAATGCAACTGCATTCGCAGCTCGCGCGCACTCAAACCAGTACCCAACCCCAAGCCACCAAAGTGCAGGCAATCAATTTGCCGAATCTCATTGCACTTGGCATGCTGCTCCATGAAATCTCTTGCCACTGGCCATTGTCGTATGCCATCTAATGTACATTCCCGTCCTCCTCCTCCCTTCACTTCGCATACACTTTTATGGTATGACAAAAAATCTATTTGCGTGCGCGTAAAATGACCCTCAGCGTGCTCGAGAATGGCTACCAAGTGGGTTGGGAGCTGCTTGTTGGTCGTCGGTTTTTACAAACCCCTTTTTGTTGCATTACTCACACCACTTCTTAGCCAACACTGCGAGTTTGTTTTTCTTTGCCTTCTGCTATGCCAGCTGCCAGCAGACAGCAGACAGCTGAACTTTGCCATGTTTATTTTCAGTACAAAAAGCGCTACTGTTTGTGCTTTCAACACAAAGTACTTCAAATATCCTACGAATATATTGAGAGGCAATGCATTTGGAGCTTCCCTCGACTCTCCGTATGTTTATGCAACCCCTTTCTGCTTAGCTCATGTGTCGTTTTGGCCCTCAAGTCTTGGCTAAGCTTGTTGGTGCTGATAGTCCAATCTTTATTGCACTTCGCTTACAAGCTGCCTTCCAGCGCTCTGGTGGTCAGTTGACTGTTGTTGCCGGACTGTCGTTTGATTTGCATGAGCCCCCTTTGGGAGCTAAGTTTAACTTGGTTTTCTGGCAGTATTTTTTCGTTTGGATTCTTTTTATCTTTTCCACACTTTGGCGTCTACTGGCCCCGGTTGGCGACGTGCTGTGTGTCACTTTACTGCAAAAGTGCGAAAATATCCATAAGAAAAAATGTGTATGGCCACTATAACTCAGCTTGTACGGAGCTGTGCCAAACGTCCACAACAAGCAGGGGAGACGATTGAAATAATTTGAGGGGGAAGTCAGTTAACCGGAAACTTTTGGTGGTGATTTCTTTGGCAATTAATAAAGAATTTCCGGAAATATCCCTTAAAGTACTTCACTTAATTATCTCTACTTGTGCTTTCTCTACTCTCGTTCTCACCATAGAAAGTATATCTAGCGAGACTTCAAAGGGTTATTCTGATTGAAATCTTTCGGGCTTCAGGAAATGTTTGCTGACTAATGTGTCGGAATGTGTTGGATTCTAGAATGGTCAAACTTCTGCTGCTGACACTAAGCAAAAGGGAACTCTGTCCCTGAGACATCAACTCTACCAGATAGGCAAGTTATGTAAGATAAGGTAAGGTAGAATCTTTAGAATGCAAATCGTGCACAAAGTGGGGAAGAAAGCATTACTTCACCGAGTGCTCGGTCTTCAGTGTATTGAGACGTCAGGTCTCCTCCGGACCTTCAACCACACCCCATTGGAGTTGGCTGTGCATAGGTGTAGTAGTTTAAAACTATGCTTTAAACCGTGCGAACTGTTCAAAAACCCATAATAGGAATACGCAGAGGAACATAATCAGCCTAGTTAGTATATTAGGTCCAGCCGATCATGGTCAGGTTCTCAACCTACACTTTCAACTAATGATCCAACCAACCACTGTGAACTGAGGATTTGTTGGTGGTGTGAGTCGATGGCTTATTTATGACGGGAAACAACGGACAATAGGCATGAATCAGCTTCTTTATAAAAAATGATCGGAGGAACCAGACTGTACTCTGTTCAATGCATTAGGCAAAGGGTCCCAAAGTCCACCTCAATATTGCCTATAAAGCTCTATCTGGCGCATTGTGTGAAAGACTAAAACCCAGCGTCTTCGAACTGAATGGTCCACCTCAGTGTGAGTTCAGTTTTGGTACCGTGCATTTAAAAGACATCAAAACCTGATAGAAGTATCAACATACACCGCCTCTGAGGGTCTGATAGTGAATGAGGACAGGACGAAATATCTCCTGCGATAAAACAAAAAGCCAATGCATTCACGTTTGGACTCTCACGTAACTGTACACAGTCATATCTTTGAAACCGCAGACAATCTCGTCTATCTTGAAACCAGCGTCAGCTGACGAGAACCTCCACTATTTTGGAAAAATCAGGTGTATAAGGCTTCACTTTGGTATAACTAACTATAGATCTGTGCCGATCTGTGTCTACTTCGGGATTAAATCAGCTCTCTCGTCTATTAAGCTACTGTGAGCTCATTTCTATTATGTACTGAGGCTCGCACAACGATTTTCTTCTTGTATCTTAACAGCTCATGTCAGCGCACTCCCTTCATCCAACAACGTAAAAATTGTTTTCGGACCTTCCAGCTCATATAAGGCTCTCTTTTTCTTATAGGAGAGCCCCCTTATTGCAATGCATGAAATGTACCTGGACCTCGGTTAAGTAAAATGTGCCGAACTGCAGAGCTTCAAAGATGATAAAAGCTCTTCCCCCTTCGAATTCGCCTCCTCCACCACGCCACTGCACTAAAAACATTTCTCTCCCACTTTTCACCAGCTCTGCGTGTTATCCTTTTGAATGCAAAATACAACACAAAAAAACATGTACAAACATGCAAAGTACCAAAATGCAAAGTAAACTAACTAAAAATCCAAACTCTACAAGCACGCAATGGGACGGACCGTTGATAAACAGTTAGATGAGAAAGTCGTCAAATAAAGCAATAAATACATTAAAAAACAAGGACACTAACAAAAATGTCCTAACTATACTCGTGCATGGTGGGACCATTAGTGCTGTGAAAGTCCAGTCCAGCCGGAAATGGCACGTAATGCCTCTGCCGCTGTCACTGGCGGAGAGAGGGTGGCTGAATGAGCAAGGAGAGGCACTGAAGCGCGCAAAGCACAAAAATCAATTTGCATTTGAATTCAAAGTGGCCTCCGGATGTAGTTACTCTTCGATTCGGTAACATAAACTAGTAAAAGTCAGTGACAAACCACCAAACGTACAGTCAAAAAGTCAATCAGTTTGTGAGTTGGTCAACAGAGTTGTTGGTTGGAGAATTGACAATTGCCCAGTTCAAGGGACTTCTTTTTTGCATTTGCTTGTGCGTTCACTTGTTGTTTTCTTTTTGTGATCTTCTCTCTCATTTTTTTTGGCAATTGGTTAGCTCTAACTCTAACTCTGGAACGGTGATTGAACTTTACAGCAATGTAATCGATGGAGAGAGTTGTGATGTGCGATGTGTGAAATGTGAAATGTGAAGCTGTTCTTGCCGAGGGAGGTTTGAGTTATGAGATGAATCATGGGAGAGCTTGATATTGCTCAAATATTGGAAAGATTATTAGGAATAAGGAAAACGAAGGGCTTACTAAAACAATACGAAAAAAGATGCCGTCAGCGATAGGCTGTAACCTGAAAAGTTCCTCGAACGTTTATATTCTTAGAATTAATTCTTTGCCTGGTAATCGACATGAGCCACTCTGGTTCGTGAAGAGAGGTTTAATGAATCTTCAATTCAAACTTAAAACGTTCGTAATGACGAGTGGCGAATAGATTTAGATATACTCGTATTTAGATGAGAACTAAAGAAGTAAAAAATTAGGAATCTCACAAATTAGGCACATCTCTCCCCATTTTTCTTCTTTTTCTTCTTATTTTTTTTCTTCTTCTACTTCTTTATCTTCTTCTTCTCCTTCTCCTCTTTCTCCTTCTTCTCCTCCTTCTCCTCTTTCTGCTGCTTATTCTTCTTCCTCTTTTTTTCTCCACATTCTTCTCCCTCTTTCCTCATTTCTTCTTCTTGTTCTTCTCCTTCTTCTTCTTCATCTCCTCTACTTCTCTTTCCTCTTCATCTTATTCTTCTCCTTTTTCTTCTTTTTCCAGTCTTCCCTTTCTTCCTTCTTCTTCTTCTTTCTCTTTTTTTCTTCTCTTTCTTATCTCTCTTTTCTCTTTTCTTCTTCTTATCTTTTTTTTCTTCTTCTTCCTCTTTTTTTCTCTTTCTTCTTCCTCTTTCCTCTTTTTTCTTCTTATCTTCTTCTTTCTTTTTCTTACCTTCTTCTTTCTTCTTCTTATTCTTCTTCTTCTTCTTCTTAATTTTCTCCTTCTTAATCTTATGCTTCTTTATCTTCTTCTCCCCCTCTTCCTCTTCTTTCTTCTTAATCTTCTTCTTCTTCCTCTTTTTTTCTTCTCTTTCTTCTCCCTCTTTCCTCTTATCTTCTCCTTATCTCCTTCTTTCTTCTTATTATTCTTCTCCTTCTTCTTCTTCTTCTTCTTCCTCCTGGACGCCGACACTTTTAACCTCTCATGCAGATCCTATATCAAAGGCCCTGGAAACTATGTATTCTTATTTTTTTCCACGTGGATTTCTACGAAAACTTCAAGCGAACTTCATCGCTATTAGGCTAGACGGGGCTCAGCCTTGAAGGTATCGCGCTACAGGACACGCCCGGATTTTTTCTTCCGCTCAACTTCCAGGGACAACGCGCTTATCCAATTTTAATTTTAGGCTACCAGACTGCTGCAGCGTCTTTCAAGCAGAACTCATTGCAATCACGGAATTCAAGGAATAGTTGCTAGATCTCTGGTTACAAGCCAATCAATCAGTACATACCTATATGTATATGGGAATAGCTAGGCGGCCATCAGATCTCTTCAATGTATGGTAATTGCACCACACCGAAAGTGGAAGTGAAATGCAGTAGCACTTTAAATGAGTTCTCAGGTAGATGAAATACAACCGTGGTCTGGGTGCCTGTACATAGGGACAGCCCAGGCAACAGTATGGCGAATGAGCTAGCGAGAAAAAGTCAGACAGCGTATCAAAGGAAGCACCTACAGCGTCACTTTTCTGAGAGTCTTGTAGGTCTGAAGCCACACTGCTAAGGTCCGATCAATTCGTTGATTTTGCATGCAATGGATGCTTATCCACGATACTTGAAGCAGACGGACTCTACCATCCCCTCTTTTTTATGGATTGATCAGAGCACACTTAGATTCCAACTGACGGGCAAGCTTTCTTCCAACCATATTCTGCAGTTGATGTGAGCACCTTGTTAGTTCTACGCAACCATGCTTGAATAACTCAGTTGGTAAATCATATGTTCTCGGCGCTTTGTTATTCTTTCTTTATGGCATCGTTAACGATTTTCGGAAGTTCCATTTTCACTGCAGTCAAGCAGGCTGGAGTAGTGTTTACTCCATTAACTCAATATACTTTGAACCGAAGTCACTAAAACACTTTTAACTTTCTGTAAGCCAAATGTTTTTGTAGAATTTTCGGGTGTAACCCCTGTCGGCCAGCTTCTCAAGCTCTTTAAACTGACGCATTTCGGTCTCTCTCTTTTTTAGTCTGCATATGCGTCTCGCTTCCTTCTCCAACACTCGGTATCTATGCCGACCCAAACATGTTGTGATCGATAGCAAACTTTCCAAGGCAAGAAGCTTTTTTTCTCCATTTCAAGAAAGCATTTTCCATCGTATCAGCTGTTCTTTTGGACTTGTCCCAACAGTTCCCTTATACCAAGTTACTGATGGGCTCCATAGAGAGGAGGAGAGCAAGTCGAGTTGAGAGCCGTTCGGCTGTCTGTTGCATAGACTGGAGTGCAAATCTTTGCTACGATGAATTTTCTTGTACCGAAATCTGGTACTAAATCCAATTCAATTTGGAGATATTTCGTCGTGGAGTCTGAATTTT
Organism: Ceratitis rosa; assembly: GCA_037013455.1. NCBI lineage: Eukaryota > Metazoa > Arthropoda > Insecta > Diptera > Tephritidae > Ceratitis > Ceratitis rosa. The sequence continues at coordinate 13,847,542 of JAWMAG010000013.1, read as the reverse complement.
CCCACAGTTGAGTCAGCTCAGATACCATATTTGCCCACCCGGAAGTTAATATTGTCAAACACAATTTTGACATCGTGGCGGGGGCAGCGCAAATAAGCATTTACAAAAGTTATCTCTGAAAGCATCTTACTTCTAACAGGCCTGAGGTGACTGAGTCTCTCACCCACCATGAATCCGATAGCAAATTTACGCTCTTTTATATGACTATTGTAGTATATGTCACCAGAACCAACCCGTTCCCATTTTTATGTCGTTCATATAATTCTTGGTTGGCGCTGAGAACATCAACCAGTTGGATAACGTTAGTTTCGCATTTAATGAACGAGTAATTCCAGATGACTGCCCATTAACAGTTGTCCTTGAGTCGTTTCCAGTGGAAGCAATTAAATATGGAGTCTCTCTTTAGCAAGAAATCCGTTCAAAGTGATAGTTTTATGAGATAATGCGTTACCATGGAGCAAAATTCAAGAGTTGTCTTTTTACAAATCTGTCCTTTTCGATGTGTTTGCTTTTTAAAACGATCGCCTTGTCACCCAATTACCATACGTTTTATGAATGAGGTGAGAGCGATTGACAACATTGAACATTTGGAGCAAACGAAACAACAAATCCAACCCCATTGTCTTAACACTATCTTCAGGAGGAGCTTCCATAACAGCTCAACACATTGAAGCACTTTTAAGCGTATGAGAGAAGAGCTCATGCTGGCTCACATAACTCAACTTAGTCAGAGACATACTTAATACTTGTAAATAATTCGAAATACCATTTGTAATATCGGTTATGTTACATGCCCCATTTAACACCAATAAAATACAGTAATACATACAAATATAACTGCGTAATAACATCCTGTCGTTGACTACAAAGACGATCCATTGGCGACAAACTACCATCGACCAAGGACGATGATGAAAAAAGTTTTCAAATTAAGTATGTGTGAGTGTGAGTGCATGTGTGTGTGTGTGGCAAAGTTTCATTTCAATTTTTATAGATATTCTACATATTTATTATTATACATTTCCCTTTCTTTAATGGTTTTATTGCGGAATTTTATGAGAAAAGTTTGCTTTTTGCCTTTTGGTGCTTTTCAGTCTCCCAAAGAGTTGTTGTTGATGCGTGTGTGTGTGTGTGTGTTAAAGAGAGTAATGATTGAGTGCATGTGCTGGAGTATATATAAATGATGAAATTGAAATTATTTATAAGAATTTAAATTTAAGTTGGAGCCGCTATCAATCTGAATGAATTCGCTTTCAGTTTTAGGTTCGTTTCAGGTTAGGTTATGGTGGCAACCGATCCGTTAACTATCTAAGACCCATTGTGTTGCCATAAAAGCTTGACCATCAGACTTCGTTCTCCAGCCATTTTGATACTCTAATGAACCTCATTGGATCCATAACTCTGACATTGACTATTCTAAGTTCTGTTTGGTCATCTCCAACAGAGATCGACGATAATCCAGCACATATTGAGAGGTTCTAATAAGCAAGCTAAGTTATTTGGTCTTTACCACTGACCAGGAGTGCTTAGTTTGAGAAGGATGTATAGCTTGGAAAACGTCATCAAAATCATTAGAAATCCTCGTATGTTGCGTATACGCACTGTCTGACGGCTTTTAGTACCAGCAATTCTAATTCATGTCAGTTATTAAAAAAAAGAAAGAAAATTCTGGAATATTTGTTCAACCAACAGCTCAAATTCAATATTTGTGTGAAAGAAAGAAACGATGGATGACAAAAGTCGACCAGCAAGTCAACAAAGAAGCATAAAAAACTTTTCAACTAATAAAATTTATAAGTTTATTTTCACTCAGCGCTTTTGTTGTTTTATTATCCACCTTTGCCTTGTATCATTTTCTTTTTATTTACTCTTTATTTTCCGTTTAAATTTATTTATTGATTTAAGTTTCTTCCTCACATCGTTCATTTTATAGTCCTTTGACAGGACTGAAGCATGCAGGTATGTTTGGGAAGAAAGACATTTTTCTTTTTAATTTTGACTTTCTTTATATTATTGAATTCTCGTTGTTTTGTATTGAAGGCAAAATAAAATATTTTGTAGATAACATACTGGCATGTGTGTGGTCATGTCGACGAATGTTAAATACATAAATATTATTTTCTTTGTTTCACCAAATTCGTGGTGGTAACAGAACATGTGATGATATATGTTTATTTTAATGTAAGTGAGCAATGTGGTTTTTTTGCTTTTGTTAAAGATGAAAAATGTGGGTTAAGAAAAAAGAAAACGAAAAATAATTTATGTTGGCCAATGAAAAAGTAAAAGCAGTATCGCAGTTTGCGAATTAAAATAATATATTTTATATTATCATATTTTAATTAATTTTATTTTTTTTTATTATATTTCATTTTATTCTATTTCATTTTATTTTATTTTATTTTATTTTATTTTATTTTATTTTATTTTATTTTATTTTATTTTATTTTATTTTATTTTATTTTATTTTATTTTATTTTATTTTATTTTATTTTATTTTATTTTATTTTATTTTATTTTATTTTATTTTATTTTATTTTATTTTATTTTATTTTATTTTATTTTATTTTATTTTATTTTATTTTATTTTATTTTATTTTATTTTATTTTATTTTATTTTATTTTATTTTATTTTATTTTATTTTATTTTATTTTATTTTATTTTATTTTATTTTAATTTATTTTATTTTATTTCATTTCATTTTATTTTATTTTATTTCATTTAATTTATTTTATTTATTTTTTTCTTTTATTTTTTGTTTTATTTTATCTTTTATCTTATTTTATTTTGATTTGGTTTATTTTATTTTATTTTATTTTATTTTATTTTATTTTGTTTTATTTTAATTTGCTCTATTTTATTTAATTTTTTTTATTTTTTTTATGTTATTGTATTTTATTCAATTTTATTTTATTTTATTTCATTTTATTTTATTTTATTTCATTTTATCTTATTTTATTTTATTTTATATTATTTTATTTTGATTTATATTATTTTATTTTTTATTATTTTATTTATTTTATTTTATTTTATTTTATTTTATTTAATTTTATTTTTTTATTTCTTTTGTTTCATTTCATTTTATTTTAATTTATTTTATTTTATTTTGTTTTTTGTTTTTTTGTTATATTTTTTTTTTTTTTTTTTTCTTTATGTTCCAATAACTGGCTTGTCGTACTATAAATAATTCTATACATACATACCTATATACATGGAAATGAAGAATTAAATAAATTCCAGTCTGAAATTCCCACACATTACCATGACCAACGAAATTTAAAAGGAAACCGCGTGGGAACACAGACAGCGTTCAAAATTCAAAGTTCATGACAGTTACCCAATGCTCAGTGCACTCTGACAGTTAACGAGAAACTTTTGCCGCCAATTGACAGTCCAGCAGATTCAGGCAGAACACGTCTGGGAGGCGCGGGGTGGAAGGAAGAAGATGCCACGCCGATCGAGGTGTGTGTAAACCACTTTAAAACAAACTTCCGGCGGTGAGAACTGGATTGCAATGGCGAAGGCATGAGAGGAGGAGTCGAAATCATTAGGGGTAAGAGAGAATTTCGAGGGAGAGAAAGAGGAAGCGTTGCAAACGCCCAACAAGTTGGAATTTATTTAACTATTTTATATTTTGGTACATGGAAAGTCAATGTTGTTACATTAACGTCATTTCCATTACAGCAACACTAACAAAGGATGGGTAAAACTCAGCTTGGCATCATTTATAACATTAACATGAAATATAAGAGAGAGTGAAGGAAAGAGCGTAGGCAGCATGGTGTTGTAAACACAAAGGGCACGTGTGCCAGAGGTCAGAGGCTATGTGTGAGGGGGCCGGGCGAAGCCAGAGCTTCGACTGACTCCGGTTGACTGGCAGTTGATTACGTGATCTGAAATTTAATATTATATTTTCTCAGCACAAATACATACATATTGAATGAGTATTTGTCTGTTGTATTTTTACAGTTGAAATGAAATGCTTAAAAAATATAGAAAACAACGGAATAAACAAATGAATGTATAGATAAACAGAAATAATAAGAACTGACAGCCGGAGACTACGAGGTAAGTTCAGTACGTACTACTAAAAAAGCGCAGCAAAAAGAAAGCAAACTGCTAAAATATATATATTTTTAGTATGTGAAAGGCACGAAGAAGAAGAAGAAGGAGCCTTGAAGTATGTATGCATGTATGTATGTATGAGCATGATGAATCAAATAAAAAACGCTATCGGAACGGAGGTATTCTGCTGTACTCTTCTCAGCTCAGGATATCACAGTAGTGTCGAATGCGGACGAGCGCAAGCGGTTTGAAGGCAAAGGAAGCTTGACTCAAAGAAATACGTGTAAACAAGAAATGAAAATAAATGTAAACAAATGAAAGAAAAATAGGTGCAGAGTGCGTGACTGAGATGCGTAAGAAAAGCTGCATGCAGGCGAGTATACAAAAATATATACAAACATAATGATAAGATACATGCTACTTAAACACCCATTGTAAATAAGCAGATACTATCAGCAGGGCCAAAAGAAGAGTTCGGTACGAACATTTATTGCAATATAAGGAAACCGGAAATCATAAGGAAAAGAGTAAAGGAATAACGAAACAAAACTAAAATAAAATATAATAAAATTACATTAAATAAAATTAATTAAAAAAATACACTAAAATAAAATAAGCTTAAAACAAATCTAAATAAAATAAAATAACATAAATTCAAATAAAACAAATTACATTAAAATAAAAAAATTAAATAAATTAATATAAAATAGATTAAGATAAAAAAACAAAAGAATAAAATAAATTAAAATAAAATAAAATGAAATAAAACGAAATAAAATACAATAAATTAAAATAAAATAAAATATATCAAAATAAAATAAAATAAATAAAAAAATAAAATTATATAAAATGAAATGAAATATATTAAAATAAAGTAAAATGAAATGAAAAAAATAAAATAAAATAAAAAAAATAAAAAATGAAATGAAAAAAAACGAAAAAATAAAATAAAATAATATAAATATTAAAATAAAACAAAATAAAATAAAATAAAATGAAATGAAATAAAATAAATTAAAATTAATTAAAATAAAATAAAACAAAATTAAATTAAATTAAGTTAATTAAACTAATAGGAATAAAATAAAGTAAAATAAAATAAAGTTAAAAATAATAAAATAAAGTAAAATAAAATAAAATAAAATAAACTAAAATAAATAAAATAAAATAAAATAATATTAAATTAAATTAAAAAAACGAAATAAAATAAAAAAATAAAATGAGATAAAACGAAATAAAATAAAAAAAAACAACATAAAATAATATATAATAAAATAAAATACAACAAAATAAAAAGAAATAAATAGAAATATAAAATTGAAATAAAATAAATTAAAATAAAATGAAATGAATTAAAATAAAATAAAATAAATAAACTCATTTAAAATAAAATAATAAATTAAATTAAACGAAATGAAATAAAACAAAATAAACTTAATAACCTAAATTAAAATAAAATTAAATTATATTAAATGAAATAAAATAATTTAATTGGAATCAAATAAAATGAGATAGAAAAGAATTAAATAAAATAAAATAAAATAAAATAAAATGAAATGAAATAAATCAAAATAAAATAAAATACAACAAAATAAAATTAAATAAAATAAAATAAATTAAAATAAAATAAAATTAATTAAAATAAAGTAAAATAAAATAAAATAATTAAATGAAATGAAATAATTTAATTTAAATAAAAAAATAAAATGAGATAAAATAAAATACAAGAAAAATAAAAGAATGTAATAAAATGAAAGAAAAATTAATTAAAATAAAACAAAACATTTAACTGTTTGAGTAATGAAAATCACACGTTTTATTTCGATATTTCCTTGCACAATCAATCGTGCATTCTTTTCCTTAAATTAAGCACTCCAATTGGTCCATTTCTTAATTTCAGCATACAAGTTATTACCGGGGCACTCAGTGGAGCCGACCTGACGATGTCCATACAGAATGTAACCAGACTTGATTTGACCACGTGAAACAGCATCAGCAAGCAAAGCCTTGGCGGCAGCGATTTGAGCAGCGGTGGGAACATCAGCTGAAGTAAATAATATAAACAGCAGATGGCAATTACTCTGTAAATCACTTGAAAAACTTCACTTCAACACTCACTATTGTAGTTGCCCATAAAAGATATACCAATGGACTTAGAGTTCCAGTTGGTAGCATGAGCGCCCAAAGTATTCCAACCGCGACCCTCATACACTTGACCATCACCACCGATCAGGAAGTTATAACCAATATCAGCCCAACCCAAGGAGTCCATGTGATAATTCTGCATATTACGCATTTGTTGGGAGCAAGCAGTTTGGGTGGAGCAGTAGGCGCCAGCAGTGTGATGAATAACGGCGTAGGATAAACCAGTTGCCAATGTAGATTTACTAGTAGCGGAACGACCACCCCATGTTGCTTTTGAAATGATGTTCACACTGAAGACGGCGTTGGCGCACAGTAGCACAGTGATGAGTGTGAGGAGAGATTTGTACGACATAATGTTGATGGTTTGTTTGACCAGAGACCGAGAACTAATGTTTTATCAATGGGTGGTGAATTTGCTTTTATACCGTTTATGCGTGTGTGGCCCATGGCTATCAATGAAACAACGTCCGCGAAGTATTGTATATCACATTGATAATCGGCTTGCGAAAAGTGCAATAGCGCATTAGATAATTTACGATACACAACATTGCCTTCGACTGGGAACTACATAAGTGAATTCGTGAAGTGTTTATAAATTTAGGTGGTTTTAGATTTCGGTCGGATAACTGCAAAAACAGGGTCAATGAATATTGATTTGTGTTTTAAAGAAATTATCTTCACTTCGGTTGGGTGCTATAATTCGAGGTCACCCGTGTTTGGAGAGAGAAACCAACAGCTGTCACCGCATGAGGATAAAGGAAAGAGCACGACGACTAAAGGGAGCTGATAAAGCTAGTCGATGTCCCCAAAATCATCAAACGGGCTACCCAAGGAATAAGTTGTTTCGTAGATCTTGGATCAGAGGTAGGGGTCTTAGAATGTCGGGTTAAGAAGACATGCGACGAGTTGATTGGTGTTGTGCGAGGACTCTTTGCATGCCGGACATATGTATCTTAAATAATTTGGGTCAAGTCTGGATAGATTGGAGTTGATTCTGTTGCCATGTCCACAACTTAATTGCGCTCGGGATATCACAGTGAAGCTTGAGCTTTTAAACGGCAAAAGACAGATATCTGCAGAGATGAACCCTAAACTGGGACCATGGATTTTCGAAGGTAGGGCTGATGGCAACAATAGTAATTTTTTCGTTGCGATCCTTAAGGCGGTGGAAAAGTATCCAACTTAAGGCGGATTATATGCGACCATGGGATGTGTCTTTTCGGCGATCTTACCACATTGAGGTAAATAGGTGAAGCGTTTGGGTCATTTAAAATGGCTCCAGACTTCATTTTCAGGAAAAGCTCAGACAAAGCTCTGCTAGAAAAAGGCTTCCGAAAATACACAGCTTTCATGACATACACGTATGGTCAAGAAACTCGATTAAGTTTCGAACATTCGTGCCAGGGAAATATGCCAGATGTTTCAAAAGTGATTTGTAAAGCTTTCTTTGAACTGATTCTCTGAACAACTCACAGGTTTACTTCCCATTGTACTTGTTTTACGTTATCAGTTTCCAGAAAAGTGCAGAAAAGCAGAAAACTACAAAGCTCCATCATAAAAAAGCTTCGAAAAGTCAGCTTTCATTATATACTAAAGACAAAAAGCTCAACTCAGCTTCCTAACCTAGAAACTTAAAAGTCATAAAAACTGTTAGCGAATAATTTCTCTGTAATACCAGCAAAAACAGAGCTCTATCAGGGGAAACTCCTAGTAAAAAATACAATGTAGTTTAAGCTTTTATACTCCTTTTCAGGCAGACGTTTTATAAGTTAATCAAAAAGTTTAGTCAACAGTCTTTAGTATCCCAATAGGCATTGAAGAGACCCTTAGACAAATATTGAAAGAAAAAAAACGAGCACATGCTGTGTTAACAAGTGATAATTAGAAAGTATACGAGTATTGTAATTGAAGACTAGCATGTGCCCTTTGTAAGTAAAAGTAGTGTTTTGTAATGCCAGACGAGTTGTCTACACGTACACTTAATAATAGTTCAAACATAACAATAGCTCTGGGCTAGACACTATTCAAAGGTTTGCTTTGAGCCCTCGGCTTGCGTGTGCTATAAAACCAGGCGCTCGAGCATTTAGCGAATCAAAACTTAAATATTTGTCGTACTTACAACGTCGTTAAAATGTCTTACAACTCACTTTTCTTACTACTCGCTGTGGGCGTACTCTGCCTCCACACTGTGCTCGGTGTGAATATCATCTCAAGAGCACAATGGAACGCTCGTGCTCCTAAGAGCACAACTAAGTTGTCTAATGGTTTATCCATTGCTGTAATTCATCACACTGTTAGCGCCTACTGCTCTATCCAAGCTGCTTGCTCCCAACAAGTCCGCGGCATTCAAAACTATCACATGAACTCTAATGGTTGGGCTGATATTGGTTATAACTTTTTGATCGGTGGTGATGGGCAAGTGTATGAAGGACGTGGTTGGGATAATGTGGGTGCACATACCACCAACTGGAACGCAAAGTCGATTGGTATCTCATTTATAGGCAACTACAACAGTAAGCCTGGAGTTTTTTCATCATTTACTCTTTAACTTGAAACATTTATTGTTGTTTCTATTTTACCAGATAATCGTCCGACTGCTGCTCAAATCAACGCTGCTAAAGCTTTGCTTGCTGATGCTGTCTCCCTTGGTAAGCTCAGGTCGGATTACGCTCTCTACGGTCATCGTCATTTTAAGGCAACTGAGTGCCCTGGTAATAATCTGTATGCCGAAATTAGGACATGGCCACACTTTAAGGCCTAACATGTTTTATGTATCACACGAAACCTGAACCCGAGCATTAAATAAAAATCATTCAAGATTTGAATGAAGCAGTTTAAATCTATTTATTGAGAGGGAATTACAGTTTATTCTAAGTCGGCTCCGTGTGGCTGAGGTTTTTTCTTCGAAAGGCATTGGCATTCCCTGCCGAGAGGTGACCGCAATTAGCCTTTTCTATAAAGTTGGATATTGGGCCGACCAGAATTAGATTCCACGACCCTCTGCAAAGCAGTACTTAGACTGTTGTCAGTAGTACGAGTATTAACTCCCAAAGCTGGTAAGGCCATAGTACCTCATGTTCGTAAACCTTTCGTGTCACTCGTTGAATTCATAAAGCCGCTAATCCTGTTCAGAAATGTAACCGCAAGTCTGGGGAGATATAAGATGGCATTCTCTACCATGCTCTAGAATTTTATGGTTAGCCCACTACTGGGACAGGGACTGATTGCGAGGATCTAAAACCGTTGCCAATGATATTGCGGTAGCATTAAGGCGTAAGTTCCCACAAGCCCTATACAACGTGAGGCAGTGAACTCTTCGAAGAGTTTCTAATTGGTCCTATCTATTGGATACTCTGCGTCAACTTAATTGAAGTGGAACTCGTTATCCATTGGTGCAAAAATCAAAGATCAAAGTTGATAAGTGTTCCTGGTGCACTCAAGTCCACGTCAAATGAAGCTTGAAAAGTTATTCTCAGCATTATGTCAAAGATCTAAAAAAATTGTGCTGAACCGACAACAGTCCAGGAGAAAACTAAACAGAAAAAAGTTATCTTAGAGGGATATGGAAAGGCGTACCAACAAGTAGATTCTTCCTGACAAGGCACATATTGGTATGCCTTTTGCTACGTGCAGGATAGAGTCACATTATTTTTTTAAGAACTCCTAGGCAAATTGGACCGAATCGGAATCGGAAAAAGTCTCACCCAAAATAGAGAATATCACTAAAGTTACAGGAGTCTTAACTGCCCACTACTTAATAGAACAACAACAAGCAGGGCAGGTGGTAACTTATTAGAGATGTTGCGAAAGTTTCAAGGGAGATAGGTTCCGATATATTTGTGCTAATTTCCTTATTTATTTGGACGAAGTGATTGGACGCAAGTTGCCAACCCAGAAGGAGCCTCAAACTTGTCTCTATAAAATGCGCATTTCTGGTACTACCTTAACTGAAGAAGTACAAGAAGACCACCGGTGAAAATGTCTCGCTGAAAGCAGTCAAGGGAACTTCTCCAAACCGAGATTAAGATCTTTGGCCTCCAGCTGCGTTGTAACTATCGTTCTGGTACACGCAGCATGTGCCGTGAATACCGTAACCTAGCTGTTAGCGATTCATTAAGGTCGAAGAGACTTCTGCCAGCAAGACTCGTCGTATGCATGTGAAACAATCTCATGGTTCCAAGATCAAGTTCCCATTGGTACAATGAGTACACCGCAAGGGCAACAGGAAATTCCGCTCATACAAAAAACCAAGAACCTACGACTTCCAGTATGAGTCGTTGAGATCGAGACATGAAGACGTGGAGTGGTTGGATAGTAAGGTTTATTGGTTATGCCAACATCGTGGTAACACAACTTAGGCCAGAGAAGTGTATTCATATTGGAAAATACGTATACTCATCATACGTTGTCACTCATCATACCTCGGTGTAAATTTGATTCTGGTTTCTTAGCTGGCAGCGACTCTCCTTACTCTCCTTACGACCCTCTACGAGATACCAGTGCGGCTAAAGACCATGTTTATGCACTTTTGCATTGAATCTAAAGACTTTTTTTTATAAAAGAGCGCAAAGTACTTCTTAGAGACAGTGAGCACCTACTTCTCCGCTGAGAAGGAATTTTTTTAACACACACACCTACACGTGTACATATGTAAATACATATCCACATTTTCATTCGTTAAAGAATCTTTTTCCAAATGTTGATTTTCATCAAAAAATAACTCATTTAACTAAAAGCTCTTACTACAGTGGCGCTAAAACTGCGCTGAGAGTTAGTAAATTAGTTGCTATAACAAATTATGGATTATGGCTAAAATATTCCCGCTATTTCTAAGCTCTTTTATGGCGTATCGTATAACAGTTGTGCTTTTGCTTACTGAAAAGCTTTATTCTTCGTTGAATTTGATATTACTCTGAGCTTTTGCTTTATAGTTAAATTCAATTTATTTACATTCTTGAGGAAAATAATAGAAACGACTTAATGACAATTATTTCATAAAGGTGTTAGTTCAATAAATTTGTTGAAATAGCAGTTAACGGTTGTTGTTTTTCAAAAGCTTTTTATTTCGCTAGTTTGTCTATTTTCATTTTATGTCCGAGAGAGTGAGAATTTGAATGAATTGAGTTAAGTTTATGTGGTTGCACGCTTAGGACCCTTCGATCCATGGAGATATGAAAATAAGGATCTCAATATCTTACAGAATGAGTGGTAAGCTCCGTAGAGTAGTCGAAAAAGCATGTTCCGAGAAAGTGGTCTCACATGGTGCTTAATGCTGGGCAATGAAATTTTTTGGCAAACTTCCGCACCTCCACGTCTCTGCAGCTACGACAAAAACAATTTTTTTCTTGTATTAAACAGTATCCTTTTATAATTCCACTCCCGATATTGATGGAGAAGCGTTCCGAAGGAAGTAAATTTCTTGAACTCTTTGCGTCTAACGCTGACCAGTTCTGCCTTGCTATACGAGTATATGGGTAAGCCAATAACGATCGTGCTAAATTTCTATATTTTATTACCACTTTCGGCGTGGTAATGTTCCATTTGAGAGATCTGATGGGCAGTGACGTGGATCTAATCACCCAGATTGTAGTTAGTTTTTATGCAGAAGACGTTGCAGTGGTCCGTTGGTCTCATGTTTAAGTTGAGTGAGAATGACATGGTATGGATACCGTTTCTAATCGTGTCATTGAGTTTTCAGCCGTTCGAAAAGAGATTATCAGAACAAAGTTATGGTTTGCACACTTATTTGTAGGCCAAATTCTGAGCGAAATTCTGCAAAATGTGTTTCTTCGTAAATTCCATACAAATGAAGGTATCTGAAAATCTAACCCGCCTCCGACCGCATTTAGAAACAGGAATTTGTGTGGAAAATAGTATCCAAAGCTGAGCGAAAATGCGAAATGAAGAGAAAAGTGAGTTCAAGCTGAATAATAATCCTAAAAATACATTAATACTGTATAAGCCGCGGTTTAAAAAGGAAAGAGCCTAAACTAAGTAATAGTCCTGTCAATCACCAAGTCTAAACCCCATTGCATACCCTTGAGTAGACCAGATTCGGACCGAAATTCTGCAAAACATTTGAGCAAACTTCGATGCACCGAATAAGTGAAGAGATTATCAGGCAAGGTGGCTGTGCTTCTTGTTATTTTTTATACAAATGATGGTGTTTGAAGACCTGACCCAGCTCCGAACGCATTTAGAGACTGTTCCACCACATATTCCGCAAACTGAATTTTTCACAACACATGCCGTGTATGGCGGTGGTTGGTATATAGCACGGACTCATAACTTTACAGATATACTTTGGGTATATTGGAATCGAAATTAGTCTGATACCAGAATTGTAAGAGTATTTCCATATAACTAATTTCAGAGTTCCTATTCGTTACTCTAAATCTCCGTTTTCAGGTAGTGGGCAGACGGAAGGAATATAACCTATTGTATGGACGTCCACCTTCGTGTGGGTCTTAAAAAAAGAGAACTGGATCCTTGCAATTACACTCCCAGATGAGCAGTAGAACCTCACCGGCTCTAAGAACCTGCTGAATTTTTTTTTTTGGGGAAAGGAGTAAATCCTTAAGATCTCATGGAAGCTAGGATAGGAAGTAGAAGGTACTATTATTACTACTATTTGTCCAGAAGCCACCTGTTTCCAAGGAAGTTGGTTCGGAACTAATAAATAGGTTACAGTTCCACGATCCATCAAAGAGAAAGCCACAGTACGGTAGTTTAATTGGAATTCAGACGTGTACCAGGTTTTAAAGGGAAAGTACCCAGATATCCTATAATTGAAAGGCGTTTTTGCATGATTACAAATGAAAGCCGATGCCCTAACTCCAACAAAAAACTTCACATTTAAAGTATGGTTCGTAATTTCTATATTGTAAAAAAAAAATTAATTCATAATATTGGTTAAAACTCCATCACTTAGAACACCTGTACGCGAAAGTTTCCCTGGAACTGATTTCGGAAACACATTCATCAATCTTCCCTCCTTAACAGAGGCAACTTTAAACACTCATTATTGTAGTTGCCCATGAAGGATATGCCAATAGATTTGGCATTCCAGTTGATGGTATGAGCACGCATTGAACTTCAGCCACGATCCTCATATACTTGACCATCACCACCGATCAAGAAGTTGTAACCAATAGTCCAGCCCAAGGAGCTTCCACAACAGCGGAGGTACTTGACATGCTACATAATTGTTAGTATCTCCCCGTTGAGATTGAGCAGGTCACAAAGCACTACCTGGTATACCTGGTAAGAAAAACTGCACCCGTTTTAACGGCATTTAAAGGGTGACGGTGCAGTGCAATGGGAATCTGTGGAGTCTGGTTTGAGACCACATTTCTAGATTGATAAGGAGCTCGACAGAGGCAACTTTGTTTTTATGCTAACTGAAAAACCAAACCATTTTTTCTCGGGCTTCCCCTCTCATCCACATCGTAGTTTCAAGGTGGTTTCCAGAATCTCTACCAAAATTTTACTCCATCTCTCGCTTCTCTAACATGTTTACTTTATCGTTAGTCGAGTTGAGCTACGAAGAGTCAAATGTACATGCAGCCTGCGACTTCCGTCATCTTCCCCAAGAAGACCACGGCCTTCTTCTTTACCACATTTGGCGACCATCAACACATTACCTCCTGCGGGTTAGGGGTTCAATAATTTACCCGTGGTAAGGCATGCCTGTCGTAAGAGGCGACTAAAATCCAATAGTTCCCGCGACAGTCGGGTCTTTATACCGGAACGACCCAGATTTTTATACGGCCAAGGACTGTCACTCTCGCAATATTCCCCGAACACCAATTTTATGGTTGAAACAACAAAAACAACACCATCAAAACACTCCAGTATTTGTTAGCATATCAAGACTTTGTGGTTTCAGGGGTTGTACGTAGGTCATTCTGTGGTTTTTCTTTCGTTTTTCGGTGTGGGTGGACTGCAACAGCGCTTGAACGTCTTAACAGCTTACTTACCCATAGCAGCGAGGGGTCGTCGTGGTCAGAGGCGACTAAACTCCAATAGTTGCCGCGACAGTCGAGTCTTTATAGCGGAACGAGCCCGATTTCCAATCGGTCACAGACTGACACTACCAAAAACTACTTTTGGGGATATTTTTGCGACTACAACAAAAGCAACAACATCTCGGCGCCTTCCCACAGCGCAGTTTAGCGTCTTACAGCTTATTTTACCCATAGCAGCGAAGGGTCGCCTTAAATTTAATAATTTTTTTTATTCTATTTAGCCTGTCCGGAAAAAAGTAACGAAATGTATGTATGTATATTTTTCATGGTTTCATTTTTTATTTTTATTTTACCACAAGTGTAAGCAAACCACTTGGCGCTTATTACATGACAAATAATCGTGTATCAATCGTAAACTACCGTTATTCGAATATTATATATTATAATATTCGCTTTCTTACATCTTTCTATGTATGTATTGTATGTATGTATGTTTTTTTTTAGTTAGTTATTGTATTTTAATACATATATTTATATTATACTAGATAATAAACTATAATATATTGTATATGTATATGTTTGTGTGCATAAATATAATTATTTAATTGTAACATTTTAATTAAATTTTTTTTTTTTCAATTAATTATTAATTATTATTATGCCGAAAAAGTCTTATAAGTTATTTAAAATACTATAAATTAGAAACTAATGAAACATATATGCATGTATTTATATATATACATATATGCATTATTGATTGAGACAAATGCAAGTGAGAGAAAAAGCAGGAAAAAACAAAATTAAAACAAAAATTAATTTAAGAAAATTTAAACAAAAATTTAGTGCGAATTATTAATGAAACGAAAAAATAAAATAAAATACAATTAATATAAATTAAATAAAAAAATATTAATTAATATAAATTAAATAAAAAAATATTAATTATTATAAATTAATTAAAATTAAATACAAACAAATTCAGCAATACAATTTTATTGCGTCTAAGCATGATTATGTTAAACAAAAAATAATTATATATGGTATGTAAACATTTAATTTTTGTTTTCATTTATGTATTAATAGTTGTGCGATAGAGCTAAGAAGTGCAAATAATGAAATTAAATCAATAATTTTTTTTTGGTTTTTAGTTGTTGATTTTTTCTCAATATCTTTTTGTTGTGTGTTTTCGCTACTTTGTTTTTTTAGTAGTGTGTGTTTATATAGGTATATGTATATGTATGCATATTTTGGACCATCTCATTTTTTTTTGTTTTTTTTTCTTTGTTTTGTTAAAAACTTCATACATTCTTTGCGCTTTTATCGCTATTTTCACAGTTTCAGTTTAGTGTATATGTTCTTTTTATTTATTACAATTTTTGCCTCTAATTGTTTATGTGTATGTGTGTGTGTTTTGATAGTTGTTTGGCAATACATATTTGTATGTTTTTTCTTATTAATTACTTTTCACTGCTCAACGTCATACTTTTAGTCTGCATTTTGCTTTTTACTCTGATTTTTTTTTGTATAAATTTCTATTACATACACCTTTCATACATACATATACATATGTTGTATCGCCTCTATCTCGTTGACGCTTTTTAAAATCGCTAAGTAATAGCTTGCTTATAAAATTTACTTTCAATTTCATCACTTTTTTTGCATTCATATAAAAGTATTGGTATATTTTTTATTTTACAATTTTCGGAATTTTGCAGTGTAGCATGTTATTTAATATACAAACATTTAGAGCGAAAATTTTGTAGTTTTTTTTTCATTTTGCATTTTGCTATTTATGTATATTTTTTCTCAGCTTTTTTATAGCACTTGATATTGTAGTTTGTGGTTAAGTGTTAAATTTTTAACTTTAACAAATAATTTTTTTTTTTAGTATTTTTTAGTTACATAAATATTGGTTATGCACAATTTTCTTTATTCAAAACCAGCAGAAATGCATTAGCTATCGGTAAAAATATCTACGCTTTCATTAACACACCCTTCTGCACTCAAATTCATCACTATGTCGGCCGAAAGCACACTCTACACATGTGCCTAAAACCAAAGCTTGTTGTTGGCTTTATTTTTTCGACAAAACTACAAAATTGAATTTGATTCAACAACCTTATTAATATATGTATGTAGCACAAGACAGTACGTATAAGAGAAAACTTAATTAATGTAGAAAAAAAAAAATAAACTAAATTCTCTCTTCAATTTCTCTCAAATACGAAATTAAAATGAAAAAAAAAAACAAGTCGCACTTCAGCACTAGTCTTTAGGTAGACAAAAAACTGCAACGCTTCAACCTTATTGGCCCGCAATACAAACTAACTTCCTTCCTGCCACATGCCCACCAACTTAAGCCTGACTTTCATTACTATTGTCAACCGCACGCTGTGCAGCGGCTGTTTGTGGCGTTTGCCCGTTACCACTCATAAGACCAGCATTGCCATTCGGATATGGCGGTGGTGGTGTCACTTGACCACCACTTACATCTTCAGCGTCTGCAGCAACAACCTCAGCACTACCAGCGGCAACTTCACCCTCAACGCCTGCCTCAATGCGTCTCATTGGCGGCGTATTGGCATTCACATGTACCGTGTTATTATTATTCGGCGCATCATTATTATTGTCCAAAGTATCATCGATGGTTACAACTGCCGCACCTGCTGTTACAACAGGCTCATTGTTGGCATTATCCATCTCAGCTTCGACATGTTGATAATTAGCCATGACTGCTTGATAGGATGGTGGTGGTGCTTGTTTCATGTACTGAGCTAAAGCTTCATCATAATTTGGCAAGAGTGTTGAGTAGGGACGTTCCTCACCCGCCATGCCAACGCCACCCAATTCGGGTAGGACGCAGGGTAGGAGTGTACGTATATTTTGCTGACGCAATGTAAGATATTTATAACAACGCCAAACGATACCAATGGCATAGGCTTTGGCGAATACAATGAAAACGAATACAACCAAAACGACAACCATCAATTCCTCTTGTGACAATTCGAGCAACTTCTCGCGCCATGGCAAGCGTCGTGATTCGGCAATTAGATGATGTATGGCTTTCAGGTAGCAGATGTAACCGGCTGCGGTGAGACTGTGTTGTGGAGAAGTTAAGTGATTTTTTTTAATATGCTAACGCTAATTAAATACAATTTTTATGTGTGAAAAAAAAGAAACTCACGTTGTGATGGCAAAATCGAATAATTGTAAGCAGAAAAATGGCAAAAGATGTGAGGGTTTACCCTTCAAAGCGCCGTAGAGCATCATAAGTGTGATAGCTATCATGCAGGTGCATACTAAGCCACCCATGTCAAAGTTATCTGAAATAAGAAGTAAAAACATTTAAGTATGTAAACACGAAGATGGCATAAATATAATATCACTTACGATAACGTTTGTTATAGTTGAGCGTTTCGCGATATGGATATGGTGGCTCTACTTTGCTGAGCGGTGTGGGCAATGGTGGCGCATTCATATCGACAGTGTAATCGTAGCCACTCTCGAGCTCCTCCATCATATGTGGACTGCGCCATATTATAGCGAGTAGACTGAGTGCTAATATATTCAAAAACTGTAAATATAATGACATATAAAAATTACATATTGTGTCATAATTTCAACTAAAAAAGTTAAAAAAAAGAAATATTGGAGAGTTTTAAAAAATCCACTTGGTATATTAAACTAAGATTTATAAAAAAAAATGTTTGGAGAGTTTAAAAACTCCAAAAAATATACTGAAACCAGTTTAGATTTCTTACATATTAAATGAAGTTTTTTAAACTTACAAATAAAAAATAAAAAATTTGGAGAATTTCAAAAATTTACCCAGAATATTTAATATTCAATTGAAAATAGTTTAGATTCTATAAAAATCAAATAAAGATATTCAAGTAGTAGCCAAAAATGGAAAAATAAAAATAAAATATTTTTTGGAGAGTTTCAAACATCCACTTGCAATATTAAAATTAACTGAAACTACTATAGTGAAATTGTTTTACATATTCAATCAAATTATTTACGTAGTACCCAAAAACTAAAAAATAAGCAAAACAATTTTGGAGAGTTTCAATAACTTAAACAGAGTATTTAAATTAATTGAAACGGGTTTAAATTTCTTACATATTGAATGAAGTTATATAAGTAATTGTCCAGAATTTACAAAATAGCCCAGTAATACCAAATTTCGGTGCAATGGTTTAAATTTTACCTCTTTTTTAAATTATAGTGCATTTGTGAAACATTTATTCCTTTGCCAGCTCAAAAGCACATAATAATTTGCGATACATACACTTGGAACGTTTTTAGAAGCTCCGAAAATGTTTTTAGAGCTTTAAACTGTGCTAATAAAACTTTGATTTCGCTCAAAAAATATTATAAATACGCAATGCAACCTTTTAAAAAGTCTACACTTTTTGGAGAGTTTCGAAAATTCATTAAGAATACCAAAATTAATTTAAAAATGCTTTAGATTTTCCCATTTAAAACAAATCTAGTGATGCAGCTTCACAAAATTTATAAAACAGCACAATCAAATCACATTTTAGTGGAAATAATTTGAGTTTCAACATACTTTCAATTAGAAAACTCTTAATGTTCAAAATTGCAGTTTTTCAAATCAGGGATATACATATATCCCAGCTCAAAATCATAAAATAATTTCAGATACGCGCACATCAAACGTTTTAAAAACCTCCGAAGAATGTCTACACGTTCGAAAATATATTTCAGTGGCTCAAATTATGTTTTAGAATCATTAATTTAACACAAAAACACTATAAATACGCAATGTAGCTTTCTAGAATACTTAATTAAAGTCTCTACACTTTTTGGAGAGTTTCATATTAATTATTCAACAAATGTGTATCCAATTAATAAACTCTCCACACGTGAATTTAAGGAAAAAAGTTAACAGTAAAGTGTACCTATTAGTTCAAGTTTTCTTTGGTATTCAAATAAAAATAATTGAAAGTAAACTCCGAAAAAGAGTACGTCCAACGTGAAACCAACAAACTTTTTAAAGGATTTATGAAAATTAATATAAAAAGCTATTTATTTATTAGACAAATACAATGAAAAGGGTGGAGCACGTTTTTGACTGCGTTAAAAACGAAAAAAAAAAATAAACTTAAATATATACAAATTGCCTATTTTTGACGACTGATGCTAAATTGTTTATTATAATACTAAATATAAGTAGAAACAAATTCTGTCAATATGTATGTTACATATATACATATGTACATAACAATAGTGTAAACATTTCTTACGGCTTTGATCTATAGAGTCTACGAAGTAATATTTTAGCTCTAAATATACAAATGTACATATACGTAGACAATACCAAAAATAGAACGAAGGCTCAAGCTAAATATTGCTCAATACAAAAAAATATACATACATACATGCATGCATACATATATACGAATTGGGTTGAAACTCAATGAAGCTTATAAAGTCAATATAGACGAGCGCAAGCGCGGACACACTGTTTACCTTGCTCGAATTGAATTACATACATACATACATAAATATATACATTAGCGTACAAAATATTGTGGGCATTTGTTTGCATTTTCGATTTGACATATTTAGTGTTTTTGTTATTAAATTTATTTATTTATTTTTCTTACGCTTTAGGCAGCAATTGGAAGGAAATTGAATGCGTAGAACAAATATTGATTAAAAAAAGAAAAAATTAATTGCGAAATGCCGGATAACCGACATGTAACCGATCAACGTGATTCCAAAGTTATGTTTAATAAGCAAATAAAATAATTGTAAAAATTACAAATCAAATGCGTGTGTAATTTTCGAAGCGTGCTACGTCGGTCGTTTCAGTGATTATTCGAAATTCATTGCCTTTCATTGAAATCAAACTTTTAACTGCGCGTGGCATAAAATTTAAAGATGGGATTATGTCTTCAGATACAAAGCTATGTATCAGGCTTTGAACTATTCAAAAATTTGCTGCGTCCTCTTCACTCGACTTATTATAAATATTTAATTCAATTTAATTTCACTTATTTTTATTTTTCATTTATTTTGAAAGCCACTGTTTGATATTTGCTCTTGGAATTGTGCATGCAAAGTTTGAATAGCACTGTTAACAAATAGTGGTGTAACCTTCAAACAGCTGGTATCTAATATTTTTCGTATTTTCATAAAAAATCAAACAAAATTAAAAAAAAATATGTGAAGTATCAAACATTCTTTTATTTTACATCTTTTTACATAATTTTGCTGTTTCCTCCTTGCGCCACTTATTTAAATCCATTTAATTTGACCTATTTTGATATCACCTTTGTTTTGAAAGCCACTGTTGATCTTTGCTTTTGGAGTTATGCCTGTAGTTTGAATAGCACTGCTAAAAGTCGTAGCTTAACCTTCAAACAGCTGATGCCTATTAATTTTCATAATTTATTCAATTATCAAGTAAAATAAAAAGCAAGTAGATAAAAAAATTGTAATATTGCTAGAATTTAATAATAAAAAAGGTCCCGCAGCAATTGATTAAGTAACAGGCATGCCCCACGGTACCAGCCGATAAAGAAGATATGGAATTATTAACCCCAGCGGATTAGATGCTCAAGAATTTACCCGTGGTAAGGCATGGCTATCGTAAGGGGCGACTAAAAACCAATATTTCCAGCGACAGTTGCATCTTTGCACCGGGACCATAGGAATTCTCATCCAATCCAGGACTGTCTCTCCCGCAGTATTCCCCGAAAACAAATTTGGGGATTATTTTTGCGGTTACTACACAATAATAATAAGAACAACAACAACATATTGAATTATCCTCCTATAAGACCTTTGTAAGTTTCGAACAAGGTAGTTTTTGGTTACAATAACTTCAGTACAGCCTCCAAAGAACATCACTGAGTGCTGCTTTTTCTGGTTATGTTACAACAATCGCATCAAGTATATAGTTGCAGTATGGCATGTGCAAACATTATATACCTACTTATCTATACAATATACGGGCTGACAGGTGCGCTTATCTCTAATATTAGTTTTTGCTAATATTTATTTGCCTGCATTTTCCTACATAATGTCATATGTATGTATGTATTTCCTTTCAGCTAACACCAATCATGTATGTAAGTCAACTGCAGATGAACAGTTATAATAAAAGAAACAGCATTTAAAACCAAAATAAATTTTTGAAAACCAGAACAAAAAGTCTACACTAGAATGAATAACAACAATGAGAAATACAAAAATTTTAAAAGCAGTACAACAACAACAATGAGCGCTGCGCGCAACTCATTGTCAACCAGTTGCTATGTACACACATACACGTATGTATGCCTGAGTTTTTATATGTATCAAACTTGCCCTAAAAGTCGAGTTGCCTTACGCAAATACAAACGCACGCCTCCCGCCTTATGCGTCTGGTGAGAATTTGAAACCGCAGCCGTGCAGTACAGTTATTTTAACTGTTTTTTTTAACTCTGGGTTAATGTGCCCAAAAAAAAATATTTATAAACACCTATACTATAGATGAATTTCTCAAAGCGGTTTAGGTATGGTGTATAATTACATTGACGTAAATTATTTTAAACAAAAATTTACATACCTACATATAATTTAATTTAAAAACGCATCTGGACAAATAATTTGCATAAATGGCATTTTTTGCATTCTACTGCTTTTGAAAGCAAATTTATCGTTTTTTTAAGTTTCCCTTTTTATTTATCTTTTAGTTTTTTTAAAAAACTTTTTTATAATTTTTTTATACTAATTAATTTATTTTTACCACTTTTTATTTATTTTTTGTATTTATTTTAATTTTTTATTTATTTTTTAAATGAAAGCACATTTATTATTTTTTTTTAATATTTTCTTTATATTCTTTTTATTTTATTTTTTAAATATATTTATTATTTTTTTTTTAATAGTTTCCCTTTATATCTTTTTAATTTTTTTTTAAATTTATTTACATTTTTTATAATTTTTTAATTTGTTTTTAATTTTTTAAACATTTTTTTATTTTAATTATATTTATATTATTTTTTTGTTATTTAAATATGAAAGCAAATTTATTATGTTATGCTATTTTTATATATTTTTTTATTTTTATATATTATTTTATTTTTTTTTAATATTATTTTAGTTTTTTATATCATTTTATTTATTTTTATATTATTTTATTTTTTTATATTATTTTATTTTTTTATATTATTTTATTTTTTTTTATATTATTTTATTTTTTTATATTATTTTATTTTTTTTTATATTATTTTATTTTTTTATATTATTTTATTTTTTTATATTATTTTATTTTTTTTTTTATATATTATTTTATTTTTTTTTTTATATATTATTTTATTTTTTTATATATTATTTTATTTTTTTTATATATTTTTTTATTTTTTTTTATATATTATTTTATTTTTTTATATATTATTTTATTTTATTTTTTTATATATTATTTTATTTTTTTCATATATTATTTTATTTTTTATATATTATTTTATTTTTTTTATATTATTTTATTTTTTTATATATTATTATATTTTTTATGTACATTTCTTTTTAGTTTTTCTCGTTTGCAAATTATTTGAATTTTTTTTCAATTTCATTGAAAACCCAAATTATAAATTAACCAGATATTTGTTGACTGTTTTTCAGATTGGGGCGGAGGAAACCACAAAACAATTACCGTCAGCTAAAAATGGGTTTTCCTAATTTTTAATCACCAATTCAGTACATTAAATGTTTTGCCTGGCCGAAGAAGAGAATTATAAATGTAATAAAATACTTTATACTCTTTGGAGACTTATAAAACTCGCTTCAAGTCAATGCCATAATCTCTAAACTTCCGAGAAGTTTTAGTAAGATTGTACATTTCCAATTGGAAAATAGACAACCTTTATATACATATCTAAATAATGAATAAAATAAATTTAAACTTTCTAATTTTCAGAAAATTCTTAGTGTCATTGGAAAACTGGCATATTTATTTGAAGATGTTTTACAAAACTCATAAATGCTGCTCTTATCATATTAAAAGATCCGTTTCACACTTCAAGTATGGTCAATATTTTATCTCAACGAAAAAACTCATTGTACAGCGACAGTTATAACATATAATTACTACAGTGTAATGATAAGAATTTGAAAACAAGCAGCATTTGAACAATGCCTATCATATCTTGTACCATACAAAACACCGTACAAATACACATTGGACTAAAGTACACTTACACACTGTTAACATACATACATATTCGTACATACATACATATGTATACCAATAACAAAAACAGCGTCAATAAAGAACCACTCAGCTGTTTAATCACTACAATGCTTAGTAAGCATTATATATATACTTACATATTTACATACGAGTATATGTAATTGCGAGACAATGAGGTTTGTCAGAATGTACATATGTATGTATGAATCTACTTGTTTGAAAGCCATGCACAAGTACTTATCACAAAATACACAATAAAAGAGGTTCACCCAATAATGGTACAGTATAATCTACACACACACACACACACACACAAGTGTACAAAGCTGGGTTACATAGTATACGTTTAACGTAAGTTTATATGTGCAAATATCTAATGTAGCGCTACTGTATTATATAAACCAAATGGTACAGCATTAAAAATAATAATAATGTAAAGGTAAAAAAAAAGAACAACAGCCAACAACTTCAAAAGACTTTGTACCGCTGCAAAGATTTCAATTCCTGCTTATAAATAATACAGTAAACACGTAACTAATGCTAAACAAAAAAAGGTTATCGCTTAAGTCGTAAGCGTTTTTTTGTTTTTGCTTCTGTTTTAACGCTACCTTGAAAATATTTAAAATAAAAATATATGTATATAAATATATGCATATAAATATTTTTTTTTGTACCATAACATTTAGAACTAAAAAACAAACGATTGCGATTATGTGACCATGCGTGTATGTGTATGTATTGAAATCGTTACACTCAGCTTGAAATAAGTGCAAGTTTGATGACTTATACATATATGTATACATACATATGTATGTAGCTTAGCTTAATAAGGTGTCTCTTATCTGATGAGTCATCGCCACAAAAATATTTAATTGCATATTTTATGACAAATAAGAAATCTGTTGATTATAAATCACTTTTTACAAGCACTTAGTTCCGATTATATTTATTTAATAATATTTATTATATTTGTTGATATCATAAATGTGCATATACTTGTACATCATTTGACTTTAATGAGTACTTTCAGCTTAAATTGCTTGGATTTAAAGAAAAAAATTAACTTTTCAGTTTAATATGTATGCAATAATAAATGCATATCATCATACATATGCACATACAAACATTTTAAGAGTTATAGAGCATTTTGAAACGTGAACACAGCTATTAAAGCGTAATGACTTAAGAAAACAAACAAATATAGGTTGATAGATACTGGAAAAAGCCAAAAATGCAAAATTCATATATCATACATACATATATACGGACATGCTTTAAAATTATATGCACGCTTAGTAGACGAAATTTTAATACTCATACGCCTTAAAACCAAAACATTCCGTCAACTTTGTCACCAGTGTGTGGAATATCAACAAAATTTATTAGGCGTGTTAAATGGCATAGCTTTCTGTTGATTTCTCTTGTTTGATTTTTTTTTTTTATTTTTTACTAAGGAAATACATATGCTGCGATTTTGTCGACGCTTGGTACTAGTAGGTAAGTGTGAATATGAGAACCGTAGAAACTTTCAACAGCAATTTGAAGCTTTCTCTGGTATTATAAAAAGCCACACTACACTATTCCAAGTTCTGTCAAAACTTGTACCTCATCAACACTCCGAAATTTTGTCCCATTTATACATATAATTTAATATTTATCCTCATATTTGCAAATTGTTAATTTCCTCTTCATTTTTATTATCTACTGAAAACTGGTGATTGAGTTGTTCTCCGCTAATTGTTTTCAAGATCCTTAGTGTAGTGTACAAATGTACAAACGTACGTTTTTTATCTAGTAGGACCATTTCCCAAGCACTCGTTTTGTTTGTCTACCTTTAAAAAGCAAATATATGTACAGGCGTACATCTGTCACCGGCAAGGAAATCAAACCGAAGTAAACACATGACCACTCCACCACTTAAATTGCTTCCAACTTAAAAGCAATGCATAGATAACTAAATACATATGTACATGCACTTATATATTCATTTCATACGTATGCGTACTCACCAAATGCCAGATGCCAATAATTATGGTGGCGGTATGAACATGCATATTAAAGCAGCAGGTCCATTCCTTATTTTGACGTTGTTGTAATGGACCCATTTTGAAGCGGATCCTTAGCATAGAAATGCCTGTATTGGCTTTATTGTTATACTTCTTTTTAATTAGAAAGACACTTCTCAACTGCTCTCTAAATACAATTCGCTGATACTGAAAAACGTATGAAGAAAAAAAAAAGAAACACTCAATTAATATATGCAAATTTAGATCAATGTTATTACTTTGATTTGCCTTTGAAAGGGGCAATCAATTTTTGTATGCAAATTTACACTACACTAGCACTACATCAATTCACGTTTTATACCTTTGCGACAATAAATTGATTAACATTAAATGTTAATAATTATTATTTACCTAAAGGTAGCAGCAGTAGCTGCACTAAGTTGAATATTTAACAAATTTTCACTTGCAAAGCAAAAAACGCAATACAGAAAAATATTCCCAGTCTCAAAATACTATGCAGAGTTGCATATGCAAAGAATGTTGCCATAGTATGAAATTTGCTTAGGCTGATGCCACCTATTTGGGAAAAAAGAAAGAATAAAAATGCCTTCACAGAATTGTTTAAGCAAAATCCTGAATACATAAATCAATATTTGGGAAAAAAGAAAGAATAAAAATGCTTTGGCAGAATTGTTTAAGCAAAATCCTGAATACATAAATTAATAGGGGCCTAAAGAATGATAGAAGGTTCATTCAAAGTGGCAAAATCACACTTCCAACCTGCATTTATTTCCTATGCGATATTTTCCCACATTGACGTCTGATATCGAATCTAATCGATTACTTTTGTCTCGCAAGCGCAGTTTGAGAGGCACTAAAAGCGATGAAATAAATATTTTAATAATTTGTAAATTAATTGTATTTAAAATAATATGTCAATAGTAAATATATATATAATAAATTCATTGAAAATTTTTACAATTAAATTTGTAAATTTAACTTAATAAAAATCCTAATTAGCGCATGCTACTACGCTTCAACTCCTGCACACACAGAGAAGCAACCCTAACAGCTGATAATTGCCGATAGTTATAACAAAACCAATGTGAATTTGTGGACGGACGGATGCGGATGTTGATTATTGTACAAGCTGCTGTGCGCTTAGAATACGTTGTTGTAAGGAAATATAAAGCTGTTTCGTAACTGAAAACGCAAACAAGTGTTGATAATAAACATCTGCTGTGCTAGAGAACGACTGACAAAATGGTTTTATGCAAGGAATATCGGATTTGTATGCCGCTAACAGTGGAAGAGGTTTGTATAAATGTGTAACATATTTCAACATATTACTACAACCAATTGTGTTTTTATGCATTTGCACTTTGTACCTGCTTTGACCTATCGCAGTATCGGATTGGACAGTTGTATATGATTGCAAGGCACAGCTTGGAACAATCTGGCGAAGGTGAAGGCGTTGAAGTTGTGGAGAGTTATGAATGTGAAGACCCCGTGCATGGTAAGGGA
This sequence comes from Ceratitis rosa, assembly GCA_037013455.1. Taxonomy (NCBI): domain Eukaryota; kingdom Metazoa; phylum Arthropoda; class Insecta; order Diptera; family Tephritidae; genus Ceratitis; species Ceratitis rosa. The sequence continues at coordinate 13,820,632 of JAWMAG010000013.1, read as the reverse complement.
CAATATACAGAGAAGCGCATACATTTGTCGAGGTGAGTTTAAAAAACTGCTTTGTAATTTCCTACACAAGCTCCTTCGTTTACCACATGAAAGCTACATAATGAAATTACCAAATTTTCGGGCACGCTTTTCTAAGTAATCTGTACAGAGTTATATAGCATAAATCTTTGAATTTGTTATTGTTATATATTAAAACCTCTTTTAATTGACTTTATTTACAGCCGCTTACCGTATTGGATACAAGCCGTCTGCCCGCGTGTCTTTTATGTAACAGAAAAGTCCTGGAATTACTATCCTTTCACAATTACAGGTACTATGAATATCATTTCAAATTAATTTTCATTATTCACGCTCATTTCTCATATACTCTTATATATATATTTATTTTTAAAACTCCCCTCATTACTATGGCAACAACTTAATAAAGCATCATTCATTATCCTTTTATTGGAAAGTTTACTTTTACACGCAGCATATTATTAATGGCTATTGGCAAATACTAGCCTGTTGTCACACGAGTAGCCACGCAAACATGCGCATACACATACGCATCAAGTAAAGAGTGCACCTTCTTACTTTCTATCCAGCAAGTTATTTATAGCGAGAAAATAATGAATTCTACCCACCCAACCAATTATTCTACTGACGTAACATAAACTCTTTCATATTTATGTATATCACCACCCATGTACACTCAAAGACACTTAAATTGTAGCAAAGTGTGTGCGGCATTAAATTTAATTTCTCTTCTCGCATTTTGATTGTGTGTTATGCAAACAATTTAATGTATAATTTAATATGTTTTTGAATTTTGATTGAATAGTGTGAATTGCTTACTTCAATACATCTTAAAATAGTACAGGAATGGGAAATATTTGTAGCATGCTCATAAAGCAGTTGCTCACCATTCAATGCTAGCGACCCATTGCGTGCTGACTTAAAGTAACGTTAAAACGCAGCATGTGGTATCATAAATGAGGGTAAAAGTAAGCGTGCAACGTACATATGTACGTAGAAATATGTATAGTATTTAATATTTCCTGTAATAAGCGCCATAAATACTTTTTCTTCAATAGTAAACCTTCATTATTGCCACTGTGCATGCTGATTAATGTTATAGTGGAGTGTTTCCGTCATACATCTACATACATACCAATTTTGCTGCCACTTGCAGCGTGTGAATATACACATTTGTGAGCAAATTAATCGGTACGCTTTCAACGATTACAGATATACGTACATATAAACAGCAACTCAAGTAGCAACTGTTGCTACTATGCGTAATTTATGTAGCTACCGATTTGTCTATAGGGCGGTCTGACACCTGTCTACATAGAATTTCAAAACATTTGATTGCTGTTAGGTATAAGTTGGTAATAGTATAACAAAAAAATAGCTTATCTATCTGTAACACATTTGAATTAGAGCTATCATTCTTGGATAAGCCATCTTACAAAGTAACAAAAAAAATGCTTTAACCACAGTTGCGTTGAGTGTTTACATGAACGCATACAAAATAATTGATTATTGCCTAAAAAATCTATGTAAATGCTTCAACACAACGTTGTGTGTGCGTTGATTATTGCCCAGGCGGTAGCCATTAATTGTTTGAGCATCAGTTATCTATTATCTACACCACCTACGCTGATATTGTGAGTATCAGCATGGTATGCAAATAATTGCCCACGATAAGCTGATGATGATAAGCATTCATTGTTGATATTTTGTTTTGCTAAAGAGTTCAGTGAACAAGTTCATTTCGCGCATACTTGATCTGAGTGCTTATGTTGAATATAAAACTTAATACCATGTCTGAAAGGCAAGTGAGTGTACTATGCATATTAGTTAATGAATTATTTTCTTATTAAATTATGAATATAAAATCAGATTTTATTAATAATCTGATTTAATCGATTTTTCGTTCAGTTATTTCTTTTCAGTTTACCAACCCGTACCCCAGCTACTATGCATTAGCTTGATTTATACCAAAACCATTTTTTTTACTCCCAATTTTATTTTTATTTTATTACACTTTTTTCGGTTTTTACCTCATATTCATTAATGTAAGACCTTGCATAAGTTTTTCATTTGCTATTGTTTTATTTTTCTACATTTACATTTTTATTTAATTTTATATTATTTTATGTGGTCTTATTTTACTTAAGTTTAGTTACTTTGTTTTATTTTATTTTTGTTGTTTGATGATTATTATTATTTCATTTTTTATTTGTTTTTTTATTAAACTTTATTTTTTTATTTTGTTTATTTTTTATTAAAATTTATTTAATTTTATTTTGCTGTATTTTTTATTGTTTCATATTAATTTGTTTTATTTTATTTTAATTTAATTAAACACTTAATTTTATTTTATTTAATTTTTAATTATATATCATTTTAATTACATTTTTTATGTTATGAAATATGCACTTTTTTAAATTTGTTTTATATTATTTTATTGTGCGTTTTTTTAATTTTAATGTGTTTTATTTCAATTGTTTTTATTAAATTTTAATTTAAATTTTAAATGTAATTTTATTTTATTTAAATTAATTTTATTCTATTTAATTTTTCTTTATTTAATTTAATTTAATATTTTTAATTTGCTTAATTTTATTTTATTTTATATTTTTTAATTAATTTTAATATTTTGTTATAATCTAATATGATTTATTTTATTTACTTTATTTTCTAGTTTTATTTTATTTCATTTCACATTATTATTTTATTTTATATTATTTAATTATATTTTATTTTATTCTATTTTAATTTATTTTACTTTATTTAACTTAATTTTTTTTATTAATTTATTTTGTTTTATTTTATTTTAATTAACTAATTTTATTTTACATTATATTATGATATTTTATTTTCTTTTATGTGGTTTTTTTTTGTATTATCATATTATTTTACTTTTTTATTTAATGTTATTAAGTTTTGAGTTTATTTTTAAATTTATTATAAGTTATTTAATTTTTCGGTTTAATATATTTTACTTTTTTATTGTAATCTTATTTAATTTTTTATTTATTTTTTTGATTTTAATTTTATTTTATTACATTTTATATTTTTTATTTTACTTTAATATAATTTAATATTTTTTTATATTTGTTTTTGTTTTTTTTTTCTTTTTGATTTCAATATTTTTTTATTTATGTTAAATTATTAATTAATTTTTATTTAGTTATTTCGTTTTTATTTTATATTTTTATTTAATTTAAAATTATATTACTTAATTCATTTTATTTTATTTTTTTTTTTTCAATTTTATTTCTTCATTTTTTACTCACGTATTATCTCATTTGTATGTATGTAAAAATATCGAAACGTCTCGCCCTCAAAATTTCTCGAACCCTTTTAATTAAAATTTCCTTCAATCAAACGCTTTTGTTTCTTTATATTTCATGTTCGTGCACCTGTTGTGTATTGTCTCACGCAAACCATAGAATATACAGTGAGTAATTGACAAAAATACATTCTCTTTCACACCACTTGATATGAAAATAAATTACTTTTGTACTATTTATAGTGCTCCTTCGTGCCCAAATTGAATATATCAATCAAAACTAAGTATGAAAATAACAATGGCTCCTCGGAAAATGTAAGTACTTTTAGATATCAAGTTTGTATTTATGTATAAGTATAAATAGATAACAATAAAATTCCTTCTTTCACAGTGCCTTGAACTCACCGAAGAGGAATTACAAACCCGCCTACTCGAGGAAGTTGATATTGCTTTCGATGATTTATCCAATCAGAATCACTATAAAAAGGAAGAAGATCCGAAATTCTTCAAATCGGAGAAAACAGGTTAATTAAATTTTTAACGAAAACTGTCTCACAATTGTTTTTAACCCCACGTCCCACTCTTCAAATAGGTCGCGGTCCGCTCATTGAAGGCTGGCGCAGCACTGATGAGCCCATTATGTGTTCCTATAAAGTCGTAAATGCTTCCTTTGAAGTTTGGGGCTTACAAACAAAAGTCGAGGATTTCATACAGCGCAGCATACGTGATGTCCTACTGCTAGGCCATAGACAAGCATTCACGTGGATTGACGATTGGTATGGCATGACGTTGGAAGATGTGCGTGCATTCGAAAGACAAAAGCAAGCTGAGACAAATGAAAAGTTAAAAGGTGCCGGCGATCATTGAGCAACTTTTATAGATCTGTAAATGTAAAATTGGTTTAGTTAACTAAGTAAATGCCAAGTAAAAAACAAACTTTATTTAGTAGTTATAAGAGTGGAAAGTAGTGCAAAAGGCGCGATTAAACTGTTTTACGATGCAATAGCTGCCAATGCTAGTCCTTAGTATGATAAATATATTTTTCAGTAAACTATATAGAAAAATATTTAAAAGACACAATAAATGTATAAAATGAAAACTCAGGAAGTTTGGAAATAATGTTCTAAATAATAAACCTGGTACTTGTAACATTAATGAATCATACATATAAATATACCTACATACATACATATGTGCATATTTCCCAATACAAAAACTTTAGCTTAAGTACATTGACTTTCTCAGACGGTTTATAAGTTTTTACTTTCTGAAAAAAAATGCTTGAAAGTTGAAAAATGTTATTATTTGAGTTATTTTTACTCTTTATTACTTAAATGGAAGAACTGCAACGTTTTTCTTTAATTAATTATATATACTTAGGAGCATATCTTACTTAACACAAAAAAATTATTACTTTAGTTTCTATTTTAGAAAAAATTTAAAGAATTTGGAGAGTTTTCTTCATATCTATCTTATTGTTATCATCCTTAGCACTCAAAAAACAAAAATTTAACATTACTTGGTAAATTCCTATCAAAATAGAAAATAATGCGTATTTCAATGTAAATTATGGTATAACTAAAAATATACAAATATAAAGACACAAATGTTTAAATAAAAAGCTAAAGAAAAATCAAATGTGTTTTATTGTTAATGGTAATGAGGATATTAATATATTGTATATGTAATTTTCTTATATATTTAATATTATTCATTAATTTTATTTAATGTATTTTTAATTAAATATATTTAATTTTTTTTAATCCTATTTTTACTAAGCTTTTTTCTGTTTATTTTTTTATTTTTGTAAGATATTCTTTTTTATTTTATCAATTTGTTTCACTTTTTTGATTTAATTTGATTTTTTATTTCATTCCAATTTATTTATTTTATTTTATTTATTAAATAAGTAATTTAATTTAAGTTTACTTATTTTTTTTAAATTAATTTAATTTTTTCACTTTAATTTCATTTTAATTTGTATTATATTAGTTATTTATTTCTATTGCTTTTCATTCATTTTATTTAATTTTTGTCATTTTTTATTTTTATTTAAATTAATTTAATTTCATATTCATTTATTTTACATTATTAATTATCGCATTTGGTCTTTAAACAATTTTGAATGTTCAAAAAAATATTTATTTAATTATTTATTATTAATATATACTATATAATTTTTTTTAATCTCCCTGCCATTTCATCTCACCTGCCTGATGATTTATTTTTTTGATTTCTTAATTTATTCCAATTTATTTATTTTATTTTATTTATTAAATAAGTAATTTAATTTAAGTTTACTTATTTTTTAAATTAATTTATTTTTTTTCACTTTAATTTCATTTTAATTTGTATTATATTAGTTATTTATTTCTATTGCTTTTCATTCATTTTATTTACTTTTTGTCATATTTTATTTTTATTTAATTTAATTTAATTTCATATTCATTTATTTTACATTATTAATTATCGCATTTGGTCTTTAAACAATTTTAAATGTTCAAAAAAATATTTATTTAATTATTTATTATTAATATATACTATATAATTTTTTTAATCTCCCTGCCATTTCATCTCACCTGCCTGATGATTTATTTTTTTGATTTCTTATTTTATTCCAATTTATTTATTTTATTTTATTTATTAAATAAGTAATTTAATTTAAATTTACTTAATTTTTTTTTATTTAATTTAATTTTTTTTTTTTTCATTTTATTTATTTATTTTTTTAATCTGTATTATATTACTTTATTTATTTCTATTTTATTTTAATTTTTGTTTTATATAAAAGATTATATTATTTTACTTCATTTCATTGTTTTTCATTCATTTTATTTAATTTTTGTCATATTTAACTTTTATTTTAATTTATTTAATTTCATATTAATTTATTTTATATTATTAATTATTGAATTTTGCCATCAAACAATTTTAAATGTTCTAAAAATTATTTATTTATTATTTCCATATATTTTTCTTTTGATTTCCCCACCATTTCGTCGCACTTGCCTGAGTTGTTGTTGGAAAAGTTATTATACAACTTGCTTTACCAAGTAAATATTTATAACTCCCGCAACTTGTATTTGTTTTCAGCGCTTTTATTGTACACATACACACAATGTAAAAACGATAATAAATTATATAAATATTATTCATCCGTATTTATTTACAACTTCACTTTACGAAATGAATATTCAATAAATAAAAAAAGAACAGGTGTTAATTAAAATCAAGGATACACTGTGAAAAATAAGTGAAAACCTACACACAGTAGCCTTTTCTGGAGTGTACAACAATAAAGATATTAAAATACGTTGACTAAAATGACTAGGAAAAAAGTAAAAAATACAAAAAACAAATCAAATGAAAAAAAAACTAATTAAAATTAGATAAAATGAACTAAATTTAATTTAAAAATAAATATAAATTAAAGTATAAAAAAAATTATAAATAATAAAAGTAACAATTAAATTTATAAAAATAAAGTGAATTGAATAAAAAATAAATAAATAAAAATAAAATAAAGTAAAATAATTTAAAAATACAAAATTAAAATATCAAATAAAAGGAGAATAAATAAAATAAGATAACATAAGCTAAATTTAATTTAAAAATAAATATAAATATAAAATAAAATTTAAAAAATATATAAATAATATAAATTAAAGTTAAATGTTAAAAGGTAAAGTGAAATAAATTAAAAAAAAACTAAAATGAAATGAAATAAATAAATTAAAAATTAACTGAAAGAAGTAAAATAAAATAATTTAAAACTAAACTTAAATAAATTTAAAACAATAAATAACTAATAAAAATAAAATAATTAAAATGAAATGAAATAAAATAATTAAAATGACATGAAATCAAATAAAAGTTTGTAAAATTCAATAAAATTAAATGAAATTCAATTAAAAAATTAAACTAAATTGAATTTAAAAAAATAAATTTAAATAAAAAAATATAATAAGTTAAAATAGAATAAAATTTAGTAAAATAAATAAAATAAAAATGAACTGGAATATGATAAAATTAAAAATAAAAATAAACTAAATTAAGTTTTAAAGAATAAATAACCAATGTAAAGAAAATAAAATAAATAAAATGAAATAAAATAAAAATTGTAATTAAATATAAAATGAAATCCAATAAAACTCCATGAAATAAAACTTTTTAAGATATAATAAAATAAATCTAAATTAAATTTAATAAAACATAAATTAAACGCAGCAATGTAAAACACAATGAAGTAAAATTAAATTAAATAAACAATAAATAAAATAATACTAAAGTATTTTATAACAAATTTAAATAAAACAGTTTTTAAATTTAATTTTAGTTTATTTTTATTGCTTTTAAATTTTTTTGTAATATACATATAAGTTAAAATAGAATTTGCATTTTATTATACATATTTATTACAAAAAAATTAAAAAAAAGTAACTGAAATAATATAAAAAACAAAACAAAATTAAATAAAACAATACTATATACTATAAAATAAAATTAAAAGAAATTTAATTAAATTAATTTAAACTAAATTAAAAGAAAAAAGCAGAAAAATTTGAAACTATTGCACTTTAACATAACAAAAAAAATCAAATTTAGTGGATAGGATTTTAATAGTTCCCTCCTCCTTCGATTTGTGTCTATAAAAAAAGGTTTTGAACTTTTAAAACGCTGCTTATTTAAGGCGCTTTCTTCTAAAGGGCTTATGGCATATCATAGCGCAAGCTGCTAGAAATTACTACCATATTATACAGGGTGTCCCAAAATTAACGCAAGATTTGTATGTAACTTATTATTCAACGAAAAATCATAATCTGAAGACAACAAGCTATGTTTTCTATTTAATTAAAATATTGCGTTAATTTTAGGACACTATATAATTCACAACACTTCAAATAATGCATGTAAATATCGAAAATTATTCTTTTTCACAAATACTGCGCGTTTCTTTATGTGGACGCAGTAAAAAGCTCAAGCATCTTTACACATAGCATGCAGTGTGCCGCCTCTATCATGGCAGCTATGGCAACAGTCAACGTCGCAGCGCGCTACGTCCTAATACTACACAACTATTCACAAATAACACACACGGCAACGTGACCGACAACGCTAACAGCGGACGCTACACTACAGCTTTGGGCATTAGCGCGTCGATGTCCCAGCATTTCTTACCGCTTTAGTAAGTTTTGGAGGTGTTGATATGAGCGTTCATATGAACATATGTATGTGTTGATCCGCTCGCTAACTCGCAAGCTTGTTAGCTGCCGGCTAGCGCTAGCGCTGCTGGCTCATTTTGTTTTTGGCATACTCTTGTCTCTTCAATTTGCATTCATATTTTAGCGTTTGCCAAGCGCGCGTCGTGTTGAAAGAAATTACTCATTTTGGTAGTGTGGGTACAAAAGTTGGGTGATTTTCGTAAATCACATATGATTTATTGAGAGTGCTATTTCTTGTTAACATTATTTACCGTTAAAATCCATTTCCGCCCGCGTAATTTTTGTGTGGTGTATAAAATAGTGAAACAAATAACAGATATCCGTTTTGATTGAAGAGTGATTTGCAGTGAAGTAGAATTCAAACGCGCCAAACAACGTTCTGTGCACCGTGCACCGTGTCTTATTGTGCAATAAATGCCTTCCGTGGCGCCATCAGCTATTGAGTGCTCCCCGGGCACGCGTACATTTTCGCTTGAATGGCGTTCGTCATTGCTGCTGATCATGTTATTGACATTTTGCAGGGGATCGATGCGGTGGGTATGCCAATTTTTGTTTTGTTTGTGTTTTTTTTTTTTGGTTTGTTTTTAAAGCACAGTATATTTGTCTAATGTGTTTATGCTTACATTCTATTTTATGTGTCAGCGCCAAAAAAATTCATCTTAATAAATGTATTTGTTGGCTTGGCTTGTGTTATCGTTTGCGCTTCCCCTTCCGATCGATTTAAGGAGTACAGTGCATCTCAAATATTTGTGACGTCTTTATTATGAATTTGAAGTGATTCAATTGGACATTATTGTCTTGTACGTGTAGTTAATGAAATTTTTATTGCAAAAAAAAAAAAAACAAAAATCAAATGAAAGCAGAATATTAATTGCCACTTAAAATTATAATTATCGATGTCAAGTTAATTTCCGTCAATTTGCTAACAATTTTAAATCAAAATAAATTGAGATTATGAGCTTTCGTTTAAACCGATAATAAAATTTTAATTATTATACTAAAGAATTTAATGAATAATTCTAATATTTATTCATACTTATGTGTATTAAAAAAAGGTATGTATGTATGTATGTACATATGTAAATAAGCTCGAGTGAACTGATAAGATGGGAAAATAGATTTAATTAAGACAATTTAAATTGATTAATAGCTTTTTGTTCATTTACTACTAAATTACTTATTAAATATAGTTATTATAAACAATTATTCAGATTGTCTACCAGAAAAATACATATTACTGCATATCATTCACTGACTTCACGGGAGTTTTCAAATTAGTTTTGCCGGATAAAAACCTTTTGGGACAGAATAGTACCACCAAGCACCGATTCGATTCATTTTTATACAAACGGATCAAAACTAGATAACAGGTTCGGTGGCGGAATTTACTCAAAGGATCTTGGTATATGCAAATCCTTTCGTTTACCGTATCACTGTAGTATTTTTCAGGGTAAATTGAGGGCTATACCTGAGGCTGTCAATTATCTCAGCTCTCAATGGTGCTCTCAGAAAATCGTATCCATATTTTTTCGTATAGCCAGGCTGCATTAAGAGCGTTGCAGCAGATAACTTAACGTGTTGGCTAAGCAATTCTCTTTGAAGCTGTGTATGGGTGCCTGAACCCTGTAACATACCAGGTAATGAGATGGGGGACGAACTTCCACTTTCGCCATCATGGAAGAGTTTGGGCCTGTCACTCTCCACTTGTAAGCACAATATAAAAAAGGGCAATATAGGTAGAATGGAACGGAAGAAGGTCACGTAACCTTATCGAGCTTAAAAGAGAGGAGATATCTATAATTATAGGTCTTCTTACAGGGCATATTCTATTGGGCAGGCACGCATGAGAGAGAATGCCTCTCCAATCAGGGCAATATAGGTAGAATGGAACGGAAGAAGGTCACGTAACCTTATCGAGCTTAAAAGAGAGGAGATATCTATAATTATAGGTCTTCTTACAGGGCATATTCTATTGGGCAGGCACGCATGAGAGAGAATGCCTCTCACTTTGGAAGATTAAACTAACGTCTCTGGGGGCGACAACTTTTAGAGACCTGAGCGAGATAGTGGGAGCTAAGTTGCGGCGACTGCTCTACTCATTGGCTAGATTAGCGATTGGGGGTCATTAGGATCCTCAGTGGTATCACAATATGTTCGTTTGTCAGCCTAGGTGAGCTGGAAGCCACTTTAACCAACCAACCAACCAACCAACCAACCAAATAATTCAACTTACTTTTTCCATTTAATGGAACGAATATCTATGACCAATCAAAAATGATTGAATTCAACACAGCAAGAGGTTGGAAGAATAATTAAGATATAGCAATCGGCTGAAGGCCGAACAACCACGAGGGTACTGCTCCAGCGTTTCGTCGACTTCTGTGCACGCTCTGAACTCAGCCGATTCGTTTTTACTTCGCATATGGAGATAATATCTCAGGGGTAATTCTAGAGTCTCTTTTTTTAATGCTAGTAACAGTTTGGGCTATCTACAATCTATAATAATTCACAATAATTTAGTGGTACACCCTATGTTGGAAGTGCTCTAGGACCTTAAGTATTACTCCATTTTCCACTGCTTTAGATAACATTTGTTGGCGCTAAAAGGTCTACGGTAGTCCGCCCAGAGCGAACCAGTTCGTCCACCTTTTCATTGTCGTCGACATATACATATACTCAGGCTTTGGGCTTTGTGTTGAGCAATTTCATTGCCTTAATTACTGCTTGGCTGTCTAACAAAAACGTACTAGATTTTCCCATTAAAGCAGTTGCACCTTGAGTAACGCCCTCGGTTATTGGAGTGGTTGTAGATATTATTCCAAAAAACTTTTTCTCTTTCGAGGCAAACCATTCGACGAGCCATTTTTCGACTTCTTCAAAATTGGCGAAGCACTGCTCTGTCCCATCGATGCGAAAAGGTGATAGTCGGACGTGGCAAGGTCTAGAGAGTACGGCGGGTGCGATAATATTTCCCAATTAAGTGTTTTTATTGAGTCTTTCACCAGTTTAGCGGTATGAGACGGCGCGTTGTCATGTTGCAAGATAACTTTGCCATGTCTTCGGGCCCATTCCGACCGTTTTTCGATCAACACATGATTCAAATTGATCATTTGTTGTCGGTAGTGATCAGTGTTCACCGTTTCACCAGGTTTTAACAACTCGTAGTACACCACACCACACTGATCCCACCAAACACAGAGCATTGTCTTACGGCCAAAGCGATTTGGCCTTGCAGTCGATGGACCAGCTTCACCAGGGGAAAGCCAGGGGAAAGCCATGAAATCCATTTTTCGTCCCCCGTGACAATTCGATGTAGAAAAGATTTCCTCTCGAATCGTTGAAGCAGCATTTCACAAACGGTTTTTCGATTTTCCATTTGTCTATCGTTCAGCTGGTGTGGCACCCATTTTCCATACTTCTGGATCTTTCCCATGGCTTTTAAACGTTGATAAATTGCTCCTCGAGCCACATGTAGTGTTTCTACCAATTTTTTTTGCGATTGGGTTGGATCAACATGCAATTCCTCGTCTTCGAACTTTTTCGCTGCACCAGGATGTTCATTGTCTGTCAAATCGAAATCTCCACTTTTAAATTGACGAAACCATGTTCACCATATACATGTCAAATCATAGAAATTTATGTATATTGCTAGCGACATCTACAAGTAAAACCGGCAAACTTCAACTAACACTCCTGGTTGTTACTGATGGGCTTACCTTTCCGTTGATCGTTTACTCGTTTGTACTCCGACGGTAAAATTTAGGCTCGAGACCTTTAGATACCCGATACTAATTTCTCTTGCTGGTATCTTATAAGAAATTTATGAAGCATTTCGATACCAAAGCAGGCCTGAGTCAAAATTATTATTAGTAAGACTTTCATGCATATATGTATATACATATGTATGTACATATATATTTATATACATTCTTATTTTTATATATTTATGTAAAAACAAATTTCTCTTTGTGCATCACAATACAATTTTTTTTTTTCATTTAAAATTCTTAATTTAAAATATTTTATGGCACGTGTATGATCATTTTTCTATTGTTTTCTTAACCAATAGTTTTTTATTTTTGTTTTCGTGTTTAGTTTGGATGTAGAAATAATATAAAAATGGCTTTTGCACCTGTGATCTATTTAATGTTGTACTAAAGATTTGTTTTTAATGCAAATTAAAATTTAATGGGAAATATATATGTATGCACATATGTATTTATGGGTATATATTTTTGCAGATATTTATCAATGTGTACGAAAACAAAAAACAAAAAAAAAAGAAACTAAATGGCCTAGCAGCAAATAAAATAATTTTAATACAAAAAATTCACTATTTATACGAAGCGTGATAAAAATATTAATTATTAATTTTTTAACTATTATTATTTTTTTATCCACTATTTTTACTTCAATCAAAGCACTTAAAAAATGTTTTTTTTACCCAAACTTAAATTAACACAAAAATTTATGAAGAACTTTTGCCAAAAAGAGAACAGTTGGGAGATATTTTGAAAATTTTATCAATATTTTCCCGCTATCAATAAAAAATAAGAAAGCATTTCACAAGTAGCCCGTTTTACTTCATTCGACTAGTTTTCTCGAGCACTCTACCATGTAGCTGCCTTTCAATCTCATCAATATTTTACTATTATGCCTGAGATGACTTTTCTCCACTCAATTTCGTACACACAGCTTGAGGTAAAATTTATTATCAAGTCTATTATTTCCTGAATTTCTTTATCTTCATCATTATAACTACTTATAAATGTCAAAACTGACGTCGGTGCGCACTAATAAAAGTCGTGAGGACTGCTAATCGTTTTACAATATTTATTAAATTTACATATATATACATAATGACAGTGGAAAAAACGGTCGTTAATGTCATTCACTCTGTCGATATCACAAGTAATAATCTCTCAACGAGATTTTTCACTAAATGCCAGAATAATATTTTATACGAGGGGATTAACAAAAGTTCGGTAAGATGACCAGAAAAAAAATTAAAAAATTTCCTTTTGTATTTATTCGTAATCTGTTGGACTCCATACCATGGACTGATGTTTGGTTTCTAGATTGCACTTATAGAACCAAGATTCGTCACCAGTAACTACAATACTTTACCAAAGATGCTAGACTGACCATTTTCGAATTTGTTTAGGGAAAATTGAGCAAAATGCCCTCGACCTTTTTTTGGGCCTCATTTAAAATTCGTGGTACTCATGGAGCAGATTTCTTCGTATCTTCAAGCCCAATTCATTAGCAATCAATGACGTCATCAGTGGAAGATTTTGGTCAACCTTCTCGGCGCTCGTCCTCTACGGAAGAGTGTCCGGTCTGGCGTCTTCGGAACCACTTTTAAATAGTCTTTAAAGGCGGTGCAATCGCTCCATATGCAATTTGGTATTGACTGAATATTTGTATTGACCGTAAATTACGCCGAAACCCGAAGAGAATCACGTGGAAAATTTCTGTTTGCGTTGGTGGTGGAATTTCGTCTCACCTATCCTTATCTATCTTGCGTTTTCTCGTCTCCATTTTCATCAATCTTTCTAAAATTTGAAAGGAAGACTAATAAAGTAATTGCAAAAGATTTGGTATTTTTAGTTTTAACAAAAACAAATCGAAAGTTACCAACTGACCGAACTTTTGTGAATCCCCTCGTATACGGGTATGTACATATGTATAGAACAATACTATGTTGTTGTGACGTCATGTTATTTTCGATACTCCAGTCTAACTTACAAACATACTATATCTATACTTTAAACTACATTTAGTGACACAGCTGTTTTAGTTTAAAATGCCAAAAAAATACATTATTTTTAAAACTTTCCAACTAGATTTCAGCCGTTGTTTTGTTAATAAAATAAACAATAAAAATTATACAGCATAATGCATTGCGTACTGTCATTCGCGGGTTCATATCCTGGTGTCGTACTAACATCCAAAAATGTATAGAAAATTAATTTAAATAAAAAATTAAGTTAAATTTTCTAATTGCGGTTGTCCCTCGGCAGGGAGTGTCCATGACATGAAATAAAGACTCCTCGTAAAAAACCCATCAGCCGTTCGGAGGCGGCATAGTATAAACTGTAGGTCCCTCCATTTGTTGGAAAAAAAACATCAAGACGCAAAACCACAAATTGGAGGAGGAGCTCGGTGGTTACAAAGCGCCAATTATATATATATAATGTGTGTTTAGTTTACATCTATTAACCTTTTTTTTGTTGAATTTTTTTTATATTATTTTATTTTATTCTATTTTCATACTTTATTTAATTATATTATTTTATTTTATTCTACTTTCTTATTTTATTGCATTTTATTTGCTTTTTTTGATTAAATTTTATTTGAACTATTTTTATTATATTTTATATTAAATTTTTTTTGTTTTATATCAAATTATTTTATTTTATGTATATTAAAATATGACTGAAATTTTTACACACAATCTTGCCTATCATTCCTCGATCATCACCAGCGGCGACGGTGGGGCAACAGGTACAAACCTTGTAATTAACCACCAATATGGGTGTCAACCTGCAAAATGATCCGTCAGCTGATATATTTTCACGCCAGTTACTGGGAGAAATGGAGATCG
Source organism: Ceratitis rosa (assembly GCA_037013455.1). Lineage (NCBI taxonomy): Eukaryota > Metazoa > Arthropoda > Insecta > Diptera > Tephritidae > Ceratitis > Ceratitis rosa. The sequence continues at coordinate 13,805,520 of JAWMAG010000013.1, read as the reverse complement.
GCAAATTGCCAATTGATCGGATTTCCGGATGGACTCCATTATCCGATAACTTTTGTAGTTTAGTGTCTACAAAAGAAGAATTGACTCACAAAGTATTCCCAAATATTCAAATCAATTATAATCAATTATGGCTTGCCGAGTGACCGATCTATGCTCACTGCAACAAACTAAGAGGTCTAATATCTCAAGCCAACTACACAGTTCAATAATGAAAGCGAATGCGTCGCTTATACATACTAAGTCAATAGACACTGTTGTGGAATCAAATGACGTTGTAAATTATCCAACAGAGTTTTTGAATTCTCTGGACTTAAATTGGAAAATCGGAGAGCCCATTAGAATACTGCGCAATATTAAACAACCGAAACTGCAAGGGACACTAATTGCAGTCAAAAAATTACAGAGGAACTTTTCATATGTGAGAATGGCCTCTCGAATCCCTCCATTTCAATTTAAGCGACTACAGTTGCTAATCGCGTAAGCCAATAAAAAAAAAAATAATAATGTATTTAATTTTACATTATTTTATTTTATTTAAATTTTTTATCTTGATTTAATTTATTTTATTTTAATTCACTGAATTTTATATTTTATCACTCTATTTAATTTAATTCCATTTCGGTTTATTTAATTTAATCTAATTGAGTTTTTTATTTAAATTACCTTAACCTATTTATTTTATTTTATATTGTTTTTATTATTATTTTATTGCGTTTTATATTTGACCATAACTTATATATTTAAATATATTTTATTTGTATTATTTTATCTCTTACTTTATTTTATTTATTTTAATTTTCTTTATTTCTACGAATTCTTTTTATTTTATTTTGTATATAATATTTTATTTTATTATATTTTATTTTATTAAATTTTATTGTATTTCATGTTATTTTGTCTTACTTCTTTTTTATTTAACATTATTTTAATTTATTATTTATAATATTTTATTTCATTTAGTTTCGATTAAATTATTTTATTTTATTTAATGTTATTCAATTTAATTCTATTCTATTAAGTACACTTTTTTACTTTGATCTACTTAATATTTATTATTTCACTATTATATTATTTAATTTAATTTAATTTTTGTAATTTTAATTTAATATATTTTAATTTATTTCATTTAATTTAATTCCATTTCAGTTTATTTAATTTAGTCTAATTTAATTTTTCATTTATATTATTTTAAATTATTTATCTTTTTTCATATTGTTTTTATTATTATTTTATTGCGTTTTATATTTGACCATAACTTATATATTTTAATTTATTTTATTTGTATTATTTTATTTTTACTTTATTTTAATTTTTTTTATTTCTGTTAATTGTTTTTTATTTTATTTTGTATATTATATTTTATTACATTTTATTTTATTTTATTTTAGTTATTTTTTTATAGATAATTACTTAAATTTTTATTTATATTATTTTATTTTATTTAGTTTTAATTGTATTACTTTATTTAATTTAACGTTGTTTAATTTATTTCTATTCTGTTTAATATAGTTTCATTTTATTTTGACGTACTTAATTTTTATTATTTTATTTATTTTATTTTTATATTATATTTTATTTTAACATTCATATATAGTCAATTTAATTTATTATATATGTATATATTTTTCATTTTAACTAATATATATTATTTTATTTTATTTTGTTTCAGTTTCCTTTATTTACACAAATTTTATTTTATTTTATTTCGTTTTACTTTATTTCTGTTTAATTTTTTATATTGTATATTGCTTTTTGATCTACCTGAGCCGCACTCAATTATTATGTACACATATCTACATCTATGACCGAAAATTATCTTGGCCGAACAATTTACTATTTGAAAATCCGCATAAATTAAGTAGACAAAATTAAATATTTGTGTATTCATACATATATGTAGGTTATGTATTATTGTAATCACTGCGGAACACACCCACTTTTTTAACTTGCATTTTGTTTTCTAAACAAAAAATGGTAATTCGTTAGTTTACATTCTAGATATTATTCATTTAGTTTCTCGATTAGTTTTCCATGTCAATTGTCTGATTGAAATGTATTTAGTTTAATAAACGATTTCATTGGTTTTTATTAGGTGATTCGTTGTGATCGTGCGGAAGATAAATTGAACTTCAGCCAAGTAAATAAACCAAATGAGCCGAAAGCAAAAAATAAAAACAAAATAAATAAAGCAGGCGTAAGCCATAAATTAAAAAAAGAAGTGAGTCGGTGCTTCTGTATGTTTGTACACGCTTTTTAGATTTTGATTTATGGCTTCAGCAAATCTGTACACTTGTAGTAAGATTTCCCACGCGAAGCATGAAATTAAACGTTTTTTATATGACTTAAATATATTTAATTACCTATTCGTACTTCGCATTCCAAGAATTAAACAATACACTGTTTTTGTATATTTTATTGTACACCTGTGTGAGGAGGCATTTTGCAAATTTTTAAAAGCTTTGATCCATAATTTTGTTTACTCTGACTCATATTACAATCTTGTCTTTACTAACCTAAACTCAAACAAGATATTGGTCCGTTCGTTATTGCAATGACTAGGAATTAAGAAGTTTTCTTGACGAACTTTGAACAGAGAGTAGATGTCGAAATTGCACATTTTGAACTAGCATACTTAAGCGCGCTTGCTTGGCTACCAGAAACCTGACAGATTTTTCTATTAAGGAGGTTGACTATTTGGCACAATCTCTGCTGGCATTGAGTTTAAAACTATCTTGGTTATTGAGGTGGTCACAGAAGAAGTTTGCCTCCCTTTTATGAATAAGAAATGAATATCCTCACTACCTTCCATCCATTCTTCCCTGTTTGGATGCGTTTTACGTTTAGCCCAAGTTTTGATATTATTTTCTGAATGCTGATATCAATGTCATCGGCCTACGCCAACAGTTGTACAGTCTTATAAATGATTGTGCCTTGTCTATTTAGCTCTGTATTTATTTGATACAGCATCAAATTGAAAAAATCGCACAATAAAGACCGTCACACTCTCTGACGCGTCGTTTAGTATAGAAAGGATAGGAGAGATCCTTCCCAATTCTGACTACGCCTCTGAGGTTCTCTATATATAATTGGAGCTTTGCAACCGCTGAAGCGATTTTCGGCCGAGCTCTTCCTCCAATTTGTGGTGGTGTGTATTGATGTTTTTCCAACAAATGGAGGGACCTACAATTTGTACTAAGCCGCCTCCGAACGACTGATGGTTTTTTACGCTCGGAGAAGTCGACATTCCTTGCCGAGGGACGACCGCAATTAGAAAATTTTTTATTTAAATAAATTTTCCATAACTTTTGGATATTGGTGGCACCGGGATTTGAACCCGAGCCTTCCAAATGTCAGTACGCAATGCTAACCACTCGGCTACCGGTGTTCTCTAGCATCAGTTTATTTCGTTATAAACCCTTTTTATACTTATTATGGGTTCCTTTCTTTGCTTAGTAAAGAATGTAAGACACTCACACTTAGAAAAATGGAGAGAAGATAAAAAATATTTTTAAAATTCGAATTTTGTAAATTCGATTCACAAATTTTAGAGAAAATATTATACTCGTAAAGGGGCTTGCTTTCCCTTCCTTTCCTTGCGGCAGAGCGGTGTAGTTAAAAGATATGGTACTTTTTTCCTCTTTCAGTATTTTTTTTTAGATATTTTTTCTTCAATTTATCTTAGCTGAAATTTTTGTGTTATTAATAAATGCACGCTTATTTATTATTACATACATACACTTAATACACATATTTGCTTGGCAAACACTTGAGGCTTTAACAGTATGCACATAACTTAGACTTCCTAGAGCACTTATGTGGGTAAAGATACATAATATTCTAAACTCATTTTCTTCTTCTTGTTATTCTTTTTGTTTTGTCTACCGCTGATAGTGTAATTATCTCACGGTGATCTAATAGTATTAGAGTACGTACGTAGGCAATCTTGGGAGTTTACTTTGTGATGACGAAGAAGTCATTAGTAAAATAATGAATAAAAAGTATAAATTAATTAAGCAATGATAATAAAGGGTTCTCCAATAAGAGGTGTTATTTTGAATAACCTGGCTGACATTTGACAAGTAAAAACTACGACAGTAATAACAATGAAACGAAACACGCTTCAACAACACATTAAAATGTTTAAAATTCACTATAAAAATGGTGAAAACGGGGCAGAGACGTGCTTCGTAAAACTAAAACATTTTGCGGTCGTCGTGAAGCACCTTTCCAGTGTGCAATACAGAAATTGTTGGTAAAAAATGGAGCTGTTGGCACAAGTTAATGATGTGAAGAATGAAATAGGTACATGCACATCACTCAAGAACAACTGAGATTATTGCTGTTGTAGCCTAAAGTGTTGAAGAAAACTCAGATTTGTACATTCCTCCTCCTACTTTGGACATTCCACAAACGTCATTACACCGGATTTTCATAAAGACTAGAGTATTTAGGCTTATAAAGCTTAGTTAACACAAGAACTCAAGCCGGTCAATCATCAACAAGACCGTGTCTTTGGTGATTTGGTCCTTGAAATGCATTTTCATGCATCCGGAATTTCTTCGAAACATCACCTACACAGATAAGGCTCATTTCCACCTTGATGGCTATGTCAAAAAGGCAAAACTTTCACATCTGGGGCTCGGAAAATCCAAGATTTATTGTTGAAAAGTTTCTACATCCTCGACGTGCAACTATCTAGTGCAGTATATGGTCCGGTGGGGCCATTGGATCTTATATATAATATATAATTAGCGCTTTGACACTCCCTACCGAGGGTCCACCGCAATTAGAAAATTTAACTTAATTTTTTATTCAAATTAATCAACTATAACTTTCGGATGCTGGTCGTACCAGGATTTTAATCCGCGGCCGCCATTGGACCTTACTTTTTCGAAAAGGAGGCTGTAGCAATGATTACGTTGAACGGATTGCGCTATCGCGATGAGATGATAAATACCTTTTTATGACCCGAATTGGATGGTATTGATCAGGTCAACGTTTTCTTTCAACAAGACGGTGCTACGTGCTACACATGCAACGAAACCAACGATCTTTTAAGGGAAAAGTTTCCGGACCGTGTTATCTCCCGAAGTGGTGTTCGAAATTGGCCACTAAGATCTTCTAATTTAAGACCTTGCGACTTCTTTCTTTGAAGCCACATGTAAGATAAGGTCTACGTCAACAGGCCAACGTCGATTGAAGACCTCAAAGATGGAATTTGTGAAGCTATTGATTTGGGCGGTGCTCTAAACGTAGCAGTGACGGCCATTTGGTTGATTTTGTTTTCCATTATAAATGCCATTTTTCTTTGAATATAAAAATAGCACCTCTCATTGGAAAACCCTGATATCTACATAGTAAGTTTTAGTTATAAAAATAATTTCTCCAAATTTACTTATTTTTTTGCGCCGAATAGATTGCTTAGCGTGATATTGGTCTAATATTTGACCAGCTAATTTTATCTATCATTATGCAGAGTGTTGCATACAATGTATATACATATACTCATACATATGGTACATACATATGTATACCTATGTGTAAATATTTGTTTGCGCAAAATAATAAATGTTTAATAGTCAAATATGTATTTAATGTCTGATCTATTATTATTACTAATTATCTGCATGTAAATATGTGCACACATGTATGGTATGTTTGTTTGTTTGTTTGTTTGTATTATATTTGCTGCTCCAATTTCGCGTGATTTCCACAAACATACACAAATAGGTACATACACACCTACCTGACTGGGAAATTTATTTTCATGCATTTACTGCTATTTTATTAATTTGTCACTTTGACTTGTGATAAGCAAATTTCGCATTATAAATCCTTTTGGAAATTACATATACTTATATATATATTATATATTCAATATGTCTATAAATTATTAATTACGATAAAAGCAAATAATAATAAAATTTTACCACATACATATACTGGTAATATAAATATAAAAATAGTATTAGTCATCAAAATCATTATCTACATATTTAATCACTAAATTTACAATATATTTGGCTTTTAATTGTATTAATTATTGTTTTTTTTTTGCATTATTTTCCTTTGATCAGAACTCTCAAGTTTAGCAGCATGTCGGGGCGTATGAGTAACTTCACTATTACTGCCAATTATTTTCCAATGTTTTTTTTTCAAATACATAAGTTGTTGTTGTAGCGTTTTGTTAAGCCCACTTAGGAGCAGGTAGGACCAGTCCAAGTCATAACCTCTGCGGGTTAGTGGTTCAAGAATTTACCCGCGGTAAGGCATGCCTATCGTAAGAGGCGACTAAAATCCAATAGTTCCCGCGACAGTCGGGTCTTTATACCGGAACGACCCGGATAATATAACCCGGCCAAGGACTGTCACTCCTACAACATCCCCCAAGTCATCGAGGTTATCTAAAGAGAGGTCCAGGAAACGAGCTGTTTCTACGGATTCGGATCAGCGGGAGAGGGTGGTTAGATGAGTTGGTTATAGAGGGTAAAGTCGACTGTACCATCTAAATATTAGTCGCGCCACTATTATGCGTAACTCTCGAGGTAGTTCGAGCTTTTCGTCTACAATAGGTGGTGGTCTGACTCCGAGAACGTCATCCATCACTGAAAGAGAGTTCAGGAAAGTGTTGACGGACTCTCTGTAGCCTCCCAATAGAAATTGCTTGCACAGCAAAGCTTTATGCTCCTGCTCAGATCGGAGCAGCAGTGTTTACGATTGGCCAGCCAATTGATTTGTAGGTTGTCAGCAACGTTTCTTTGTATTTTCTCCAAGTGCTGTCGGCTAACGCTTTGAGGATTTTGTTGCGGCTCTGCAGTTTCGTGACAATTACAGTCGCATGCGGAGTAAAGATGTCCAGGCTGTCGAATTTGACTTCTTTGGTAGGAGAGGATTTCACTGGTCGCAGTTGCAATTGTCTTGCAGTAAAAAAGGTAGAAAGGTCGTCGAGATAACAGTTCACTTTCGAATATAAGTCATTAATATCCCGACAAGACGCCAATATCAAGCAATCATCGGCTCCCCTTCCGGTGGAGCAAGAATTTTCGAGTTATAGATGTTAAACAGCAGGGGGGAGGGCACCACCCCTTGTTTCATCTTCTGGTGTTTGACTGGAGACTCAGGTAGCCCAGGGTACACCTCTTCAATACTGGCGGTAATGAGGATTCCTCAATGATCGAATGATTGACAATGCCGAGAGCTTTTGACAGATACGTGTACCAGCACAGTTCGCGCGCAGGAAGGGTTTTCGTTGAGGCCATTGGCTGGGTGTTTATAGCGTTAAGTGATGTTGTGGCGCTGTGCAGCTTACGAAAGCCATGTTGATGTGCTGCTGGGCTCAGATGGTGTGTGAGAGTCGGAAGCAGTAAGGCCTCGAGAGTCTTCGCTACTGAGTAGAAGAGAGATATCGACCGATACGACTTTCCCTTTTTGGCTGGTTTCCCCCAGTTTTAGTAGCTGGACAACCCTGTGTTTTAGAATGGTGAAAGACAAATTGAGGACCTTGGTAGATAATCTTGTACTAGATGTTTTAGAATCAGCATGCTTATTCCGTCAGGACCGATAGATTTGGTGGCTTTCGCCTTCCCATTGACCCCCTGACATCGATTTGACTGTGGCCCACAGCTTGGTTGCCCTATGGAATAGGTTGCAGAATCTTAAGTGCTTCTCTCACTTATACCACTTGCAAATGTCAATTTGACGCTGAATGTTCTTATTAAGATCCCGGCCTGACCGTTTAGATCAACTTTATTTACCAAAATTAGAAATATCCGATTTATCTCAAATATGCACCGTTTTGCTCGAGAGGGTAAATCATTAGGCCTCTCTCATAGAAATCCTTGCCCCTATTATCAAGAAATTGGAACAATCGTTTTTTTATGGTTCTCTTGAGACCAATTCGGCACCATCCAGATCATTCGCCATAGACAGGAACAGATCGTAATCACTTGGTGCGATAACCAGACTAAAAGGTGTATGCATAAAAACCTCCGAAATAAACTCTCGGAGCTTCTGACGAGTCACTGTCGATGCATGTTGGGCTGACATTGTCCTCATGAAGCACTATACCTCTCTTGTTGACCAAAGCTAGACGCTCAGGGTGATTGCCTCCTTCAGACGGTTCAATTGCTGACAGGGCAGGCCCAAATTAAGAGTTTGACCATAGGGGAAAGCAGTTCATAGTGGATGATTCCTTGCAAATCACACCAAACACCTTCCTGGATGTCAATCCTCGCTTGGAGGCCGCTTGTGCCGGCTCTCTGCCCTGCGACCATGATCGTGTTCTGGCTTGACGTCGCTGTAAGTGATCCACTTTTCATCAGAAATGGGTCGATTTTGTTACGATTCAGCAGCGATTCGCAGATGGAAGTTAGATTCATGACGCTTTTTCCAGTTAACTCATGTGGCACCCATACATGGAACCTATTTCAGCCGATATTTGTACAATGTTAACTCCTGGGCGATCGAAAGAGTCGTCACATGACGGTCAGACACGATGATTTCCATAATTTCAACGGCTGGGACTGTGTCTTTCTAAAATCGACAACTGATCGAGCTGTGCATCTGGTTAAGATATTGATATCCTTTGTTCGAAGATGACTTTTACCACTTATTCCCAGCAACCCTCGTTCTCCACAGCGATGCTTTTTATCAGCTGGACGAAGTAGTACCAGCTTGATGGTATATAAAACTCAATAACTTGAAGATTCCAATTGTGAATATCACCAACAAAATGAAAGACAAATTCACCGTGCTTTCGATACTTCTACTCTTTGTGATGTTAATATTCACTTGGATCACCAACTTGTACCATAGCTGACAGCCGTGGAGCTTCCTACTCGACTTCTGCATCTTCTCATATCTTCACGAAAGAGTAGATTGATTTTCGACAATATCAAAGAAAGGGCTGGTATGATAAGAAATGATTTTCCATGGAGAAAAAATGGAGGGATTATTATATGAGCCGAAGCTGTTTCCGATAAAAACGATGGTTGCTCAGGCTCAGAGCATTTTGAGTTTGTAGAGAGAATTACAATCTAATTTCTGTCAAAAGCGTCTATCAGGCATGCCTGGAATTTCTGTGTGCTCCGTCGTAAAAAAGGGGACAACACATTAATCAACACCAACTATTATATATATCGCACATATTCGTACCGTCATATTAAGCATACTGTATCCTGTATTAAAGTTCGCCTTCAGCTCTTCGAAAAGTTCGAGAAAATATCGCTTTCTAAATTTTCTGAGATGAGGAGCGGACATCCAATTTGTTTTTATATGTATATATTTCTCACCTTTTGGCAGTAGGCAAAATCAATAATCAATATTGGTCACCTATGGCATGCGAGGCTCGATGATATCGAAGTTATTTTTGTACCTGTGAAAATTTATAAGAAAACACATATGTACATATGTATGTGTGTATCGCTTACTTAATACATATTTTTTTTCTTTTGCATTTAACATTGTAGTGTTAATTTATCTGTCACAAGTTTTTAGTCATTGTCAATTGACGCAGTTTCTGCTAAAATTAATAAGTGTTCCTTTTACGTTAATTGTTGTTCGCTTCGGTAGTTGAAGTTGTGAATATGCAAACCAACATTTTTCTCCAATTTCTCAGAAATTTTAAAAATATACCCGTAGGAATATTTTGTGCTCTCTCGCTACATTTTTTTAATTATATTTGATTTTGAAAAATTTTAGTTAAATTTTTTTATCTTATATGAGTTATTTTATTTTTATTTCATTTTGTATTTTAGTCAAATATATTTTATTTATTTTTTTCTTTTCTCTAATATTTATTGCATTTAATTTTATTGATTATATTATTTTATTTTATTATAATTACTTTTTTATTTTATTTACTTTTTTCTTTATTGATTTTCTCTTAGATTCATTACATATTATCTTATTCATTTAATTTAATTTATTTTATTTACGTTTCATATTTTACTTTATTCCATTTATAATTTTAAAACAAATATTAGTTTTTAATTTTAAATTTTTCATTTATTTTAATTTAATTTTTTATTTTATTTAATTTATATTGTTTTATTTTATTTTCTTTTATAATATTTTGTCGTATTTTACTTTATTTTATTTTATTCCACTTTTTTTAAACAAATATTATGTAAATTTAAAATTTTTAATTATTTAAAATATTTTCATTTATTGCATTTTATTTTATTATATTTTATTTTTATATTATTTTATATTTTTCTAATCCATATATTTTATTTTGTATTATATTGCTATATAGCATCTGATTTCTAATTTATTTTTAAATTTTATTTTACGTAACATTATTTTATTTTATTTTTACTTACTTTACTTTTATTGCATTTTGTTTAACTGTGTTATTTTGTATAATTTTAATTTATTTTTATTTTTTTTTCTATTATATTTTTTTATTTTATTTTTACTTTATTTCATTCTATTTTAATTTGTATTTTTTGCTTTTTTAATTAAATTTAATTTTTTATTTTAATTTATTTTTGGTTCATTTCATTGTATTTAAATGTATTATTTTATTTTATGTTTATTTTGTACTTTTTTATTATTATTTTACTTAATGTTATTATTTTGTATTTCTTTACTTATATTTTGTTTTATTTAATTTCATTTGTTTTATTTTATTTTATTATATTCCTTTACTTGATTTTATATAATTTTATTATATTTTATTTTTTTTATTATTTTATATTTTTCTAATCTATTTATTTTATTTTGTATTATATTTATTACTATATAGTATAACATTCTTTATTTATTTTTTAACTTTATTTTACGTTATATTAATTTATTTTATTTTTACTTTACTTTATTTTTTATTGCATTTTGTTTAACTGTGTTATTTTGTATTATTAATTATTATATTTATTATAGTATAACATTCTTTATTTATTTTTTAACTTTATTTTACGTTATATTAATTTATTTTATTTTTACTTTACTTTATTTTTTATTGCATTTTGTTTAACTGTGTTATTTTGTATTATTTTAATTAATTACTTTTCTTAATTTTTTCTGTTATTTTCTTCTTTTTATTTATTTTAGTTATTTTTTTTTTAATTCAATTCATTCTACGTTAATTTGTATTTTTTCACTTTTTTAATTATTTTTAAATTTTTTATATTTTATTTTAATTTATTTTATTTCATTTTATTTTTTGGTTCATTTCATTGTAGGTATTTAATTGTATTTTTTAATATTATTTTTAGTAATGGTATTATTTTTGATTTGCTTTATTTATATTTTGTTTTATTTAATTTCATTTTATTTTAGTTTGAGTTATTTTATTATTTTATTTTTTATTATTATTTCATTTTATTTATTTTCTATTTTATATTTCTTTTTTTCTATTATTGTCTATTATTTTCGATTTCATTTTATTTTTAATACATTTTATTTTCGGTATTTGACGTGGATTTGCCATTATTTAAATAGAAAAGTTTTAGTATATCTATCGATTCCACTAATATGTATTGCCCATCGCTAGAAGTAAAGCTATAAATTTCCTAGTTGGCATGCTACATACTCTAATAAATTTGCACTCATCTGTATTTTAAGTAAAATTATTATCGAGACAACTTTTTTTGCATGTTTAGCCTAAATCTTTATGTAAACATTTGCTTAAATATTTAACATTCAATTAATAAATTTTTTTGGAGATGTCTCAAGAGACCGAAAGTTTCAGAACTCGACCAAACTGAGGGGGGATGAAAAAGGTGGAAACTTCAACCAACTTGAACCCACACAACGCACAAGTCTCATGCATTCATTTACCGCAACAATTTGACGCCACTGATATTCACTCAACCCATTTATTAGTTAAATAAACAAAACAGATTACATTTACAAAACTAAATACAAATAAATAAATATTTACTCAGTCTCTATTATATTTTAACTGTATATTAAGTACAGTTGTATGCACATACCTATGTAATAAAGCTATCAACAATAACTAACTAACAAAGCTAAAATGTTTCTCGTGTGGAATAATTTAACACTGAATTGTATCGTAATGAAGTTGTTCATAAATTCTCGATGTTAGGGAGAATAGCAGATTTCCCATTTTCAGCGAAAACAATTTATAGAGTTTTCCAATAAGAGATGTTGTTTTCATATTCAAAGTATGAGTGCCCTCAATAGTTTCACGAATTCCATCTTTAAGGTCTTGAATCGACGTTGGTCTGCTCGTGTAAACCTTATCTTTCACGTGGCCACAAAGGAAGATGTCCCAAGGTGTTAAATCACAAAATCTCGGTGGCCAATTGAGATCACCTCTTCGAGAGATAACACGGTACGGACACTTTTCTCTTAAAATATCGTTGGTTTCGTTGCATGTGTGGCACGTAGCACCGTCTTGTTGAAAGTAAACGTTGATCAGGTCAATACCCATCCAATTTCGGCCATAAAAAATCATTTATCATCTCATCTCGATCGCGCAATCCATTCAACGTAACTGTTGCTCCAGACTCATTTTCGAGAAAGTACCATTAACCGCACCAAACAGTTACACGTTGAGGATGGAGAGGATTTGCAACAATAAATCTTTGATTTCCTGAGCCCCAGATGTAACAGAAATGGGCCTCATCGGTGAAACTGATTTTTCGATGAAATTCTGGAAGCCTGAAAATGCATTTCAAGGACCCAATCAACAAAAACACGACCTTGTTGATGATCGGCCGGCGTGTGAGTACTTGTGTTGACGGAACTTTATAGGCCTTAAGAACCAAGTCTTTAAGTAAAATACGGCGTAATGACGTTTGTGGAATCCAAAGAACGATGAGGAATGTATATACCTGGGTTTTCTTCAACACTTTTGGTTGTTCTTGGGCGCCGTGAAATGTTTTAGTTTTCCGAACCGCGTCTCTTCCAGGTTTACACCATTCTGATAGTGAATTTTATTAATTTCAAGGCGTTGTTGAAGCGTGTTTCGTGCCATTTTTATGTGGCATGGTTTTTATTTGTCAATGACATCTACCGCAGTATCAGGCTGTTATTTCAAACACCTCTTATTGGCAACCCCTTTATAAGAAAAAGTTCCAAATATCTCCCAAGTCTCCCTATTTCTAATTCTTTCTCTCTCCCTCTCTCTCTCTCTTTTGTATACACAGCATCGTAAATGGCGAATACATTCCACACTCACAGCAACACAACTTCACCTGCGTGGACTGGCAGCGTGCACCCGAGGCTGCTGTGGGTAATTGCACACGTTACGGCCGTTATGGTGCTTTACGTTGTTATGGTGGCGTTAATAATTTACCTGCATTACCGTAAGTTGCTCGAAGCAGATTTTTCAATTTTTATTTTAATTTTCTTTCATCCAACAAAATAGCGAACAAAAAGTGCATCGTTTGGAGGAGATTATTTTCTGTGGCTGGCCCGAACGCACTTTCAATCCCATAACAGATTTGCAGCCGTTTCCAAAAATACGCTCACTCACTATCGAATACAGTGAGATGAGAGAGTTCGTGTTTGATTTTCCAGAAATGTTTTATCTGCAGGTAAGTCCTGGTTCGATTAATATCCAAAATTAGAGAAAACTATTTATTACGGTCGCCCCTCGGCAGGGAATGCCAAGCCCTCCGGGTGTATTTCTGACATGAAAGAAAAGCTTCACATAAGAGTCCAACGGCCGTTCAGAGGTGGCTTAAAATACATACCATAAACCGTAGGTCTCGCCATTTGTTGGAAAAACTTCGAGACGTATACCACAAATTGGGGCAGGAGCTCGGCCGAAAATTGCTTCAGCGATTGCAAAGCACCAATTATATTTATACATATTTATATAAGCCATTAGTTATTGTATTAGAAAATCAAGATTTCCTTTAATTACTTTAATTTTAATCATCCCTTAGAGCATAAACATTTCTTGGACGAATTTATCACAAATTAATGCGCGTACTTTCAAACGCGTCCACGCTTTACGCGTTGTCGATTTGCGTTGGAATAAGTTGGTACAGTTGGATGGTCCGCTGTTGCTGCCGCGTTACTTCGAGAAGCTCTACTTAGCTGGCAAGTATACAGTTGTTCGCTCATACGCAGACATGTTCTGTCACATTTTAATATCCATTAGTTTATTCGTAGGGAATCCATGGAACTGTACGCGGAATTTCAAGTGGTTGCTGATACCCGAGAAGGGTGCTATGGTTGTGGATCGTGATGAGATCATTTGTCAAGATAAGAAGTATAAGGAGCGGCACATGATGACTGTGATGAATTACAAAGTGGTGAGTGGAATAGAGAATATTTCGATGTACGAGTATGTAAATAAGAAGAGAAAGTTTTAGAATTAAAATAGACTCACTTTAAGAGGATCTTTTTTCGGTTTAAAAAAAGAAATCTAAGTTTGCGAAACGTTAGAGACCACAAAGTGCCTCTCTCACAACGAAACATTGTCTGAAACTATAAATACAACCGTCATTAAAAAAAAAACTCCTTTAAGGACAAAATGTTTGTTGTCTATCAGAAATGTCCTGTTTCAACGCTATTCGCCCTTGTAACTCGGCCTGAGGTGGAAGTCTGATCACTTATGGTAGCTGTAAGTCAGATCCTTGTGCTCGTCAAGTACGACGAAAGGTCTGATCCTAGTAGGCTAAGTTTGAGTAGGACCGCAGTATAGCTCATACAGCTCATCGTCTGCGGCATTCGTTATTGTCAATGCGCAAAGTATTATAAATCTGCCGCAAAGCCTTTCTCTCGTATACTCCTGCGACTCAACGGCCTTGTATGTTGAGAGAGGTCTATTCAATTAGCTACGCAGTTGAAACTAGCACCACTTTAGTATTAGTGATTCTGCATTGGATTTCAAGGCTGACATTGTTGATGGTCTTGGCGCTGGTTTCCGGTTATCTACTGAGTAAGTCTTAGAGTAGAAAAAAAAAAGAACTTTAGAGCGATCTCTAAGCATACCCGAGACTCGGCAAATCGATTTGTTCACAAAGGAATAAAGGAAGGAACAAAGAAGGTTATGATTAGTCTTATTTTTTCACGGAGGCTCCGATTTAAGTCTGTAGTAGCGGTTGCCAGAACTGGACGTTCATATCGCTAACCTAACCAAAGGTTTTACTTTATAACCTCGGCAGCGATTTTCGGCAGAGCTTCTCCTCAAAAATGAAAAGACCGCAGATTTTTTAAGTCGCCTCCGAACTACTGATGGATTCTTATGAGGTGATCTTTATTTATGTCGGAAATACGCTCGAGTAAGTTGTCAATGCCTATTTTTTTTTTTGTACCTGATCTGGCGAGAACTCGAATTCTTGTCCTTCCGTATGATAGAACGCACTGCTTACCACTAGGAAACTGCATCCGCCAACGCTATTATGGTCTAGACTTTAGTCTGTTTTAAGTGGTAGAGCCGTGCGAAATTGTGTGAAAATCTATACGTTTTACTGTTAAGCCATTCGCCCTAACTACTCTGCCTAAATAGAGAGAGAGATTGAAAGAGCTCTGGCCGCGTACGGAGGCTATAGATATATGAACATTTTTCTCTGGCTCTGCAAAGGCTGTAGTGTCCACTATTATTATTCTAGGTTGTTCTTATTTAAAATACTAATGACGATCTCTTATCTTCATTCATTCAGCTCTTCTCCTACTTCGTCGATCGACAGGTGAATTCTCGCCATCCCTCTAACAAGGTAGGCCTCTACGTCGTTTCCCCCTCTACCTGTATACCCTGAAACCTAAGTTGATGCGAAATTGATACTGTTCTTCCTCTCCAGTTAGTTTCCAGACCCATTCCATCATGTACGATTTAATTATACATGAAGTAGAAGCAGCACTTAAGACTAGTTGTCTTTTTGATGAAAATTTGATTTCTTTTACACCTCTTTAGCTCAATCCCGGTAAGACTGAAGCATGGTACTCTGTGCAAAATACTTAGTAGTCACTATCAAACTCCCGATCTGAGATATTTCAAAAAGTCTTTTCAACTAACAACCATGCGGACAATACATAAAGTCGAAGAGAGTCGGGTGGTCCCTTTAGGACAAGCAGAACAGAAATCCTATTGGTTCAAGGTAGTATTTACAAACCCGATTTTCAAGTATTAAAAAAGGAGTAAAGCCTCAAGAGCTTCCCAGGTCTCACAGACACCCCGTCTTTCAAGTATTCTAAAAGAAGAGAAAGCTCAATTTATTTTTTCAAGCTTCTAGGCCCCCCCGACTCCCAGCTCCATCTTGCACCGAGCTCTAGTGTACTTTAATTCTGCACGCTTTTTTTTTTAAACCGTAATACACTCGTCTTATCTTATCTCATTAAGTAGTTGCCTTATTTTTCTTCTTCCAACAGATGCTTCGCACAGAATGTCAAGCACACGAGGACCTACAGAATTGTACCTGCATAATGCATCACATCATACCGAAGACATACATACCACTTTACACAATCAACTGTAGTAATCTACAATTCCGAGCGATGCCAAATTATATACCGGCAAACACAACAACAGTTTATCTAAATGATAATGAGGTACGTACATATGTGTGGCTAAGGCTGTGTTGAGACGTCAGCAAGTAAAATACTCGTACTTTCAGAAAGTCTACTGCTACTCGAATAAATAAAAAATAAATATTATCTCCCCTAGATTACGGACGTGCTACCACTCCGCAACAACCCTCACTATCGTCATGTGGTGGACATACACCTGGACAACAATCGCATTGAGTCTATCGATGTACTGGAAGGTGGCTATTGGTTTGAACACTTTCGCTTGCTGAGTTTACGTGGAAATCGTTTGCAAAAAGTAAAGAGAAATACCTACTTTCATATCATTTATATTTAATAAATCTACACTGGATTGATCATAACCTCACCTCTAGGTACCTGTGTATGCGCTTGACAATGCACTGGACGATAATATCGATGCCAATCTCCTGCTACTCAGCGGCAATCCCTGGCAGTGCACTTGCATTTTCACAATGCGTTTCCGTGAGATTTTAATGAAATATAATGAAATCACACGTGATGCTACGAACATCACTTGCATCTATAAGCACAGCAACCCTGTGCGTCGCGCCAACGTGCTCATGCTAACACGTGAGGATGTCTGCAAGCCAGAGGAGGAGCCGAAAATATATCCGCTGGATATGTTGAATATTGTGCTGGCGCTGTTGATAGTGTTGATCCTCAGTAAATTGGCTTATGATTATTATCACTATAAGAATTATGGGCGTGTGCCGTGGATTGTAATGAAGTTGCCATAAGTGTGTTGTATATACATATGTACATACCTATACCTATATAAGTAGTTCATAAGTAGTTTGAGGGTGTCAAAGTATTCCTCTGAAACGAAACGGAAATCTCTTATTTGTGATTAAGCACTAAGCAGTGTACTTAAATAGGTTAGGTGAGGTTAAGTTAGTTAAGAGTGTGGTTTAATTGTACTTAAAAATAAGATTAAATGTCTTAATGTAAATAATATGTATTAAAAAGTTTAATTTACAAGCTTTGAATACATTACTTGTGATTTTTAGAAATATTCCAAGCGTGGTCAAAAAATAAATAAAAAATTAAAATAAAATAAAATGAAACGAAAAAAGATATCTAAAGAGAAAAAAAATAGAATAAAACAAAATGGTAAATGAGATAAAAAACAATATAGTAAAAATAAATAAAACAAAAATTATAATAAAATAATATAAATTAACCAAAAAAAAAAAACAAATAAAACGAATAAAATGAAATAAATTAGAAATGTAATATAAAACAAGATGAAATCATTTAAAAATAAAATAAAATAAAATAAAATAAATTATAAGTAAAGAATATAGAATAGAAAATAATATAAATGTTAAAAAACAAATTATGTAGAATTAAAATAAAATAAAACAAAATTCAATAAAAGTAAAATAAAATAAGATAAAATAAAAAAACAGAAAAAAGAAAATAGTAGAAAATAAATAAAAACGAACACAATAAAAAATAATGTAATAAATTTACGTAAAATGATAAAAAATTTAACAAAAACGTAATAAAATAAAATGAAAGCTAAATAAAATAATTAAAATAAAACAATGAATAAAATGAAATAAGATATGATAAATTAAGGCAAAATGAAGCAAATTAAAAATGCAGTGTTATTCATTTAACGGGTTCGAAAATAAACGTAAATAAAATACATTTAAAATATATTTTCATGAAATGGTTTTTATGTTATATAAGGTTTAAACCTTGGCTTGGTTCGACTGATAAGTTCGCGGCCTAAAGTACTTAATGAAATAAATGTGTGTTTTTCATTTTTCAATATTTGTCTCCCTCAATTGAAACACACATAGCGCTTATATCACTAAAAAAAACATTGTTTAGATTTCTCTCCAAAATGCCGTTTTCATCTCCTTGTCGTCTAAAAATATTCATCCCCGGCAACTCTTTATTGACATTTGAAAAAAAAAAAAGAAAAGTCACTGGGAGCCAGGTCCGGACTGTAGGGTGGATGGTCAATTTCTGTAAATCCACTAGCTTTTAAGGCATCCCTCGCAACCCGAGCGGTGTGAACGGGTGCGTTTTCTTGAAGAAACAGCACTTCGCGCGTTAACTTGCTACTTCTCTTCTGTACGACTGCGTGAAGCAGTAATACTGCCTTTTGGCAAGTAATCAATTAATAATATTCCCTCGCTATCCCAGAAAATGGTAGCCACAATCTTCGACGTAGACTTTTCAATTTGAATTTTTTTTTTGGTGGCATTTCCCCTTTTTTTATCCACCGCATCGACTCTTGTTTGGACTCGGAACCATACTAACGAACCCAGGTTGCATCAACTATTTCTATACGGCTGCAAGTTTCATCCAAATCTTGGCACAACTCCAAAAAATCTTTACAACTCCAATCGTCCCCGCTTCTTCACAGGTCCCTCTCTACCTTGTTGAAACAGCCGAGCACATTTTCTTACAAACATCCTGAAGAGACGATGACATCTCTTTAAAAATTTCTTTTGGCGTACTTCCCTTTTTTTACAAGGAACTTCATCACAGCGGTACTCCAATTTGCGAGAATTTTCAGTTTTCGTTGTCTAATAATGAGTCTCGCAAATAATATTATCAGTAACGAGATGATGTGTCATCACTAAATCACTTCATCATTCAAATCGCGTATTTTTGCAGACTTCGATCCGTTTGAGGTAATTTTCGATCACTTTTTGGAACATATTGAACGGTATCTCAGTCATAACTTGACGAATTTTGGATTTCAAGTCCTCAAGAGTTAAAGGCTTATCCGGTCTTTCGCATAGCCCCACAAAAAATAAATCCAACGGTGTTAAGTCGCATGATCCCGATGACCAATTGACATCGCCAAGATGAGAGATCATGTTGAAACCACATGTTGTCCAAGTTGTGTTCGTCAATTGCAGGACAAAAAAGTCGATTATCGTAGGACCATAATGTTCCGAATTTGCAGCGACAGTCCCCGCCGTTGTCGTTTTCCAAGAAGTAAGGTCCAATCACACCTCAATACCAAAGAGGGCACCAGACAGCATATTTTTTTGGGTCTAAAAGCTTCTCTTCAATTACTTGAGGAGCCCCAAATGTGACAATTTTGCTTATTTACGCATTCCCGAAGTGAGAAATGTGCCTTGTCGCAGAAGAAAATTCCACAGTTTGTTCTTCAAGCACCCAATCGACGTACTCGTATGTACGGCGCTGTGAATAGTCAGCTGGATTCAGCTATTTTGTGAGCTGAAACGAACAAACCGATGATGCACAGATCTTCCAAGACCTCTAACCAATTCAGTCTCTTAAAATTTCTTTACAATTTTACCAATTGTTTGAGTAGTTGGACGATTATGCGCACCAAAATCTCCCTTAAGGCATGTTTGAGTCGGGTCGAGTTTGGCCGTCATGCTAGCATTGTTTCGAATACCCAGGCGCTAGAAATTGTACAAAAATTCGTTTGGAACCATTTGGAAAAAGGGTGTATCCAGCTGTCTGTATGAATTTCCATCTGAGAATCACTGCTAAATCGTAATAAAATCGACCCATTTTTGGATGGTGACTGGTGATGAAAAGTTGAACACTTACAGTCACGTTAAATGAAAACTGTCGTGGCAGCAGGGTAGTGAGTCGGCACAAACGGTCTACAAACCAGTATTGTCGGCCAGGAAGGTTTTTTTTTTGTGTGTTTGATGTGATTGGCAAAGAATCATCTATTAGGATCTGCTCCTCTACCGCCAAGCTTTTAATTCGAATTCTTACTCTCAGCAATTGGACCGTCTGATGGAAACAATCGCGCAGAAGTGCCCAGCTTTGCGTCACAGGAGGGGTATAGTGCTTCGTTAGGACAACGTCTAAACATACACATCGATAGTGACTTGCCAAAAACTCCGAGAGCTTGATTGGGAAGTTCTTATGCATTCACGTTATAGTACGGACCTTGCACTAATCCAGCTTGTTAGCTGTTCCTGTCTATGGCGTATGATTTGGCTGTTGAGGAATTGGCCTCAAGAGAAACCAATGGGGGACAAGGGTTTCTATAAGAGAGTCATAATGACATTACCTTGAAAATGGCAAAAAGTTATGGAGTAAAATGGCGTTTATTTGGCATAAATCGTATGAATATACCATAACAATATAGCCTTCAATTTAATGGATTACTTTTTACTTACCATTATTTGGAATAAATTAAGAAAAAAAAACAATCAGCTTTTTTAAATTCTTTTATTTTTATTTAAATAATTTTCCATATTTTTTCCATGTATGTTGCATGTATGTATGTATATTCCATTACTTTCTTTATTTTTAATAAATATTACTGTAAACTGCATCTTTTTTTGATTATTTTAATTTTACATTCATTTTAAAATTCCACATACATCTAAACACAAACATACATTACATATTAATCAAGAATATGTTGAATATAAAATTCTTTAACTTTTCTTTAATACTTAAATTAAAAAAAAATGCAACAATTTTAGGATTTTTACAATTTCAAAAAAAAAAAAAAAAAAAACCACACACATATTGACAAATAAATTTCTAAAAAAAAAAAATAAAAAAAACAATACAAACATACACACATTTGTAAGTCAACATAAGTGTTAAATAGATAAATAATAGCAAAAAATCTTCAAAAAAAAAAATTGTAAAAAATTGCACTATAATTTGTATATGCTACAAACAGCTAAAAACGTTTTCGAACTACATATTTCCTATTTACTCTTCGTATCAAATATTTCTTCATAACAAAATTTTATGTATTATGATTTTCTTTACTTTCCTTTATAAATATGTAAGTAGGTATGGCCATATTCATACTAAGGTGAGGCGAAAAATTGACAAAATCAGTAACTCAGTGACGTCACTATAGCTAAAAAGCATGGCAAAGTCAACTTTCACTTTCACTTTCACCTTTTCATTTTCATTTATCTTCCTTTTCATGTGTTTTTTTCCTTAGCATTGACTTACAGCTAATTGCATGGCGTTGCTTGCGGGCGGCGATTTATGGCAAAAAATGAGCATTAATGATGAGCTTGTAAAGCTTGCTAATGTTTTACAAATTACTGATTTTTTTATCAGATGTAAAAGCTGCATGCAGACAGCAGTTTTCTTTATAAAATAAAATATATATTATTTCATAACCTCAAAGGTTTACTTTGTAATAAAAACTTATACAATTATTATTTATTTTTTTTTTTAACTTAATTAAATGGTATGGAATGTGTAATTGGCACGTCATAACTGTTCCTTACTTAATGTAAGTTTAATATCTATGTATTTAAGTGTGTGTTTTGTAATAAAAACGTTTTATTTCCTTCTCAAAATTATATTTTGAGATTTAGTAAAACTGTTTGTTGTTGTTGCGACGCAATATTATTGTAATATTGCCTTTTCTACAAAGAAAAAAGCATTAATGGACAGTTTTAAGGTACAAATTTGAAGCTGGAAATCATTTTTCTTCTTTTCTTCTTTTTCTTTCTCTTTTCTTTCTCAATTTTTGTTTTATTTTCGCACTCAATACTATTTAGTAATAATGCAATAATAATAAAATATATTTAGTTGAAGCTACATTTAGAAGCATTGCACAAAGAAAGCTATTCAGGTAATTTATATTCATAAAAACTATTAGCGTAAAGGCATTACAAAAATTGCTTTAAATACTTAAGGCTAAATAGTTAACAAAATTTCAAGCTAGATAATAGAATTAAGCATAAATGTAGTATTTTATAAATATATATATAAATTTACAACAAATTTGTAGGATTCAAAAAAAGCGTATTTAAAGCTGTCGTATATTTTGCGTTTACTGAATTTGTGTCTGTTGCAACCACGAGCATGTACAGTTTGAAAGCCACTGATATGATCGAAGTGGACTGGCTTTATTTGTTTTGCTGTACGAATCTCTTTACCAAACTATTTTGAGCTTTTGCCAGCTGGAGAAACGATCACTGCCAACAAGTATTGTCAGCAATTGGTCGACTTGAAAAAAGCAATTGATGAAAAACGTCCGATTTTGGCCAATCGCAAAGGAGTTCTTTTCCAAAATTTCGATTTTTTCCCAAAAATCTAGACAAAAATTTCCTGAGGCCGCCATTTTGTTAATTTTTGAAAAAAAAATCCTTCGATCAGGCCCAGGATTATTTATTTATAAAACTAATTTTTTTTTATCCGATTGATTTCAGATGAATCTCCAAGGACTTAGGATTGTCACCGCAAGGAACTTTTTTTTGGAACTGGGTTAACACAGACAGCTGTAACTTCGGAAATAATTTTTTTTTTTGAAATTTTCGTGACTTCAAGTCAAAACATTGTTTAATAATACCATATCACTACTTTTGTAAAATAAAATTATTTAATAGCAAAAAAAAATACTGAAAATTCTAATTTTTTCGTGCCTCTGACTACCCCTAACCCCTTAAGAGAAAAGTTTCCGAATAGATGATCGCAGTTGGCCACCGATATCTTGTGATTAAACACTTAGCGACTTCTTCCTTTAGAGCCACGTGAAAGATAAGGTCTACGTCAACAGGCCAACGTCGATTCAAAGTCTCAGAAATGGAATTCGCGGAGCTATCGACCGCCGGGATGACCTATTTCCAATAGTCAACGAAAACAAGGTACAAACATTACTTGAGGCGCTAAACTCATTTGACAAAAATATAAAATTCACTTTTGAAATGGAAGAGAACGGGAAGCTCCATAATAAGACAAGGGAACCAATTAAAATTAAGGTAGTATAAGAAACCAAATTCATCAGGACACGTATAATAAACTTTAATTCCAAACATCCAAAGACGATGATAGTAAATACCGCAAAGTGCTGTAAAAGGAGAATGCTAGACATATCAGATGACGCTTACCACAGAGAAATAAAGGAAGTAATACAATTAATGCTGAAGAAAAATTACTTTCCGGAACATGTAATCAATGTATTATTAAATAAATCTCAATTACGAGACCGACAAAGAGAGATAAAGAGCCCTGTAATATTTACAATAAGTCAGTAAACTATATACCTCCCCTATACCCCTGAAGACGATTACCGATGTGTAATCGAAATATATCGGGAGAAAACAACAATTACATTGTTTTTATTTTTTATTTTTTCTAACCTCAAGCCGGCAAACTTTTTCAATTTAAGGGGCACACCCAGTGTGAAATTTCAAAAAAATCGATTTTTTTTTTCATATTTTGGTAGATTACACCTTTAAAAATAATATATTAAAATTTCAAATCGATATCTCAAATATTTTTTGAGTTATAGCAATTTAAAGAGCAGCCGCTCGGCAGCTAGAGAGTCTAATCAGCTACGAGACGTACCTGAAACGCGTTTTTCTCGAAACAGCATTTTCCGAATTTGCTGCAGTGATTACTCAAAAACAAATGATCCGATCACTATCGAATTTTTTTTCCAAGTTTTATATATAGTTCTCCGTACAATGACCTACCGATTTTTCATTTGATCAAAAAATCGAATTTTGGCGGGCCAAAATCGACCAAAATTTTGGGTAAAATTCGACAATTTTTTTTAAAACGCCGCCATATTGTCAATTTTTTATTATTTTTTTTATCTTAGGTCATTGTACAGACAATATTATCTAGTTTAACGAGAATTTTTTTTTTTTAGATTCCATCCACGGAGAAGGC
The DNA here is from genome assembly GCA_037013455.1 of Ceratitis rosa. Lineage (NCBI taxonomy): Eukaryota > Metazoa > Arthropoda > Insecta > Diptera > Tephritidae > Ceratitis > Ceratitis rosa. The sequence continues at coordinate 13,781,436 of JAWMAG010000013.1, read as the reverse complement.
CGGAATCACTGCAGCAGTGAAGAACTTTTTTTTTTCGCGACGTTGGAGATCGACTATAACTTAAAAAATATTTAATTTTTTTCTTCAAAAATTTTACTGTATATTCTTGAAACATGTATAAATATATTCTTAAAATTTTGAAATAATTGATAAAGTATTTTTTTAAATAAAAATTCCCAAAAATCACCTTTTTTCTAGGCTATTACACTGGGTGTGCCCCTTAAAATAAAAGAAAGGTCGCTAAAACCATTAATAAAGATAAAGGAACTTTAAATATTATTTTATCAGTACAATGGTCAAGTGATCGAGATCGTTTGATTGCAAAAGTTAAAAACACAACTGGATTTTCAGGAGGAGGTCTTGTTTAGTTTCTACAATGGAAGGCGATGAGTAGGATTTACAAAATTTTTCAACACATTAGTTTTTATACAAAATTAATTTCTTTTATTCGAGGCTGGATTTGATGATACTTATGAACTCGGGGGGTGCCGCCATGATGGCCGGCATGGAATTGGCTGCTGAAAGGAATTGAATAAAGCGCAGAAAAGCAAGGTATTGGGTTCATCACCCATTTTTTTTTTACAATTTCGTTGAAAGCTTCCCCATGCTGCCACATGTTTTTGATGAACTTTTGGAGAAGCTGGAGCCATATCTACTCCCAAAGCGGAATAGCAGAGTTTGGATGTAGGGCAAGACGGTGTATTGAGATACCGCCATTTTGTCAAAAAAAAAATTTTTTTTTTGGATTATCCTATGGCAAAACCCACAATAAATAAATAATATATTCGCTACGTACGGTAGCACGAACAATACGGCAAACCAAATTAATAGAATCACCTTGTGCTTACAAGCAGCGGTGAAGCGAATAAGAAGACAAAAGATAATACCGAGTACATAAGAAAATAACAGGAACTTGTTTACGCATTCGAGATGCATAAAAGGCCGGGACATATTTAGTTTAGCTATCTTAACATTTTGGACATCCGACCGTTAACAATAAAGTGTATTAATTGTTCGCTAAAACCACGTCTTTCATTTAATTTAATCTAATTGTGTGCACTAAATTACCACAATCCCTTCGATTAATCACAAGATTATTCATTACTTTAACGAAATTAATTTGATTTTTCCATTATAGATGATTCACTTCAGAAATACAATGGTCACCGCAAACCGCCTTTTATGGGAGGGGTTCAACTTCAAAAACTGTTATTTTTATAAATAAAAAAAATTGTTAACTACTCTTCAAAGGTGCCAACATATGTGTATAAATGCTCAAAATAATAAAGCTAAAAGTTTCCTCGTGAAAAATGTTTGAAAAACCTAATTTTTTAGAGCACCTAACTAGATGTAAGCAACCCCTTGAGATTATACAATTACTGGCGTATGCCGATTGATATTGACATCATGGGTCATAACTTCAAGGTCGTAGATAATTCCGCCTATCTAGTGACCAACAATAATGTCAGCCTGGAAATCCAACGCAGAAACACTCTTGCCAACAGATGCTACTTTGGACTGAGTAGGCAGTTGAAAAGTTAAGTCATCTCTCGACGAACAAAAATCAAACTCGTACAAGTCACTCATCATACCCGTCCTAATATATGGCACAGAAGCGAAGACGATGTCAACATCTGATGAGTCGACTCCCAAAAGCCGAGAGAACAGTTTTGCGAACGATTTGTGATCCTTTATATTTTTAAAAATTTCAGACGCCAAGCTAAAGCAAATGGGCTGCACTTTCATAACTGAAGATAAGTTCGAACAATGTGAAGAGTCAATTATGCTTTCTGCTGATCACAAAATACCTATAAGCAAAAGGCAAAGGAGTAATTCGATTAACGATTTGTTCGTACCGGATTGTGCAACTTTATCTGTTGCCAGAGCAGTCAACATAGGTTATATGGCAGATGGTGTTCCGATTGTCAGTAAATGTTCTTCAATCTGTAGCTGTGGAAAATATTAAAACCTGCGGAGCTAAATAGACAAGGCACAATCTTTTACAAGAGTTTACATGTCACTGTTGGCAGCCATAACTTCGAGGTCGTAAATGATTTCGTTTATCTAGGTACCAGCATCAACACCAAAAATAATGTCAGACTGGAATGGTGCAAACAACGTGAAAGTTGGACAGCTGAAGATTGAGAACAAGTCATCTTTTCAGATGAAACAAAGATTAACTTGATGGGAGCAGACGGTGGCGCCAGAGTGAGGCGCAGAAAAGGTGAACGCTACAGCGTAGAATGCATATTAACTACGATGAAACATTCCCCGTATATCATGGTATGGTGAGCTATAACAAAATATGGAGTTGATACAATTTCGATGCTAAAAGGAACAGTAAATACAGCAGCAACAGCTTCACTGGTCTACTGTATCATATACAGATCTAAAATAGCCAATCTTATGATTCAAGATTGCATGCATAAGCATCTCAATTTTATTAAAACAGTTAGACCTGAATTCAGAGATAAAGATAACTGTTAGGAAAGTTGCTTATATCAGTAGACGTACTACTAACTGGTTATTCTTATCTAGTTTAGAAAAGATTATACCCCAATTATGAAAAATGAATGTCTAGCAAAGATTGAAGAGATCACAACGGGGGAAAGTATAAATATACAATTTTAAAATCCTGTTTGTTTATGGAGTAAAATAAAGATTCGTACATCAATGATTTAGTGGATCCTCTATTTTCAGGAGATATATCTAATCCCAATTATTCAGGAACTATATATGATGATACATTGTGGATTTTATAGGAGAGGAATTTTACTGCATTATGCGCATTAATTGTTAAAGTAGAGAAGACGGGACTATGTGCATTTCACATTGATGGATATAAAGATAAATCATTTAAAGATGCCTGTTTATTAAAATATTATAATGTAGTGTAGAAGGAGTGAGGTTCTCAGATGGAGAGTGGATCTGAATTTCTTTGGATTTAGAAAACTGATGAACCATTTCCCAATTACACCATATGAAATTTCATTCTTAGCTCAATCTTATTCTGGACCTGGAACAGGCACAGTACTTTAATGCATGCTCAAATTATTTACACTTTCCTGGAGGTAAATAGTACGAAATTGCCTGAAATGTGATAGGATACTTCACAAATCATAGAAACACAATGGTTTATTGATACACAGTCTCAAATGCATGGGTTAAATGGTATGCTCCGATATAAGGATATTATCAGATATCGTAGAGATATTTTTCAGAAACAAAGAACTCACGAATCTCTGATGAACGCTAAGAGACTCCTTAACATGTGTCATCTTACAATCCACTTATATTCCGAGCTGATTAATAGAACAGAATTAGAATACGGACATCATCCATCACTTACTTCATTGAATGATGTGAAAAAAGGGTCAAAAAAATAGCTCAAAATCGTAACTTTTTTTAAGGCTGATTTTATATTGGATTTTATCCTTTTCTTTTTAATTTTATAGGTTTATCCTTTCCGTTTATATGTCCTGAAAAAAAAATTTTTTTTTGGTGTTTCAGATCAACGGTTGATGAGTGACAAATGGAGCAGTTTCGGACCTCGTGTTAGAGGCAGCCTACAAGACATCATGCTGAGCCACCATTTTGAATTAAAAAAAAAAATTTTTTTTTTTTGTAATCTTAAAATGTTAAATAAAGTTGTGTTAAAAGTTCTAAACAATTAAATTATTTTATCACTGTAAAAAAAAATATTAAAAAATGACCGATTTCGAGGCATTTACATGAGTCTCCCCCCTTAACAAACGTATTAGAAAGCCTGTGGTTTCGTTTCATTTCGGAATGATCCCCCTCAGGTGGCAACGCCGCGATATGCTGCCCAATGTCGCCCAATGTTGCTAACGTTCCGCACCAGCAACACCTTTTGAATTAACTAACCGGCCAACAGCGACACATTCAGTTTTTAATCGCTTTTCAACCACCAACGGATCGACATCGCGACCACGGACCGCTCTTCGTCATTTGAATTTATACTTTACATTTACTTATATCTTTTTATATCCGTTCAATTTAAATAATTTTATTAAAACAACCTTTGGTTGTAGTCTTAAATGGTCTCTAAGACATTCAGACAATTCATTTATTGAAATCTGTAAACCGAATTTTACCTTTAAATAATATACATTTTTGTAAATCTTACATACTGTAACATAATCAATTGAATTTAAACTATTATATTAAACCCGGAATTTTTAACGTTTATAAAAAAAAAAAACTGTACTCATTTTATTTCTTTTACCTCGAAACGGCCCATTTTTTACCCCCACTCAACATTATACACCTATCAATAAAAATATATTTCCTTATTAGTTTTCGAAAGAACTTCTTTGAAGGGTTTGAAGCATTTTCCCTTTGTCTTATTCAACTAAGTTAACTAGTTTTACCTAGTTAGAAGACATAGACGTTACGTTCCGCTGCCATACTTCATCATCAAAAGGTAATATTGTACCATCTTATTATATTATAGCACATGTTAATACCTATATATTACACGAATAAATTATTTTCGATAATTACAATACCCGCAACTAATTCTCTTTTATTTAAACTATTTATATTTTTTCGAGCGAAATCACTGGGGCATTGTTTCAATCCATGCGCCACGGGTTTTCATGGTCCTTCGAGACGGACACATAGATATGTCAAGCATACATACATTTCGAATCAAATCATTCAGTTCCTTCGTCAAAAACAAATTCAATTATGCAAGCAAAATTTAATATAAAATTCGAATTTAAACAATCGGTTAGTCTGCTAGCCAACTCTGATAGCTCATTGTTAACACAGGCCTCCACATTAGCCAGTCAGATTCAGTGGCCTAATTACGATTACTGAAAAAAAGGAAAGGATAACGAAGACCTCCAAACTTCGCTGGATCAGCGCTTCAAGTTTACACGTATAAATCGGCTGAACTTGATCGAAAATGTTCAAATAAGTTGAAGCAAACAAGTTGATATGAAGAAAATATCGTAATTTGGACGAAAGTCCATTTTAAACTGTTTGAATTATATATACGTTATATATATGTATATGTATATATTTATTGATTATAATTATTTTTATTTCTAGCAAGAACAGGTGGATAAAGTTGAAATGCATCCGTCATACATATTGATGCAGCAGTACCGAAGCGGCCAGCAAAAATTGCAGCGCGAGATGTATACCTATAAAGGACTTAAAGTAGACCTGAGCTGAGCTTTTAAAGTAAAAATAATTAAGCACTTCTTGAATTTTTTGTGTTTTTTAAATTTAATTTATTTTAAACCCAAATTATCATGCAAGAAGTAAAGATCAAAGGAAGAAATTAATTGATTTAATTGCTTTTTAATAAAGAAAAATAAATAAATTAGTGAAATATGGCATCAGCAGTTGTGGCTTTTATGTTTCTGAAAGAAAGCAGTAGTGAGAAAGTAAAAGGAAAAATTTTGCGAGATTGCAGCAATCAACTTGAGCTGCTCAATACAGCGTTAGTACATTTATTTCAATTTTAGGGCTTTTTAATACTTATAGAAAATGACGAAACGAATGAGGGACGTGAATTCAAATTCTAACCAAAGACAGAATGGTTTAGACAGTTGAACAGTGAGAACGTGTTTTAAGGAAAATTTAATAATAATAAGAAAAATAATAATAATAAGAATGATAATAATAATAAGAATGATAATAATAATAAGAATGATAATAATAATAAGAATGATAATAATAATAAGAATGATAATAATAATAAGAATGATAATAATAATAAGAATGATAATAATAATAAGAATGATAATAATAATAAGAATGATAATAATAATAAGAATGATAATAATAATAAGAATGATAATAATAAATGTGTTAGTCGTTCTAGAATGTTAAAGCTTAACACAACTTCTTTTCTTGAATAAACCGCACGCGTATTTTCCGCTAAATAATGTAACAATAATAATAATAAGAATGATAATAATAAACATTGATTTTAAATAATAAGAATTTTATTTTACATATGTGTAAGGTGGCATCCTTATGCTACGTGCCACAAAATAACACCCCTGCACGAACCGAAGAAGTGATCGGCATCAGTCGTCGCAAAGTTTGGAGCAGCAGCAGTCGTTTTTTTTAATTAAATGTTATATCTTTTTATTATATCTTACAAATGCGTTCCAACTATATTTAAACTTCGCAAATAAAACTATCTATTAATGTTTACATATATACATATATTTTAAAATATCAGTTAATAAAACTTTGTTTGCAAAATACTCCTCTAAAAGTTAAACACTTAGGATTAACCCCAGAGTGAGTTCAAGAATTTATTTCTCAACATGGCAGAAATACCTACAGAGAAACAGGTAGTAATATATCATTTTTTAATTATTCATTCAGTTTTAACACTGCTAAGTGCTTATAAGTTCTAATCGCTTTACGATTATTCGCAGCTGAATGCTATCAACGTCCCGTGGGAGAGCAATAGGGAATATCTATGAGTCAGTCGTGAACAATGAAGAAGCCTATGTCAACCATAATGGATACCAGTCTATCAACGTAGTTAATACTTTTAAGAAAGGGAAAGCTTTATCAAATTAAAGGCAAAGCTGGAACACTTGATGAGGTTTTCCGAAAAGCTATGACGGAAGACCTGATATTTCAACTAAATTTCGATGGTAGAAGGAATGAAAAGCGATCCTTAATTAAGCTTAAACTTATAAACCATGTTTTGGGCCATATAAATTATTTCGAAATTCTTTTTTCAGTGCTTATATAAAGCCCTACAAAATTGTTTATATAAGACCTTATTTCAATAATTTTATAAATACTTAAAAAATACCTTATTTAAAATGGATACGAGTGATAGTGAAGTTATAGTATTGTTTGTGTCCAAGAAAACATGAAGAAGCCTATGTCAACCATAATGGATACCATTCTATATCCTATTCTATACGTACAAATGGTAAGAGTAATAAATTTTCAGTTGTTATTGTAGTGTCACAGTTCAGCGCACTCCTCGCCACTCCTGGTTAAATCCAGATCGCACTACTTCTGAGTCCCTGGGTCCGTGCCCGACGATTCGTAAGGTTCCATCAATACTCAATAAAAAAAAAAGCAAGGAAGAGGAGCAGCCCGGGACGAGTGCTCATGCACAAGCTCGTTCAAGTCTATTGGAGAGTGGATTGATACAGTTAATATCAATTCTGGAACTCATCGAACTTCTTTAAGAAAAAGAAGTTTTTCTTAGATATGCGTTTCGAAAAAGAGGTATCAACTGAAGCTCAACAAATTAAGGAAATCAACGATACAAGAGAGCAGAAAAGGAAATCTAGATTTCATCAGTTTGAGTCAACAAAAAGTAATAGAGAGGCGGAGCGTTATGACAAACGAGCGCCACTAGTGTTGTTTCCAGTAACTTCAAACATACTCGGTCAAAAAATGGAATTAAATCGGGATTATTCGACGTGGACTAACTCGGCAACAGTGCAGCGATGAAGCTCCCTAAAGCGATATTGGATGACAAACGAGCGCTACTCGTGTTGTTTACAGTAACTTCAAATATACTCGGTCAAAAAATGGAATTAAATCGGGATTATTCGACGTGGACTAACTCGACAGCGATGAAGCTCCATACAGCGATAATGGATGACAAACGAGCGCTACTCGTGTTGTTTCCAGTAACTTCAAATAAACAACTCGGTCAAAAAATGGAATTAAATCGGGATTATTCGACGATGCGATAATGGATGACAAACGAGCGCTACTCGTGTTGTTTCCAGTAACTTCAAATATACAACTCGGTCAAAAAATGGAATTAAATCGGGATTACTCGACGATGCGATAATGGATGACAAACGAACGCTACTCGTGTTGTTTCCAGTAACTTCAAATATACAACTCGGTCAAAAAATGGAATTAAATCGGGATTATTCGACGATGCGATAATGGATGACAAACGAGCGCTACTCGTATTGTTTACAGTAACTTCAAATATACAACTCGATCAAAAAATGGAATTAAATCGGGATTATTCGACGATGCGATAATGGATGACAAACGAGCGCTACTCGTGTTGTTTACAGTAACTTCAAATATACAACTCGGTCAAAAAATGGAATTTGTTTATGCCCAATAAACACATCCCTGCATTGTCCTCAAAACGAACAAGAGGACAATGCAAAAATACCAAACAGCGCCAACATGCGAATAATGTTTTCAGTTTTTTGAAAACAAACAAAGTGAAAGCAGTGAAAACAGTGAAGTTGAACTACACCCACACAACAACAACCACATCGTTGGAAAAATAAGATAAACCCGCAGGTCATATATTAACATTAAATTTACTAACCCTACCCAATAAGTATAATATTGTTAAACAACACAATTAACGTGAATTATATACACATACACATATGCATTCATATTTATAAATAAATATATTTATAAAGTATAAACTCTAACAACCCTCTTTTTTTCTTTTTATTTGACACGCCGGCGATACTTTTGTCGATACAACTCGACATTTTGGTCCTTCGAGCCGGATTTTCAAGTGTCCTTTAAAGAGATTTAAATACTCATATACCCAACCAACTCAATAAATTAAATTCACCCACCCAAACCACAGAAATTGTGCATCAGCGTTGGACTTGTTTGCAGCCGTTCTTTGTGCACCAACAAATACCCTTAATATACATACAACCATAAAACGACCCGCAGCTTAATATTATTTGAAAACAAAAAAAAAAAAATTGTAAGTACAATACAACGACCCGTATTATTTATATTGGTGCAAATCAGAATAATAAACAATAAACTAATTAACAAAATTTTTTTAATTTCTCTTAAAATCAAATTATTTGAAACTTTGCGTTCGTCATATTCTGCTTTGCACTTTGTATATACATATATCATCATATACACCCATTGTATATACAATATTTGCCGGGAGCCAAAATACTTCAAATAAATTACATTTCTCACGGCAAATATACATACATACGCTCATACATAAATATATATTGCATTCCTAAACCCAAAGTATATTTTGTTAGTGCACAGTCAGTTAGGTGCACTGAAGACAAAATACCCAGTAGGAAAAATTTTGGAATACCCAGTAGGACAAATTTCTGAAAACCCAGTAAGGAATTTTTTCGTGACCCAATTTGGAATTTCGTTAACTAATTCAACATTAAATATTAAATCAATTTATTATTTAAATAATTAACCCTTTATACCCAAGAGGGCCAAAAATACCCAAAGTCAAAAAATCGAATTTTTGCGAAATTTATCTAGCTTTTTGCTATTTTTCACAAAGAAGCTAATTGAAGCTGTTTGAAGCTAATTTTAATTTAATTAAACAAAGAAATATAATGGAAGATTTTAAGTTCTGTATTCTCGATTTATTCGAATATATAGAAGAACATAATTCAACACTCCCGGAAGATGAAACAGTCTTCACTCTGGAAATCAAAAGAGTTGAACTCAATGCGATATACGATAGGGCAAGCAAATCGTACGATGCCTTGCGCAGAGCCCCGCAAAACCCTGCTGATCCCATTGACTTAACGGAAGTCAAAGAAAATTTTAGAAAAGGCCATCAGTTGTATTTGAGATGTTTAGGATCCATTAATCAATGTATTGATTATCTCAAGACCCCATCAGCCACTATAAAGGAGCGAACTTCAGAGGCATACCCTTCGATGAACGTAGGATCATTTGTTCATCTGCCCCCTATTGACACGGATATATTTTATGGAGATTTCGCAACATGGCCCTCGTTTAGAGATATGTTTACGGCTATATATATCCATAACAAGACGATCAGCAACGTGGAAAGACTCTTCCACCTAATACAAAAAACCCGAGGAGAAGCGCGGTCGATCGTAGAAAATGCCCCTTTAACAAATGACGGATTTCTAATGGCATGGAAGGATCTCGTTTCGCAATACGAGAACAAAAGAGTCCAAACAAATGCCCAATTGAAGATTTTATTCAATTTACCCCAAACCACCCAAGAAAGCGGAAGTACCATCAAAAATCTTCAGAGGACGGTTAACAATTGTTTAACTAGTCTGAATAACCTTGGCTTGGATACAAGTAGTTGGGACCCTATATTAATATTCTTATGCGGAACTAAGTTACCCAAACGCCTTCTTCATCAATTCGAAGACACGCTAGAAGACAACTCGGAAATACCTTCTTGGAAAACATTTGATGCCTTTCTTACCCATAAATATAAATCATTGGAATCAGTGGGAGATCTGGTTGATCCAAATCCCACTACCCATCACGACAGTAGACTCCAGAAAAGAGGAAGGGACGTGAGATTCAACACGTTTCATTCAAATGTTTTAGAAAACCCGACCCACAGCTCTAATAAAACATATACTCCAAGAATCACTACGTCATCGAATACACATGCATTGGAAAGTTGCAAATTATGTAAAACCCAACACTCAATTCGAGTATGTCCCAAATTCTTAGGCATGAATGTCGAGACCCGTATATCTACAGTAAAAAATAATGGCTACTGTTTTAATTGCTTAGCTCTATCTCACGGTTTCAGAGACTGCAAAAGCAAATACTCTTGCAGAATATGCAGACAGAAACACAATACACTTCTGCATAAGGACAACATCCCTCGTCCACAGTCCTCCCCGCAAGGATCAAGAGCATCAAACCCTGCTCTTGATTCAAACCAAGGCAGTACCTCCCAAACTCACCCCTCAAATCCAAATCCACAAGCATACACAACCCTCTTACAGTCCACTCAAGAACCACTCATGTCTTGTAGGAAACAGATTTTGTTAGGTACTGCGGTAGTTCAAATAAACCATAGAGGGCAATTATATTCAGCTAGGGCACTCATAGACTCTGGGTCAGAAGCCACATTTATTTCAGAGAAACTCCAAAGAAAATTGGGCATTCCTACGAAACATGCAGTTGCCCAAGTAACAGGACTGAACAACTCAGTTTCAGCAACAACCACAAAAACATGCGAATTAACCCTATGCTCACCTATGAGGAAAGAATTCAAAATAACGACGCAAGCGTTTATCATAAAAACTCTGACAGAAAACTTACCCACTCACTCACTCGACCCAACATTTGAAATTGGAAAACTCGGATTTAGTTTAGCTGATCCCGATTTCAATAAGCCCAGACCCGTCGACGTTCTAATCGGAAGTGACTTGTACCCACAAATAATACTCGGTGGTGTGCAAAGAAATATATTGAATACTTTGCTCGCCCAAGAAACTGAATTTGGTTGGATTTTGTCAGGACCCATTCCAGAAAAGCCCAGTGGACCTTCAGTATCTTCATTTTTCAATCAAATGACCTCAGAGAAATTACTCACGCAATTTTGGGAAGTGGAAGAAGTTCCGAGAAAGCCTCTGTCCTCATCTTCAGATAAATTGTGTGAGGAAAATTATCAAAAAACCACATACAGAAACTCATCGGGACGACTTTCGTTTCTCATCGAGTCGCCACGATAGTTGAAAACGTCGGAAGCGATACTTGGAATCATGTGGAAAGCCGTGATAACCCGGCGGACCTCGCAAGTCGTGGATGCACTCCCCTAGAAATCGCGAACAACAAACTCTGGTGGCACGGACCTCAATGGCTACAGCTCGATTCGAAACAGTGGCCAATCACTCAGAAACCACCCGCCACAACCCTAGAGCTTAAACCAATTAAAACCTTTACCGCTACAGCTCAAGAAGATATACTAGACAGATTTTCTACATTGCCCAGAGCAATTCGTGTTATATCGTATCTATTTAGATTTTGTTCAAACGCCTCACCAAATAGAGCAATTTGCAACCGTCGAAATAACCCCAGACGAATTTAAATCAACCCGTTCCAAGCTAATTGTCTTAGCTCAGAAAAGATACTTTCATGAGGAACATGAAGCTTTGACCCAAAAGACCCAGATACCCAAAAAGAGTTCTATATTGACCCTTAACCCATCAATCGACCCCAAAGGAATCATGCGAGTTAATGGCCGCTTGAGTAATTCAGCTGCGCTATCATACAACGAACGTCATCCGATTCTACTACCCTACAACAGTCGATTGACAAAATTACTCACCCAATTTACCCACTCAATAACACTACATGGAGGAAACCAGTTAGTATTACGACTCATTCGTACAGAATTCTGGATTCCAAAACTGAAGACCCTTATAAAAACAACGATTCATCAGTGCAAAACTTGCATGCTGTACAAAAAAACCCAAACTACTCAAATCATGGCAGCACTACCAGTTGAACGTACTACCCTAACCCGCCCATTCGCAGCAACTGGAATTGATTTCGCTGGACCTTACGATATAAAAAACTATACCGGAAGAGCATGCTTAATTACCAAGGGATACATATGTGTTTTCGTTTGCTTCGCTACCAAAGCAATACACTTAGAACCCGTAAGTGATCTTACTACAGAAGCATTTATGGCAGCATTCGCACGATTTTTCTCTAGGCGCGGATGCCCCGCCGATCTTTATTCGGACAATGGAAGGAACTTTGTAGGAGCTTCGCAACTGTTACTCAAAGATCGACGAGAATTCATGAAAACCTTGAGAACCCAAATATTAACAAGTCAAGCGCACCAAAACATCAAGTGGCATTTTAATCCTCCAGGAGCTCCTCATATGGGCGGCCTCTGGGAAGCAGGAGTTAAAAGCTTAAAAACACATTTAAAAAAGGTGGCACAGATCCAAAAATTCACTTTTGAAGAATTGGCAACACTATTAACCCGAATCGAAAGTTGTTTGAATTCTCGCCCTCTAAACCCTATCAGCGATGACCCTACAAGTTTAGAACCCTTAACCCCAGGCCATTTCCTAATCGGTACTCCGTTACTTACCCCAGCTGAACCTAATCTAGAAGACGCAAAGCTCAGTACCGTGAATAGATGGCAGAAACTAAGGATACTCCATCAACACTTCTGTATTCGATGGAAAGAAGAATACCTAAAAGAACTCCACAAGCGTTATAAGTGGAAATACCCCCAACGCAATATAGAAGTTGGAGACTTGGTAGTTATTCGACAAGAAACCCTACCCACAAATGAATGGAAATTAGGTCGTATCGAAAATACTTACCTCGGGTCAGACACTAGAACTAGAGTAGTCGACATACGAACCTCACAAGGCATTATGACCCGTCCAATTACAAAAGTTGTGACTCTACCATATAACTAACATTTTATTTCCATTTATAGTATCATGGCACCCACTAAGGCAACAAACCCTCGAGGACACAGTCCAGCAATTACCGTGAGCTCGCGAAGCAGCAGTCGAAGCGTCAGCCCGAGATCAGAAGCAAGAACCCTAGCCAGTCGTCTACAACGATTCAGAGCGACCCTTTCCCCAATTCGTGAAGAAAACGACCCCACTCATCGCACTCAAAGCGGAACTGGAAACCCGCTTATAAGCACGTTGCATGTGGTATTTGTAAAAAGGACCATCGCTTGGTGACGTGCTCCAAGTACATCGCAATGAGTGTGAGAGAAAAGTTTGACACAGTTACACGACACAAGTACTGCGTCAACTGTTTGGCCCGATCGCACAAAACCCGACACTGCACCAGTAAGACAAGGTGTTCCAGTTGTAATGGAGATCACCATTCTACGCTACACGGTCATCCAAAGTTTTCTGAAGAAGAGCAACAAGGCCAACGTAAACTTACCACCCCGATCCATGCTCAAGCTACAGACGTTGTTAGTCTACTAAGTAAGCAGACCCTTATACCAACAGCGATCATCCGATTAAAACACGATGGCATATGGTACAAAGTGAGAGCACTCGTAAACCCGACACGAAAGTTAACCACAATTGCAACTGAATTGGTTCAAAAACTAAAGTTGCCATATTCACACAGCATTTGCAGTTTAATCATCGGATCTCTCTCCGATAATCATTTACGTGTGAAATGCAATAGTCTCGTTACAAACGAGCTACCGACCCGACCCTATGATTGTGACTTAGGTGGTGAAATCGCGAAAAGATTCGACCACCTAGTCCTCGCTGACCCTAAATTCACAACGACAGACAAGGTAATGATCGAACTAGGAGCAGACATTTACCCGCAAATCATCCGACCCGGCTTGTTCAACCCCGACAATGGAAACATGATCGCTCAAAACACCGCACTCGGTTGGACCCTAACCGGCACAATTTGAGGCAGACCCTAAATCCTTCAAGGCGGCCGGGATGTTTATGCCCAATAAACACATCCCTGCATTGTCCTCAAAACGAACAAGAGGACAATGCAAAAATACCAAACAGCGCCAACATGCGAATAATGTTTTCAGTTTTTTGAAAACAAACAAAGTGAAAGCAGTGAAAACAGTGAAGTTGAACTACACCCACACAACAACAACCACATCGTTGGAAAAATAAGATAAACCCGCAGGTCATATATTAACATTAAATTTACTAACCCTACCCAATAAGTATAATATTGTTAAACAACACAATTAACGTGAATTATATACACATACACATATGCATTCATATTTATAAATAAATATATTTATAAAGTATAAACTCTAACAACCCTCTTTTTTTCTTTTTATTTGACACGCCGGCGATACTTTTGTCGATACAACTCGACATTTTGGCCCTCATGGCCTACTACACCTCGAGGAGCTTGTAGTAGAGACAACTCCCGCTGGTAGAATATCTGCCAGTGTTCCCGCGCCTATCTAACGCTATATCACAAGTGACCGACTTAACTCGATTAGAGAGATTTTCCAAGAGATATCTAAGTACACACACGATTACACATGCGAAATGACAGACGTGGAAGAAGCATCTACGCCACAGTCGGCTTCGACTCATCGGGTAGCTCAACCGACGAGTTCTGCATTCCGACACAACACATCTGCAGCAAACACCAGAATCTGGCTGTCAGCACCCCTAGACATAGTAGGAAACAAAACGATACCACTCGGTGGATATCAGAGGTCCGCCGATTGGGTCTCGAGGTATGGGAGCGGACACCAGCAGTTGACATCGTACGCAACCCTATCTTGTGGGTATGTTGCCTACTACTCCTGGGAATTTACACCGTCACCAGATTCAGCAGACCTAACAACCAGACAAACAGACTCGCACGACAGCGACGTTCTTGCGCCGATCGAGCCAACGAAGGTTCAGTACGAAGCACTCCCCCCCACAAAACAACGTCTCCTTACCGCGGGGCAAGCGATATACACCAAGGATCATGGAGTAGTAGCGAAGAGTGCGATCCCTCGCCTGCGCAAGAAGTTACTGGCCGAGAAGAACACCCTGCGAGCCACACCTGCCACGACAAACGGGATTATTCGACGATGCGATAATGGATGACGAACGAGCGCTACTCGTGTTGTTTCCAGTAACTTCAAATATACAACTCGGTCAAAAAATGGAATTAAATCGGGATTATTCGACGATGCGATAATGGATGACAAACGAGCGCTACTCGTGTTGTTTACAGTAACTTCAAATATACAACTCGGTCAAAAAATGGAATTAAATCGGGATTATTCGACGATGCGATAATGGATGACAAACGAGCGCTACTCGTGTTGTTTACAGTAACTTCAAATATACAACTCGGTCAAAAAATGGAATTAAATCGGGATTATTCGACGATGCGATAATGGATGACGAACGAGCGCTACTCGTGTTGTTTCCAGTAACTTCAAATATACAACTCGGTCAAAAAATGGAATTAAATCGGGATTATTCGACGATGCGATAATGGATGACAAACGAGCGCTACTCGTGTTGTTTACAGTAACTTCAAATATACAACTCGGTCAAAAAATGGAATTAAATCGGGATTATTCGACGATGCGATAATGGATGACAAACGAGCGCTACTCGTGTTGTTTCCAGTAACTTCAAATATACAACTCGGTCAAAAAATGGAATTAAATCGGGATTATTCGACGATGCGATAATGGATGACAAACGAGCGCTACTCGTGTTGTTTACAGTAACTTCAAATATACAACTCGGTCAAAAAATGGAATTAAATCGGGATTATTCGACGATGCGATAATGGATGACAAACGAGCGCTACTCGTGTTGTTTCTAGTAACTTCAAATATACAACTCGGTCAAAAAATGGAATTAAATCGGGATTATTCGACGATGCGATAATGGATGACAAACGAGCGCTACTCGTGTTGTTTACAGTAACTTCAAATATACAACTCGGTCAAAAAATGGAATTAAATCGGGATTATTCGATGATGCGATAATGGATGACAAACGAGCGCTACTCGTGTTGTTTACAGTAACTTCAAATATACAACTCGGTCAAAAAATGGAATTAAATCGGGATTATTCGACGATGCGATAATGGATGACAAACGAGCGCTACTCGTGTTGTTTACAGTAACTTCAAATATACAACTCGGTCAAAAAATGGAATTAAATCGGGATTATTCGATGATGCGATAATGGATGACAAACGAGCGCTACTCGTGTTGTTTACAGTAACTTCAAATATACAACTCGGTCAAAAAATGGAATTAAATCGGGATTATTCGATGATGCGATAATGGATGACAAACGAGCGCTACTCGTGTTGTTTACAGTAACTTCAAATATACAACTCGGTCAAAAAATGGAATTAAATCGGGATTATTCGATGATGCGATAATGGATGACAAACGAGCGCTACTCGTGTTGTTTACAGTAACTTCAAATATACAACTCGGTCAAAAAATGGAATTAAATCGGGATTATTCGACGATGCGATAATGGATGACAAACGAGCGCTACTCGTGTTGTTTACAGTAACTTCAAATATACAACTCGGTCAAAAAATGGAATTAAATCGGGATTATTCGATGATGCGATAATGGATGACAAACGAGCGCTACTCGTGTTGTTTACAGTAACTTCAAATATACAACTCGGTCAAAAAATGGAATTAAATCGGGATTATTCGATGATGCGATAATGGATGACAAACGAGCGCTACTCGTGTTGTTTACAGTAACTTCAAATATACAACTCGGTCAAAAAATGGAATTAAATCGGGAATATTCGATGATGCGATAATGGATGACAAACGAGCGCTACTCGTGTTGTTTACAGTAACTTCAAATATACAACTCGGTCAAAAAATGGAATTAAATCGGGATTGTTCGACGATGCGATAATGGATGACAAACGAACGCTACTCGTGTTGTTTCCAGTAACTTCAAATATACAACTCGGTCAAAAAATGGAATTAAATCGGGATTATTCGACGATGCGATAATGGATGACAAACGAGCGCTACTCGTGTTGTTTACAGTAACTTCAAATATCAACTCGGTCAAAAAATGGAATTAAATCGGGATTATTCGACGATGCGATAATGGATGACAAACGAGCGCTACTCGTGTTGTTTACAGTAACTTCAAATATACAACTCGGTCAAAAAATGGAATTAAATCGGGATTATTCGAAGATGCGATAATGGATGACAAACGAGCGCTACTCGTGTTGTTTCCAGTAACTTCAAATATACAACTCGGTCAAAAAATGGAATTAAATCGGGATTATTCGACGATGCGATAATGGATGACAAACGAGGGCTACTCGTGTTGTTTCCAGTAACTTCAAATATACAACTCGGTCAAAAAATGGAATTAAATCGGGATTATTCGACGATGCGATAATGGATGACAAACGAACGCTACTCGTGTTGTTTCCAGTAACTTCAAATATACAACTCGGTCAAAAAATGGAATTAAATCGGGATTATTCGACGATGCGATAATGGATGACAAACGAGCGCTACTCGTGTTGTTTACAGTAACTTCAAATATCAACTCGGTCAAAAAATGGAATTAAATCGGGATTATTCGACGATGCGATAATGGATGACAAACGAGCGCTACTCGTGTTGTTTACAGTAACTTCAAATATACAACTCGGTCAAAAAATGGAATTAAATCGGGATTATTCGAAGATGCGATAATGGATGACAAACGAGCGCTACTCGTGTTGTTTCCAGTAACTTCAAATATACAACTCGGTCAAAAAATGGAATTAAATCGGGATTATTCGACGATGCGATAATGGATGACAAACGAGGGCTACTCGTGTTGTTTCCAGTAACTTCAAATATACAACTCGGTCAAAAAATGGAATTAAATCGGGATTATTCGACGATGCGATAATGGATGACAAACGAGCGCTACTCGTGTTGTTTACAGTAACTTCAAATATACAACTCGGTCAAAAAATGGAATTAAGGGGCACACCCAGTGTGAAATTTCAAAAAAATCGATTTTTTTTTCATATTTTGGTAGATTACACCTTTAAAAATAATATATTAAAATTTCAAATCGATATCTCAAATATTTTTTGAGTTATAGCAATTTAAAGAGCAGCCGCTCGGCAGCTAGAGAGTCTAATCAGCTACGAGACGTACCTGAGGTGCGTTTTTCTCGAAACAGCATTTTCCGAATTTGCTGCAGTGATTACTCAAAAACAAATGATCCGATCACTATCGAATTTTTTTTCCAAGTTTTATATATAGTTCTCCGTACAATGACCTATCGATTTTTCATTTGATCAAAAAATCGAATTTTGGCGGGCCAAAATCGACCAAAATTTTGGGTAAAATTCGACAATTTTTTTTAAAACGCCGCCATATTGTCAATTTTTTATTATTTTTTTTTATCTTAGGTCATTGTACAGACAATATTATCTAGTTTAACGAGAATTTTTTTTTTTTAGATTCCATTGGAGATCGACTATAACTTAAAAAATATTTAATTTTTTTCTTCAAAAATTTTACTGTATATTCTTGAAACATGTATAAATATATTCTTAAAATTTTGAAATAATTGATAAAGTATTTTTTTAAATAAAAATTCCCAAAAATCACCTTTTCTCTAGGCTATTACACTGGGTGTGCCCCTTAAATCGGGATTATTCGACGATGCGATAATGGATGACAAACGAGGGCTACTCGTGTTGTTTACAGTAACTTCAAATATACAACTCGGTCAAAAAATGGAATTAAATCGGGATTATTCGACGATGCGATAATGGATGACAAACGAGCGCTACTCGTGTTGTTTACAGTAACTTCAAATATACAACTCGGTCAAAAAATAGAATTAAATCGGGATTATTCGACGATGCGATAATGGATGACAAACGAGCGCTACTCGTGTTGTTTCCAGTAACTTCAAATATACAACTCGGTCAAAAAATGGAATTAAATCGGGATTATTCGACGATGCGATAATGGATGACAAACGAGCGCTACTCGTGTTGTTTCCAGTAACTTCAAATATACAACTCGGTCAAAAAATGGAATTAAATCGGGATTATTCGACGTGGACTAACTCGACAGCGATGAGGCTCCATAAAGCGATAATGGATGACAAACGAGCGCTACTCGTGTTGTTTACAGTAACTTCAAATATACTCGGTCAAAAAATGGAATTAAATCGGGATTATTCGACGATGCGATAATGGATGACAAACGAGCGCTACTCGTATTGTTTACAGTAACTTCAAATATACAACTCGGTCAAAAAATGGAATTAAATCGGGATTACTCGACGATGCGATAATGGATGACAAACGAGCGCTACTCGTGTTGTTTCCAGTAACTTCAAAAATACAACTCGGTCAAAAAATGATATTAAATCGGGATTATTCGACGATGCGATAATGGATGACAAACGAGCGCTACTCGTATTGTTTCCAGTAACTTCAAATATACAACTCGGTCAAAAAATGGAATTAAATCGGGATTATTCGACGTGGACTAACTCGGCAACAGTGCAGCGATGAAGCTCCATAAAGCGATAGTGGATATTTAAGGAAATCAACAATACAAGAGAGAAGAAAAGGAAATCTATTTATTTCATAAATAACCCTATTCCATATAATCTATGATTCAATAAAAAGCAGAAATTTACCATGCAACAGGATTATTATATTGATGAGACAAGGAATGTTGAATTGTCTCAAACAGCTCAAAGTGCAAGGCATTGAATTCGGGAAATGTACAGTCATGGATTTCAACAGTACACTCCAAAAAGACGAATCTCTGCGAACACGACGACCACCACCACGTTGTCCGTCCACGACTGCTCCTACCATAACTACTCCTGTCGCTGCGCCTCTCTTGTCCACGTCAAACACATCCTTAGAAGTGAAAGATGATTTTCTAGACGAGGCAATAATATCGACTTCGACGTCGACCACTGGACTAATCTCACAATCTATTGTGAGAAACTCGGAAGATCGTTACGTTACTAGGACATCGACGGGCGAAATAGCATAACAGGTGATAAAGTTGGACATTTACAGATTCTCGAAGATTGTCGGCAAGGATAAAAAGAATTGGTGGAAAGAGGCGGAGATCCGCTCAAATTTCTTGACGAAGAGTCCTCTCGATTCGAAAGACATCATGGTACAGAAACTGCTAAAGGAAGTGGCGACGGACATTTCCAAAAATCCAGAGGTGAAAAAGGAGGAAAAGCAGACTGCCCTTTACACTTAAAAACGCATGGGTTGCGATACCTTTCCGGCAGTGTGTAGTCAAATAATGTAAACTGGAATTTCACTAGAAATTCTCATAGTCAGATAGCTGGAAGGGAAGGGAAAGGTGCGTTATCTTGGTTGCAGAGTTATCTACCCAAAAATAATACTCCTCCGTAAGCCTCCTCTTATTCTCCAATAGAGATAGAAACAGTCCTGAATAAAATGTTAACGAGTGAAGACACGAAATCAGAGTTTTTATTTTAACCGTAGCTTTCAAGCGCGATTGTACAGTTCACAGACCCCAAATCGGTTTTAAAATAAAAACATTTATATAAAATGTCTTCGCTTTATCCAATCGGAAAGTTGGACGATGCCAACTGGTGTGTGTGTTCTGGTGCATGCAGGGATTTTGTTCGTGGTGAGTGGTAAGTTTACGAAGCCAGAAGATTCAACGTTTCTACCAAAATGTAAGGCTAAGAATGAGAAGGTTGTAATGGGCGCTTCTAAAAATATTTCAGAACTTTTAGTTTTGCTTCCCATTTTACGGAAAATCATTTATTTTCGATTATGCTATGCAATTACTTTAATGTGTGATTAACACATACCTAAAATAACACGAGGATTGGCTACAAAGCGTTAGCTGCAATAATGCTTAGCGTCAAACAGTTGGGTTATATAAAGAATTGTTATAGTACGTCGGAATCGTGGAAAAAATTAAAAAATACATATCAGCCAAGCGTACCTATAAGAAAAGTGAACTTGTCCGAAAAGCTTCTAAACCTCAGTATATCTGAAGGTACGTCAATGGAATTCGTAACACTCTCTGACAAAATTTAGCTCCGTGTCCAGCAGAAATAGGTTAACTTCAATCTATCTCAATCAAAGGCTCCACCATATACATATCTTAAAAAACAGGAAACTGCATGTAATGCCTCTTACAAAATCAACTTATTAACCTTAATATTGAATTCATTCTTATAAAGTTAAAGACATAACAACTTTTAGAATGGAACTGTAACTTCTAGCTTTATATCTTTGGGTCGTAATCATATAGGGCTTTCGACATCTATCCCCGAAGTATGCGGAGATCCTCCCTCTTAGCAAAACTCTTTCCTAAATTTAAACTCCCCACTGCAGTACTCTTTGGAAGTGCGCGAAAACGACGGTGAAGAAATCCGAAATGTATATGTAACCACTAACCGATATTATATCTGATGCCGTGAATCAGGATTCTTGATCGAACAAAGACATTCTTAATAATTTGAATAGCGAGCAGGAAGGGAGTGGAACTCCAAGCTGGATTCAACATTAAAAGAGTTGGGTTTCAGTCAATGCGCCAGTGAGTTGTGTTTATATAAGCAAAATATAGAAAGTAATCAGTGTACAGGGTCCGCCACGTTTCTTTTTTTTTTTTTTTACTGCGCCATGTTAACGGATTGGTTCTTCCCGGAAATCGAAGAGGAGGACTTGGACAACATTTGGTTCCAGCAAGACGGCGCTCCGTGCCACACAGCCAACGTTACGATCGATCTTGTGCGCACTGTTTTCGGAGACCGAATTATCAGCCGAAATTCTGATGTCGTTTGGCCGCCTCGGAGCTGTGATTTGACACCGTTGGATTATTATTTGTGGAGCGCCGTCAAAGACAAGTGTTATGTGGACAAGCCAGCGACAATTCAAGCTTTGAAGGACAACATTCGCGTCGCCGTTGCCGAAATACGGCCGCAAACAATCGGAAATGTCCTCAAAAATTGAGTCGGCCGTATGGCGTACTGCAAGGCCAGCCGAGGCAGCCATTTGAACAAACTTGTATTCCATAAGTAACCGGTAGGATTGTACTTTAATATGAAAAAATAAATTTGATGGTCGGATGAACCGTTTTTGTTTTATTGCATTTAAAAAAAAAAAAAGTTACGTGGCGGACCCTGTATAATCCTTGTTTATGTTGACGATCTACTTCAAGGCAAACATGAAAAGTTCGTATGAGGCATTAGACTTGAGGAGAATTATCATCTCCAATATCGATGCGGTGATGCGGTGATGCTAGAGATTCAACGACATTGTACGATGATAACTTGAGTGCACAACATTTAGCAAAGAATCCTGTAGATCTTGCCAGAACGAAGCACATAGACTTAAGATATCATTTTATAAGAGAAGTTGTTAAAAAAGGTGATATAAATCTTAAATATGCTTCAACGGATTGCATGACCCAATCACAGATTTCCCAATTCTACCAAACCCTACAAGACCATTACCTAACCCCAAATATCTGATCATATCAGCAACAAATGATAAAAAACCTCTATCACATTATTCGTGCTACGCTGTGCATAGATCCCTTCAAGTAATAAGCAGTGATATTGAAATTAAATCGGAGCTAAAAGATGGTAGTTTACTACTCTTAGTAAAAGATAAGAAAACTGCAAACAAATTTGTCTCAATTAAAGTAATACCCGGCATATGCGAAGTGAATTGCAAATTTCATGAAAATCTAAATTCTGTGCCCCTTATTTAAATCAATTATCAGATGAAGAAATATCTAAAGAGCTTGCTTCCCAAGGTGTCACTAAGGCGTACAAATTCATTTAAAAAAAATAATAATAACGAAATGGTTCCTGGCGGAGTAGTTTTACTCACTTTCGACCTCTATCGGCTGCCTGAAACCATCAAAATTTCTTGGCGCAAAGTACGATTAAGAGTGTACCTCCCCAGCTGGGGCATACAATCAAACATTGTAGAAACGATCCCACGTGTGAAATGTGTAACCTTCCCCCACATCGATTTTTCTAATGAACCAGTCTATCGGATCCAAAACATAATAATAAAATTAATAAAGGAAGTAACAACACAAGTGACGAATATTCCAAATGCAAAAAAGATGGAAAAAACGGAAATCCGAAAAACTCTCACAGTGGCTTCAAAAATAGCCAGTATCACCATTAAACCATGTATTTTCATTAAATTTACGTCTCACTTCTATACAGATATTTTTTTTTATTAGACCATGCGGAGGAAAATTTCATTCAAATTGAAGCGACAAGTAATGCGTCGTCAACGCAAACTGATCAATACCAGCGCGAAATGTTCAAGGGCTTATCGTGAAGGCGAAAACCTCCAAATCCATCGGTACCCACAGAATATGTATGCTATTTATTACTAAAACATCTGGGTCCAGTGGAACAAGATTACCTCACCAAAATTCCCAATTTGTCTAGTATGTGCCAAAAAGTGATCGAAATCTACCACAAAAAGTTTTAAATACATATATACGACAGCCTCTCAATACGCTTTCTTATCACACAACTTAAGTAACTCGTAATAAAAAAAAAAAATCGTCTATAAGTAGCAAATACAAGTTTCACTTTCTTTTAAAATAAATATTTTCTTAACTACGCACGCCCTGTAATTTGTTATTTCTTTCAGTTGCGAGTGGTTTTAGTCAAAAGTGTGGTGTGTCTAAGTATAAGTAGCGGCGCTAGGCTAATGGCGCACTAATAAGTTTAAGTGAAACATTATTTTCTTGCTATTGTAGCTACTACTTGGTAAATATACTAGTATTTTTAGGTATCACTACTATGAAATAAATAAAAATTAGCAAACAAAATACATACTTAATTCTTTACTTTCCTTCTCTACCGTTTTTTCAGCACTCCAGCAGCCGCGACGTAAGAATTTGAGTTGATTTAAAACAAAATATACGAATTATCTCGTTCTAGATGTGTTTTAGCGCGTATGGCTACATTGCCCATGGGATCGGAGGGTGGAGGTATGCCATTGGTTGAATGTGCGGCTTCCTTGTAAAAGAATTCGGCACGTCCGGACTTGTAGCCATAGAATACTGCATCGTGTAATCTGAAATTGAAATTAAATTTTATTTAATTTAATGCCAGTTTGAAAATTTGCCACTTGTTAAGCGTAAAAATATTCATTTCAACTTATTTACCTCAAAATCAAATCGGTAATTGTATCACTCGGCTGTAAATCTTGATGCATACATTCGAGTGTGTTCAATTCCATTGGATTCCATGGTCCATTACGCTCTAACGTATCCCATTTCGCATCGATGCTCATGAAACTATAGCCGCCTTCACGCTTATCGCCTTCCACATTGACATTGAGCGTTTGATTCAGATGTGATTCCATATGAGGAAATTTCGCTACGCAAATATCGAACTGAAAGAAAAGAGAAATAAAATGAAACTCTAGAAATAAATTCAGAATTTTTGCAACAATAACTGATGAATAAATAAAAAAAAAAAAAATGTATGGTACTTTATTTTATGATTATATTAGGATTAATAAAAATTGGTTGTATGGAGGCTATATGATATTCCTCCGATTTGAATGATTTTCGGTGCCTATGTTTATTTAAATTTACGTGTAGAAAATACAAAATTTCACGCTTTTAAATACTTTTTTGACGAATTTTTGACCCAAAACCTCATATCTGAACCAATCGGTTGTATGGGAGCTATATGATATAGTCCTCCGATTTGAATGATTTTCGGTGACAAGGCTTATCTGTAGATACGAGTATATAATACCAAATTTCAAGCTCTTAGCTGCTTTTTTGACGAATTTCTTAACCAAAACCTCATATCTGAACAAATCGGTTGTATGGGAGCTATATGATATATTCCTCCGATTTGAATGATTTTCGGTGTCAAGGCTTATCTGTAGATACGAGTATATAATACCAAATTTCATACTCTTAGTTACTTTTTAAAGCGATTTTTGACCCAAAATCTCATATCTGAGCAAATCGGTTATATGGGGACTATAAGTTGGTGGTGGTTCGATCTGACCGGTTCCGACAAATGATTAAAAAAAAATTCATCTGCTTACCAAGTTTGGCTGAATATCGCAAAAACTGAGTAACTAGTTTGCATACACATACAGAGTCACAGACGGATATGGCTAAATCACCTCGTTTCGTCATACTGATCATAACGGTATAAATGTTTAGAGGTTGGTTCTTCGAACCAAAGTTCATGCAAGGTATACAAAATTATCTCATATTTCACATAAATTTTTGCACTCTTTGAACTCACCATTTTTTGCACAATCGGCTGTTGACGTGCCGTACCCTCTTCCATTAACAGCAGCAACGTCATATTTTGCTGCCCGCACATATACAGCTCCAAACGTTTCAGCCCGTTAGACGTGCTCTGCGTGGTTGCGGACAGTGTCGCTAAAGCATCCACTGCATCATCACATTTCCAAGAGCTGCGTCGCGAAAATACTTTGGTGGTATTGAGTGGCGTTTGTATTTCAACTGTGCTGGCATCCCAAGCGCCACTGCTGCTGTTGTGTTCCTCATTCAGCGCCAGCACAGAGAGTTTAGCCATGAGCGGTGTTAGTGGCACACCACCTGACTGTTTGCGACCACCCATAACAAAGGGCAATTCACGTTCATTCGACGGCACAGCCGCATCGGCGAGTGGTTTCAGGGGAAGACTAAGTGATTTCTTATCAAGCGGTGTTTTTGCTTTTATCACTACAGCGGCGGGTAGTTCAGTATTTAAATTACGATCTGCTTTTAAAGCTGTGGTGCCGCTGTCATTATCTGCCGAATCCTGACGCAACGAACCATCCAACTTTTTCAGCTCGTTATCAAACTCTTTGAATTCCTCAATAAGTTGTGCGATTTCGACATCTTTTTTGGCACTGCCATTACCGCTGCCATTCTCGACCCAAAGGCGATAATATTTTTCGATAAATTCCTGGAAAAGGCTACGCGAAATGGGTTGACCATTCTCATTGAAAACGGGATAGGTGGGATCTGTTATGGTGCGTGATGTACGATTATTCTCATCAGAGTTATCCGAGTTTTGTTCGGCTTCAATATCATCGTCATTTTCTATAAAATCAGGCGATTCAACGGCCTCAATGCCGCTTACGCTGCCATTACGATTGACGTCAGTCTTAAAGCTATGCGAAAATTGTTTTAAAGATAATTTCTTCGAGATCTTCTTGAGCGAATCTTGCAAGTCGGTGAAAGAGTTGCGGCGCTCCATTTGCTTATTCGGATTGGCGATGAAATTTTGAAAGAATTTCTCAAAATCGAATTTCAACGAATTACGGCGGTTGGTTTTTTGTGTGCTTTGCTTATTCGAGTTGCTCTCATCCTGGCGGATAGAAAACAAGTTCAGCTAAAAATACATAAATAAACACCCAACACACACTCACCTCAGTATTTGCGCATATAGACATTATATTTCCCACTTGCAGCACTTTATTCTCGGTCATTGGCGTGGAGCATACGCTAGTGCGTCCTATAAATTCTGGATACGAATCGGTTTCGTCGAAATTTATCGAAGCAATGCCCGATTCGGGCAACTCCTTCGAACTACCCATGCCGTTGCGATTGCGCAATGGCAGATGATTGGGCCGTATCAGCAAGGATTTAGGCCGCACTGTAGCCGGTGTTTGCGGCGCAGCTGTAGCTGCGACAACACCTTCTTCTTCAACATCTTCACCGGTCATGCCAACAGCTGTCGTGGTGCTGCCCTCTTCTGGTATGTTTGTAAATATTAATGATTTATCGCGCTTCATTTTACGTTTTGCATACTGAAACGGCAGCAAACCCTGTGACAGTTGTGTGGTCTGCAAAGTTTGGGCGCGTTGTGCGTCGGCAGCTAAACGACTGTATTGTGGCACGTCAACATAAACTATCAACATTTGTACACCATTGGGTATGTGGAAATCGGTGATGTGTATTTGCTCGGCGGTAGTACGTATATGTAGCGGATCGGTAAGTACCAGCTGTTTGGTTATGGTATCACCCAGTTGGGTGGCGACAACTCTGAGTGCAAGCGAAAACAAGTTTGATTAATTAAAAGTTTAGCAAATAAAGTGTGTGTGTTTGTGTGTTCGTGTGTGTGTGTGTGGAGGAAGAGATGGAGTTAAGACTTAATAAATTACACACTTGTTATGATATAATACGGCGCCGCCCAGTATCCCCTTTGTTTGTTGACAGCATTGTAGTGTTTGTATGGCATCCAAAAATATATTGCTAGCCGTCTGCAGGTAAAGGGGGTGTGTTTGAATAAATTATCATATGAAAACGAAGAGAAAGTCTACATACTTTTGGCATACGCAGTTTTGGTACGTTTTGAAAAATATGTCCATTACGTTGTAAAATCGGTAGATATGTTTCGAAAATATGATATAACTTTTCGGAGAGATTCTTATATTGTGCTTGTTGTGGAAACTGATCGAAAACGCTTTGCAGATCACGATGAAAAAATTTCACCAGAGAGGCCAGCAGATCAGCGCGTTGTTGCAGCAAATAATCTGAGATATTGCGATCAGTGCCGACGACCTGGAGGGTAAAAAAAAATATATGTATATTCGTTTGATTATGCACATATTTATGTATGTATATAAATAATTTTTATTATTATTAAATATTTATACATATACATATATTTAAAATTGAAAAGCTGAATTTTATTTTAATTCTAATTTATGAGTTTACTAATTAATTCTAATTTATAAGTTTATTAATTCAAGATAGCTTACGATGTATATTGGTCGGCTGCCAGATGAAGAAGAGGGTGAGTGTCAAAACGAAAGAACCGTACAGAAAATAAGGAAATAATATAATGTAAAAAAACTAGTGTTGGCTAGCATTAAAAAAAAAAATAGTGGAATGAATGAGTGTTGTAATGTGAACATAAAAGTTAAAAATATAAATCTATTACAATCCAAATGCGAATTACTAAAATTAAGATGATAGTTTTTGCATCTAATTATGTTGATACGCCACGTATATATAATATAAATAATAATTGCATTAATATTGTATATATTATATATGTATTTACATATATGCATTGAAAAAAATTTTTTAATATAAAATACAACTTTCTATTAAAAAAATAAATATTATATTCTATATAATATAATATATTATAATTATATTTATATACAAATATATACCTACTGAGCAATAAATTCAATTTATTAATGTTGTATTTAACATATATATTTATATATATTTGTTCTTATAAAAAGTTTGTAATCTAAAAAATAATCAGTAAACAAAAATAAAAGATTAAAACTCATTTCAAGAGTGCGAAATTATTTTTTACGAGCATAAAATATAGAAACAAAAATATATGGTAATCCATTTCGTGTTTTTAAAAGTACAGGGTGTTTTTTGACAAAATTAACTGTCGAACCAAACATGTTTAATTTTAGTTAAAAACGTTAAATTGATTAAAGTCTAATAAAAAATGGCGATTCAAAGCTGCATTTTATTTACGTTTAATTTCGAGGCCGCAAAATGGACAACCTGCTTATTAAATTCTTCGGAGTTTTTAATATAAAATTTAGATAATAAATATAAAAAAAAACGTATAATATATAAGAAATATATAAAAAACAAAAAAAAAACAAAAAAAAAACATTAAAAAATTTATTTTGAAATATAAAATGTAAATAAGAAAAGCTATTTAATATATTTTAAATTAAGGAACTAAAAATAAAATTAATTTTTTTCAATATTTATTTTGGGTAACAGAATAAAAATAATAAAAAATAATTTTGAAAAAAAAAATTTGTAAATTAAAATGTTTCCTAGTATTAAAAAATTATAACAATACCCAGGCGAATCTATAGAAGGTGAACTTGTCACATCATATGATTGCTTGCTCTTCCTTCCATTTCAACAAATTACACAAACAAAATACATGAGAAATAGGTATTGACATAACGAAGTTTCTATTACAAAATTGTAATCGTAATTGTAATTGTAAAAATACATACAAACATAAAAATATTTTTCAAATAAAACACAAAAAAAAATTTATGTTTCCAACTTATTTTCATAGATTTTTTTGAACGAAAACTCACCAAAGTGAATCTGCCAAATTCCTTAAGTACAAATTTGCCATTCTGCAATGCCATTATTTTCGGCTTAAAGAAACAGTCCTTCAGAAAATACGATGTGCCCATAAGCTGACCACAAAGAGCCACTTTCTGTGTGTCCGATACCCAACTGGGATGAAAGTAGAGCACTGCCTTAACCGGATCATCAGCCTCATCTTTAAGACACTCAGTGTCATAGACGAAAACAATCATAGTCTCTCTATAAATGAGAATTTTTATAAATTAATTTGCTTATATAAAGATGAAGAAACATAAATAAATAACGTTAAAATAAAACACCTTTCATTTATGCTTCTCCTACGAGCACGCTCCATTTTGAACCAACGCAAGCGTTTAGATTTGCGAAAACTGGTAAACATTTTTAACTTATATTTTTTATTTTTATTTTTAACTTGATTTGATTCATAAACAAAATATTTAATAGGCCAATAACGTTTCACGAAAGCTTTACCGGATTTGTACTGTTGGCATATTGGCACAATTGCGACTAACCAAAACGACATTTATCAACATACTAGTGATAAAGCATATTTGCTAATTACAACGCTACAAGCACGCCGCCAAAGTGAAACTGATAACATTGTCTCAGTCCCTACAGCTACTGCTTCGACGTACACATATGCACATCGCAGTAGCACTGAACAACAACAATTTTCGTTTATCTCCAAACACATTCTAAGCACGCAGCGTAGAGCATAGTAGATTTCTATTAAATCACATTTACTGAATTTCGCGGCTACTCCCAGTCAGAGAGTCAATGACGAACTCTTCTTGCGACTATGAAGAGTCGTGGGAAATAGTAAAGGCGTGTTTCACTCGTATGGGTGGGGGTGGTAGACAAATAAATAGCAATTAGGCGATTGAAATATGAGAAGACGTGAGAGTTGAAATGAATGTGATAGACAAGCATGCTTATTTGTTTGCATTGTTATTGTTATTGTTGCTGTGGTTTTTTTTTTGTTGAAAAGCTTATTACGAGCGTTGGGGGCCAAATGGTTTATATTATACTAACATACTGTAGTATAGATTTATTGGTTTAGTTGTTTTTGTTACAGCCGTCAATATGGGTGCACTCAAATATGTAAACAGTAGGAAAATGTGGGTGTGTGTATACGTAAAACTTCAAAGCAAAATGTAGATAAAACGGAAGTGGGGGAAAATGGGTGTGGAGCAAGCCACACCGAATGCAAGTAGCTAAAGGGAATTCAATGCATACATATATATATGTATATACATCAATTATAACTTACTAGGGAAAACCGGCTGAATTTCTCAATGTTAATTGAAGTGCATCTCAACAAACCACCCCCACTTTTTCTATTAATAAATTATTTAGTTAATTTTTCATTAAACTTACAAAGATGCGCTTATGTATAGCATTACCATGTTAGCTATATAATTACATATACAAAATTCATTAAAGACGAAAATCACTTACTTGGCCATCCTTTTATCGTGAGTTTTCAGCACACAAAAGTTTTCACTACTAGCAAGTTTCCAACTTCTGCAACTTTAATGCATTGAATTCATACTTTCTAATATAACATATTTAAATATTGTATTTTATTTTACGAACTAGAGGAATTTTAAATTGTAAATTCCACAGCACGCTCGGAAGATTTCAAGAGGGTCGGTATTTTTTTATCTACACAAAATTTATTTCAAATGTCAAAATGCTGATTTATCGATTTTCCAATTGACAGTTTGAGCGTCACTGGTTATATACATAGCAATTTTTACAGAGCGTGCCAAATGTCTCCGCAGCAAACGTAAAGTGGTGGCAAATCAAGATAATTTCGACCTAAATAATTGCTTACGTTATTTAAAGCAAAAAGTATTTAACAATTGTAAAACTTATAAGTAACCCAAATATTTATTTATTTTATTTATTTTTTAAGTTTAAATTTTCAATAATTAACTGTATACATTCATCTTTCAGATCGCAATAACCAACAAACCATTCTTACTTCGCATGCAACCCTGCACATTTTTTACATGCCCACTCTGTTTGCTGGGCAAGAATTCATCCACTTTATGTATACATACAGAAGACACAGAGAGCTATGGCCACCGACGCACTCAAGTGAAGTGAATTGTGCTAAAGATTTGTGTTTTGTTTATTTGTTGTTTTAAATTAATTAATATTTTACAATTATCCCTCATTTTTGGTGAGTTCAATATTCATTCGAAGCTTCAAAATAAGCCAAATATACTAAATTATTGTGCTAATTAGTGAAAAATTATGTTGTAAAACCAGTTGAAAAAGTGCAGGAAATTGGGACTCATTACCCGTTTTCCTATTTTCTTTGCGCTGCTTTTATTGGGCGCTGCAATAAAACGTACATAGGCGTTTAAGTGTGTGTTTTGTATGTGAGTGCGCGCTGGCGTTGTTATTTTTGTTGTATTTCTATGTGGTTGGTATATGTTATATGTGTGTATGTATGTATTTTTTTTTTTCGTAAAAAACAAACAGGTTTTGCTGGAGTACGCTAGTGGCAAACATAAAAACTAAAAGCAACAATAACAATAACGCCAACAGCAAACAAGCTTGTGGATAGTGTGGAGCAACATAAAAAATAACAACAACATACACACACAGTTAATGTATGCACAAAAGAAGCAACAGGAAGAGTAGAAATAACGTCAACAACACTGTTTATATATACATACATACATACATACGTCGTTATTATTGACGACAGCGTTTTGGTTAGTTGACAATGTTTGTGCTGGTGTTACTTTTATATGACTATTGACCAGCAGGGGGAGTACGGCGCGGTAAAGTGACAAAACGTAGAAAAATAAAACTCGTCATAAGTGGGGCCACAGGTGAATTGGAGTGGATTGGATTAAGGCGGGGACCCACACGTTCTTCTCGTTCGATAACTCGTGTGCGATCGTTGCTTGTTCGTCGATTGCTTTACTAGATTGCTAGCTCGCTGACTGGCTAGCTCATTGTGTTGGCCATTGAACAACAGCAGCAGCAGCAGCAACAGCAACAGTATTCCGAACTAGCAAAGAATAGATACATACTACATAAAAAAAAAAGAGTTCAAAAAAACAAAACAATTAATAAAACTTTGTATTGAATAAACTAGCAATGAGAAGACAAAAGGTCTAGCAGGAGTCAAGTTTGCTATCGAATGAGACGAGTGTTGGCGTATGTGCTTTAAGATACTACAAGATATGTAAGCTTTGTAGAAAAGTAATATTGGAGCAACGTTAGAAGTGTCAATAGAATATCATGCCACTTGCGTATACATATGCACATATGGATTTGTGTGTGCTTGTGTCAAACAAAAAAAATGATTCTTGCTTTTTTAAGTATTATGTGCTTGCAATATTTTTGCTATTGCCATTTTGTATCCAATTCAAGGGTATCTACGCCATGTTGTCTACCAAAGCAGCTACCATTTTTGTGCTATTCCATAAAAGTAAGTGCCAGCAAGCACGACTAAGCAACTACATATCCATACATATGTATATACTACTAACTGCTAATTGAAGGTGTTGAAGGAGCATTTTATACGCCACTTATTGTGTAGCAACAGGAATGATTGATTTTATATACATACATACATATGCATTCATTCGCAAAACTTGGGGCGTAGTGGGCTGTAAAATCATATATGGCAGTGACTCACATTAACCGGAAGATATGCTGTATAGTGTACATCACAAAACTTGTCAATCAATATTGCTAATACCATCATGTATTCAAAGTAAATATATGTATTACATGCTTGTAATGCAGCTATCAGAGCATCAAGCTTATACTAAGTTTTTCCGCTCGTCTGCCTGGTTGAGTTTATTTTAACCCATCCCACTACGCTTTGGATCTACTCGGTAACATAATATTTGTGTTTAAAATGTTTATCAATTAGCAGAAGCGTAATTGTGTGTCGTAGTGTAGTTCAAGTACATTTGTATGTATGTGTATAAGCGAAGTAAGTTGTGCTCAAATTCGCCTCTTGAAAATTACATACATACTATCATACAAATTTACATATTTCATTCATGATTTTTGGTTAGTAGCGCTTAAATGCAGCATCTGAGGGGCACCTTATCGTAACGCTGAGTGCTATCGCGTGGGCGCTGGCCAAAAATATGAATGAATGAATTTAATTGTTCACTCTTTATAATTATTTAAAAAAACCGCAACTTGTTCTTTACCAATTATGGTGTAGTGTAGCTTTTTATTATACTAAATACATGCATACATGCATACATTATTTATATTTTATGCTAATAAATATTAGCGTTTTGAATAGTATTTACGAAAGTTTCGTAGCAGACAATTAACGAAGACGAAGACAAGTGGCATGTGATCATCAGCAGCCATTAATGTGACGTTTGTGCATTGGAAATTACTTTGACGTTTTATTTTATTTATTCTCTGTGAATGCATTCCTATGTATATACAGTTGCGGTCAAAATCTTAGTACTGCTTATTGTTCTTTAATTATAAAGAATTTTTAACTTTTATTTTTGAGATTTTCTCACTATTTTATTAACTTTTATTTTTGAGATTTTTTTGAAAATCAATATTAAAAGCATGTAATGAACTATTCCTCTAAGCTTGTCGCTCTGTTGCATTTGCGTAAGTTGTTGATTGCAAAGCTAATTAGGACAGTCAAAATCTTATTTGCGCGTAGTGTACGAAAAAAAATTATCGTCAATATGTGAAAAATTTCTTTATTAAGTGATGTCAAGAAATTAGAATTGCACACCGAAAAATCACGCTTTGATAAAAAAAAAAAAACAATTTATTACTAAGGGCAAAATTAATGAGGAGGAACAAAATATTATTGGTTTCTCACTGTAAAATGTTACGTAATCCATCTATCAACTACCAACCAAGTGATAAAAGCTTGAAAAAGCCCAACAAGGTTGATAAGCAGTTTCCTTGCGCAGCAACTACAGAAGTATGGAAATAATACGCCGACAGTCCGCAGTCTACAGTCCAAAAAAATTAACCTTATTGACTTAAGAACATACAGAAAAAGAACTTCAATTTATCAAAGAACATGCATCATTTTGTGGTCGGAATAATCAAAGATACCTGTGTCGAGAAGTGATCGGCAAAATATGCAAGACGACCTCCAAGCACCAAATATCGGTGCAAGTAAGGACCTAAATTCCATTTGTTGGATTAAGGAAAACTTGACGGATGCTTATCATATTGAATTCCTTAAGAATATCAAGTTGCCGTCTGTTAGGGAGGAAACGTCAGCCATTTCGACGTTCAAGCAACGCAAGTAGGTATCTCTGGATGTGGCCGTCCCTGTCACCAGAAAACAAATTGTGGATTGATGTCAAGCGAACATTAGCCCGTCGTTAGCCGACATTGACAACTCAACAAGGGATACAGTAAAGAAAGTATGGTAGTCGATTTCGTTTGAGACATGCCAATAACTTGGACAACCATCATGTATGATGGAACGCCTCTGCGGGGTACATATGTAGGTGTTGAAGAATTTTCCGGCGGTAAGGCATGCCTGTCGTAAGAGGCCACTAATATCCAAAAGTTTTTGGTATAAAGATCCGACCCGGATTTTTATCCGGCAGAGGACTGTCACTTCTGTAACATTACCCAAAGAGTACTGTGGGAAATAGTTTTACGTCTATAACAACAACAGCAACATGGAACTTCATTCATATGGCTATTGCGACTGCCCTTGCATTCTATCGATCCAAATTTTAAACACATTTTCGATTGGTGTGGCACTCTATGGCTGCAATGGTAACTTAAATTTCGTGTTTGAGTATCATAAATCCTCCTTAAATGTTTGGCCTAGCATTTAACTTAAACGGTTCGCCAATAGTAGTTCGAAAAATAGTCTGATGGAGTCAAATCGCAGCTGTGGACCGGTCAGTTGAGGAATTAGACGGTTAATTATGCTATTTGCGAACACCGCGTGCAATATATTGATCGTAAAGTTTGCTGCATGGTACATAGCGCACTCATATTCAAATCACACATGGTCCTTATCGTTATCTTCAACATTTGGAAAAAAACAATCTCTGAGCATATCAGGGTAACAGACGACATTGAGGGTAACTGCAACTATTTTCCCCCGTTTGAGAAGAGAAACAGACCAATGACGGACCGGTACACATGCTACACTCCCAAACAGTCACTCGTTGAGGATGCATTGGCTTTTCTATGGTTACGTGGGGGTTTCCTGTGCTTCAAATATGGCAGTTTTGTTTGTTGACGCTGAAAAGAGCTTCATTGGATAATATGATTTTTCGGCAATAAAGCTCATCTTCAGCCAAGCGATCTTCAGCCTATTCAGCGAAGCGAAATCGCTATAGATGGCCAGAGTTCTTGGACCAATTGAACTTTAGAAGTATTTATAACGAGGTCTTTATACAAAATCCTCTGCAAAGCAGTACGCGAAGGGTTTAGTTCCTACTGGACGCGAACGTAAGCGAGTTGTTTTTTCCGAAAGCGAGCCGGTTTGGGGTACGGGTACTCGCTGCATAAATTGTTCCACAAATTTCCTGAAAGGCTAGTTATTTCGCTTGAAATATTATTTTATAAAAAAAATTTGTCAAAATTTCGAATATAAATTATCACTCTACTAACATTTTTACTGCAACTGCGCATACATATATACATATATGTATATGCACATAGGTATGTACACGTATGTATAAACTTGTGTTGTCTTATTGATTGAAACATTTATTCTTAAATTGAATACTAAGCACTCTTGGCTGACAAATATTGACAATTTACTTCCATTTCAATGCAAACACCTGTGTAATAGTTGACGTGAATTTAGCAATGCATTCATAAATAATTAAACTATTAAATATTAAACATTTCAAGTGAAACGCGTGAATCATATGGAACACGCGCGGCCAACATGTAGACACATACATATGTACATATACATATGTATGCATATAAATATATATACATAGCTGCTGCTGGAAAGCATTATTAACATATTGTTTTGTTGTACCTACGTAAATCGCATTAAGCGTTAATGCACGAGCGCAGATTAACATTTTGCCAATAAAATATAAATATTTATATATCTACATATATGTATGTAGGTGCACACATATGTATGTACAAAAATCGATATGTATTTCCTTCCAGTTATAACAGCCCTGTATGCATTGTATATTTATTTATATATATGTATTTTTACCAACACGAAAAACTTAAAATAAACAAAAAATTTCGCGGAAAATACATTTATTCGCTCAAACAGCATTAAATATACAGAAAATATTTGTACAAACAATCAGATATTTTAGAAAATTGCCTTGCTTTTTGGTAAATCGGTGATAATTTATTGGCACGAAAATTGTTTGGCTAAGACTTTGGGCTTTTATTTTTATTTTGCGGTATTTTATTTAATTAAATTTTTTTTTGACACATAAATTAGCTGGAAAAGCGCATAGGAAACTGAATTTACGCAGTATACATCGTATAAATTGAATTAAAGCTACAAAATCAGCAAAAAAAAAACATGAACGAAGTGCTGTCTTCAGTTATGCCGAAGTCTATATATTATACTTTTCATGTGTGAAAAAATCGGTTGTATGGGTGTAGTAGTGATATAGTCTACCGTTTTCGATGATTTTCAATGTCAATATTATTTTTCACGCATTTTTGACGGAATTTTTACTAGAAATTTCATATCTGAATAAATCGGTTGTATGGTGGCTATGTGATCTAGTCCTCCGATTTCGATGATTTTCAGTTTCAGTACTTTTTATTAATTTTCTTCAGTAGAATATTAAATTTTATGCCATTAGTTGCATTTTTGACGAATTTTTGGCCCAAAATTTCATTTTCGAAAAAATCAGTTGTATGGGGGACATATGATATAATCATCTGATTTCCATGATTTTCGGTGTCAATATTTATTAGTATATGCGTGTGTAGAATACCAAATTACACGCTCTTAGTGGCTTTCTTCACCGATTTTTGGCCAAAAATTTCATTTTTGAAAAAAATCAGTTATGGCGGCCATATGAAATAGGTTTCCGATTTCGATAATTTTCAGTGTCAATATATACTGGAATATTAGTGTGTTGAATACCAAATTACACGCTTTTAGTTGCTGTTGTTTTGACAAATTTTTGATCCTAAAACTTTATATCTGGTTGAATGGGCGCTACTTAACGGCATAAACAGCCAGATAGTTCATGGCCTCGAATTAACACTGAATTTGTTAAATGCATATGATACTGTCAACCATTTTGTGGAACTATCGAACTTCGAGGTTACATTACCGCCAGTGTTCCTGCGCTAACTGAGTCGCTCCTGATGTCGCTAACACATAACTTACACCGTGAAACATCTGTGCTAAGCGTTAAGGAGTATAATAATTATGCTGGGTAAGCAATATCTGCTGCGATGCTACCATCGGGATCATCCTGATCCGACACTTGCTCGAAGCGGAATCTCCTCCATCCAGGCACATCAGAAAGGCTGCACTCGTTTACATCGGCTCTATATAGCATCATATACAAGAACCGTTCGGCAGGACAGCGTATCGACAGGTTTTAAATACCATTTTAACGAGTTTCCGCCAAGAACTTTATGAACGTGTCTTCTTGTGAATGACTTTCTCGGAATTCAAGTGCTCGATGTGCCCCGAGAGAACCGCATAAAACTCGCACAATTAAGATCTGGATATTATAGTCGACTTACCATAATTCCTACTTATTCAAAATTTAGATCGACATACAAAGAGCCCGCACGACACTAACCACCTCTTTGCATGCTACCTAAAACCCACTCATTAAACCTCCCTCTCTTTCTGGTTCAAACCTGTCGAAACAGTTCGTTTCCTGGACCTTTCGTTAGATAAGCTCGATGGGCTGGATACACAAAGAAGCCAGAAGATGAAAAATGCATCACTTACAGCAACTTCAAACGAAAGGGGTCGGGGTAGAAGAGCAGTAAGCTAGCATAAACGGTCTTCAAGCCAGGATTTCCAGCCAAGAAGGTTGTTGTTGTTGCTGTAGCCGCAGGGGTAACACCCAAGAAGGTTTTGTTGTATGGCTGGTGGGATTGGCAAAGAAGCGTCCACTTATAATTTGGGTCTATACCGTCAGCAGTTGAACTGTGTGAAGGAAGCCAAGAAGCACCCATGTTTGGCCAACAGTAGGGAAATTGTGTTTCATCAACACAACGCTAGATCACACACATCGATACTCGTGACTCTCCAGTAGCTTCGAGAGCTTGGTTGGGAGGCATTGTAGTCCGAACCCTACACCAAGTGATTGCCAGCTGTTCCTGTTTATAGTGAATGATTGGGCTGGTGAAGAATTGACTTCAAGAGAAGCCTTTGAAGATCGTTTGTCCCAATTTTTCTTGCTAATAAGGGCAAGGGTTTCTATGGGTTTTTCAAAATGGCAGTAAAAATAATGGATTACTTTTTACTTGGCTAAATAATTACGTATACAAATATGTACAAGTTCATGAGAAGTATAAAAACTGCAAGAAGGGTGCACAATCGAATAAAAATAGATAGATACTTCAGAACTTTTTCTTTTTAATTACTGAGAAAAATCGTATTCAGCAGCTACTTGCACTTTTTATACTTATACACATACATACATACCCGTATGTGCATATGTTTATAAAGAACTGCAGTGCTTAGCTACAAAGGGCGGGTTTTCATTTACAACAAAAAAAAAAACCATGGCATGGCCGTAAGCATTATCGCCAACACGCATCAGTGCATTTTTTTTTTTTTTTGTTTTTTTTTTTTCGTAGCGTTAAACACTTATTTGGCGGCTACAAAGACCGGTGAAAAGTCAAAATAACTATTACACATAACTCTTACATTTATTATATATACATACATACATATATAACTACTCAAAAGCATAAAAAGGTAGCAAGAAAGAAGTACATGAGTCATGCCCCAGTTGATTGTGGTACGGGTGGAGTGTGTAGCTCCTCTACTCATGCATATGTATGTACGTATATGTATGTATGTATGTATGTATGGCAGTATCACTAGCATTTCTTCTTCATTTGTGGTTGTTTGTTGTTGATGATTTTCCATTGTTGGGATGTTGGCATTGTAATGTGAAGTTTAATGCTACTCAGTAGCCAAAGTTGATACTGCCAGCGAAGCAGTGGCCGCGCCGCGTGAGAATAGAAAAAGAAAAGCGAGAAATATATAATATAGAGAAAACGATTCTTTGCTATTATTGACACTTTTGTTAGTTTTGACATTGAAATTCATTATTATATATTACGTAGTGTAATTAACGTTTATTTGGTGAATTTATCAATAAGTTTTTTTTTTTTTTAATTTTCTCAACATCATCTTCATCATTTGATGATCTTCAGTTAGTGGCACAGTGAGTTGCTTGAATAAAATATAATAAAATAAAATGTATGAAAGATTAATGTGAAGTGCTGTTTGAAATGAAACCGGTTTTGATACTGAAAATCACAAAAAAAATCTACAAATTATTAAAAAAGAATACAAAAATAATATAAAAGTATTTAAAAAATAAACACAATAAAAAATATAAATAATAAACACAATAAAAAAATATATATAAAATAAGAAAAAAATATAAAATAAGAAAAAAAATATAAAATAAGAAAAAACTATAAAATAAGAACAAAAATATAAAATAAGAAAAAAAATAAAATAAGAAAAAAATATAAAATAAGAAAAAAATATAAAATAAGAAAAAAATAGAAATTTAAAAATATATAATATAAAAAATTAAAAAATATGAAATACAAAAAAATAAAAAATATGAAATATAAAAAATTAAAAATATGAAATATATAAAAATTAAAAAAAAACAAAAAAGTATAAAATAAGAAAAAAATATAAAATAAGAACAAAATATAAAATATGAAATAAATAAAAAATAAAAATTAAAAAATATAAAATATAAAAATAAAATATATGAAATACAAAAAAATAAAAAATATGAAAAACAAAAAAATAAAAAAATATTGAAATACAAACAAATATAAATAATAAAAAAAAAACAAAAAATATGAAATATAAAAAAAATGAAAAATATAAAATATACAAAATATAAAAAAAAATAAAAAAAAAAATAAAAAAAGAAAAAAAGTAAATTATAAAAAAGTAAAAAATAAAACATATAAAAATTAAAAAAAAATATAAAAAAATGAAAATTATAAAATATAAAATATAAAAAAAATATTAAAAAATATAAACAAAAATTAAAAAATATATAATAAAATAAAAAAAATGTGAAAGATAACAAAATAAAAATATTAATTAAAAAATAAATAAAAAAATATAAAATATAAGAAATGAAAAATATAAAATATGAAAAATGTAACATATAAGAAATGAAAAATAAAATGTAAAAAATGTAAAATATAAAAAAATAAAAAATATAAAATAAAGAAAATAAAAAATAAGAAATATATAAAATAAAGAAAATAAAAAATAAGAAATCTAAAAAAATAAGAAAAAAAAATATTAAATAGGAAAAATAAGAAAATTAAAAAAACAAAATACAAATAAAAAAAGTTATTAAGAATTTTTATGCGCTCTTTTCTCAATAAAATTTATTGAAGTATAAAATTAAATGCATCTCATATGCATATGCATGCATATCAGCTCGTATACATACATATATATGCATGTACATATGTACCTACCACCACCCAATAGGTCTTTCGAAACAGGTGTTTTAGGTCTTAAATTCAGTTTTGTATAAATTATACAGGCAAACATACATACATATGTACATATGTATGCATAACAAAAAGTGTTTGAAAGTAGAGCATGGTATATAAATAAACAAATAAAAGCCTACAAGTGAAGTAAAATGAAGTTTTGTTGTTTTTTTTTTTTTTTTTTTTTGTTTTTGATATGAGAACGCAACATGAAGGAAGTGAAAAAGATAAAAAAGCAAAAATAAATAAAAACTAAGTAAGGAAGACGTAAGTGCGTGTAGAACCGAATATTACAAACTCCGCTGATACAGGATTTTCCAATAAGAGTTGTTACTCAAAGAAAAATGTATTTTTTTTTAAATGAATGATAGATTGGATGTTTATTTTCAATGTAAAGAGCAAAATATATCATTAATAATGAAAAATAATATCAGCTAAAGGGGGGCCACGGTTATACTTACAGCACCGCATCCTATTTATGAAATTTTCCATCATCAAATCGCAAAGTGGCTGCTGTATGCCCTCAACAGCTTCACAAATTATATCTTTGAGGTCTTGAATCAACGTTGCCCTGTTGACGTAGACCTTATCTTTCAAGTGGCGGTAAAAGAAGAGGTCGCAAGGTGTTGAACAACACGATCTCGGTGGCCAATTGCGACCACCGGAAACTTTTCTTTCCAAAGATTGATAATTTCGTTGCTTGTGTGGCACGCAGCGCCGTCTTGTTAAAAATAAATGTTGTCCAGACAATATCCATCCAATTTCGGCCATAAAAAATCATTAATCATCTCATCTCGATAACCATATCCATTCACCGTAACTGCTGCTCCAGCCATATTTTCGAAAAAGTATGTTCCATTGCGGCCGAGGTAGCCGTTCAGTTAGTGTCTCAAAAAAAAAAATCAGACTTGAGTCAAGTGTTCTTCTGTTCATGTTAGACCATGAGAATTAGAATTATTTTATAGTAATTTTAATAATTATTTTATCAAACTCTATCGTGTTGTTATTGAGTTATACTATTCAAAATTTTTTGCCACCTCTCATATCTTTCCATTGAATTTCAGCGCTTTTAACTTTAATTACATATTAAGTTACCGAAATATCATGATTTTCGTGCTTTTCAAAAGTACCGTTATATGGTCGGTGGCCATGAACTTGGTATGATTTCATCCAAGAAGGTTGTTTGAACCAAAATTCATCAAAATATCTGAATTCCTACTTTAGTTATCGTTTATACTGGAGAACAGACAGTCAGACAGATGGATGGACAGGCAGCAATGACTAAATCAATGCTTCGTGTTATTTCATGAAGTTTGACATACGAGCTTAGGTCCAGATCTATCTCAATTATTTTATGCCGTTACCTATAACAGTTAGCTGAACAAACCTAATATACCCTCTGCACACATTGCGGGCGAGTATAAGAAATCTAGTTTTATAAAAGCACATTTATTTATGCAGACGAGTACATACATACATCTATCTGTAAATATGAATGCATTTATTAGTATATCTGTTCTTATACATACATACCTATATGAGATTTGTATTAACCATAATTTCACACGCGGTTAAAATAAATATGTACATACTTATCTCATTGCGTTCGTCTGTATGCTCGCAACTGTTTGGTGCATTTTTTTTATTCTTCTTCTCTCACTTGAACCATTTCATATGGCAAACATGTAAACACACACACAAACACCGATCTACTTGATTCTATATTTGTACTAATTTTGTATTTTAGCTACAATCGAAAATCAAATATTTGGGATAAAAGCACTGTTTCTATGTATGCGTGTGTGTGTGTGTGTGTGTTCGTGTACTTGTTAGCTGAGCCAATTGCTTGGCACTTAAACATTTGCTTTAGGCTATTTTTAAAATACATATTTTAATGCAAAAAAAAAATTATTTAAAATGTTCAATTTCCACTTAAATACTTATTAAAAACAATTAAAATATTTTTATAATGAAAAAAAAAAATATTTAAAATATTCAATTTCCACTTAAATACTTATTAAAAACAATTTAAATATTTTTATAATGAAAAATAAATTTAACTTTTATTGTTGGTATCGCAAAGCGTTAGAAATTGCTGATAAATATAAAAAAAGCCAATTGAAGCAATTATTATTTATAGCATTTACATGCACACATACATATTCGTACATACATACATATATTTTAAACAGAAAAAGTGCTGCCGTTTTGCCTGTACTGATTTTAATAAAATTCCTCGTAACTCTTACGTGTCGGTTTAATTTGTGATTTTTTTTACAGAAAATTGCTAATCTTTTTTTTCTCCATAAAATTTCAATTTACGCAGAGATTGCAACTTCATTTTACAAAATTCCATTATTATTTTTTTTTTCAACATATTGTGTATTTTTAGCTTGCTCTGATTATACTTTTTTAAGAATAAATTTAAAAAGTTGGCGGGAATTATCAAATCTCAATAAAAAAAAAAACATTAAAACCAAAAATTAAAAAACCAACAGGAATTTACGTTTTAAAATATTTCTTATGACTAAATTTTTCAAAGTTCTGGAAAAGGCTTATGAGAAACAATCGATCCTATTTTTAATCGTAAAAGAGGCCTTCTTTGGTTCCTCTACGCCGATATGTCTGAATTTCATACAGACTCTAGTCAACATTAAAAGCTTGCATCAGAATCAGTAAGGATCTTTCCGTACTGTGAGAACATAACACGAGCTGTGAAACTGAATAGAGAATGTACAATCTTATGTAAGATCGTATGACGGCTGGTGTCAGCGCCGATGGTGTTCATATCATTGGTCTCAACAACCACGTTGTTAGTACTGCTTTCTCCAGATTGGACAAAGAAGTCAGGTGATTGAGTCTGGTAGTGAAAGAGGTTCGGACGACAACAACTACAACGAACACGCAGCGCATTCACATCTTGGCTCCCGATCCCGAGTCACTATTGAAAGTCTTATAAATTGAAATTATAGACAAAGTCGTGCATCTCGGACAATTCAGTTAATTTTTTAATTTTTTTTTAATTATTATTTTTTTAGGATTAAATCAATTTCTATTATTATTATTTTTTTTTTTTTTAACTTTTATTTGAGTAATTTTTTGGTACCTTTTTTTAATTTAAAATTATTTATTTTTAAAATTTTTTTAATTATTAATTTTAATGGGATTCATTCAATTGTTGTTTTAGTTAAATCCTCTTTTTGAGTCATTTTCAGCATCATATTTTTTTTAATTTCAGTTCTTAATATTTTATTTTTTTAATAATTAATTTTTTAGGTTTTATTAATTTTTTTTATTTATTGAGAAGTTGAGTAGTTTCCATTTTTTATTTTTGATTAATTTTATTTTTTTTTAATTTAAAATTTCTTTTATTTTTTAATTATTAATTTTTAGGATTTAATAAATTTTAATTTTTTTATATATTGAGAAATTTTTTAGTTTAATTTTTTGGTTTTTATTTTAATTTTATAGTTTTTTATTTTTATAATTTTATAGGTTTTTTATTTTTTTAATTATTAATTTATTAGCTTTATTCTATTTTAATATTTTTTATCTCTTCTTTATTGAGTCATCTGTAATATCATTTTT
Source organism: Ceratitis rosa (assembly GCA_037013455.1). NCBI lineage: Eukaryota > Metazoa > Arthropoda > Insecta > Diptera > Tephritidae > Ceratitis > Ceratitis rosa. Next base: position 13,736,808 of record JAWMAG010000013.1, on the reverse strand, counting down.
TTAATTTTACGATTTTTATTTATTTTAAATTATTATTTTTTTATGATTTATTCAATTTTAATTTTTTATATCTTTTTAAAAAGTAAAAGTATTTTTTATTTATGTTGTTAACTTTTCTATTTTTTTAATTGTTAATTTATTAGCTTTTTTTAATTTAAATTTTTTTGTATTTCTCCTTTATTGAATAAATTTTTAGTACTATTTTTTTAATTTTAATTTCTTTATTTTTATTTTTCTTTTTTTCTATTTTAAATCTTTTAAATATTTTTTTTTAATTATTAATTTGCTAGGATTTATTTAATTTAAATTTTTGTATATCGCTTCATTTTTGGTATCTGTTTTTTTTATTTTAGTTGTGAAGTTTTTTTTCTTTTTATTTAATAATTTGACTAATATACATATAAATATTTAAATTTATTTTAATTTTTATTTTTTTGGCTTATTCAATATTATTTTTTTTCCTTCTTTAATGAGTAATATTTTAGTATCATATTATTAGTATTTAGTACCATTTTTTAAATTTTGATTTATTATTTTTTTTTTAATTTTGAAATTTTTAAATATAATTTTTTTTTAATTATTAATTTGTTAGGATTTATTAAATTTTAATTTTTGTATATCGCTTCATTTTTGGTTTCTGTTTTGTTTTACAATATTTTAGTTTTGAAATTTTTTATTTTTTTTTTAGTTTTGAAATTTTTTATCTTTTTAGTTAATAATTTGAGTAATATATATTTATAATATTTCTTTAAATTAAAATTTTTAATTTTTTTTTTTTGACTTTATTCAATTTTATTTTTTTATCCCTTTTTTAATGAATAATTTTTAAGTATCATTCTATTTTTATTTTTATTTTTTTTTTATATCTCCTTTATTGATGATTCTTCAGTATTATTGTTTTACTTTTAATTTTTAAATTTATTGTTTGTTTTAAATTATTAATTTTTTTAGGTTTTATTCAATTTTATTTTATTTATCTTTCGTTTATTGAGATATTTTTATACCATGTTTTTTATTAATTTAATTTTTTTTAGTTGTTAATCCATTTTGTTACCCTAATCCACTGAAAATTAACCTCATCTATTCATCCGCTTGACATTTTCTCGAAATTCCACAAAACGTCATTTATGTATGTTAGCATTGCATTTTCATTGTGGAAAGCGGAAAATATCGCCGAGTAATTCTCACACAACACAACACGCGGAATCGTACAAAGTAAACATGTTTGATCTCATCAATAACAATGCCTGAGGACAAAAAGACACATACACAGCTTGTTGACTTTAGTAAGTTGGTGTGGGGGGGAGCCAAAGAAATGTTGTCTGCGCTGCCGCTGCACAGAAATCAAAACAGAAAAAGTCAACTCGAGTAATCACTCGTTGTCACCAGCGCTGCTGCTGCTGCTGACGCGTCACCATAATAAGCCTCGCATTGTTGTCTGCCGGTCACACCGGGCGGCTGGCGAGTTTGTTAGTTCGTAATTTTGGTGCCAACGCTCGATAGCTATGGGTCCACCGTCTCATTGCTAACTAATTATCAGCTGCAGCATAGCTCGTATGTGGGAAAGTAGCAACAATTTAGTGACCAAAACAGATTTTTTTTCTCCTCAGTTTGTTTGCAAGCTAAATTAATACTTAAAAGAAATGAAGTAGAAAAAGAAGAAGAAGAAAATTTTATTTGCGTTATACATGTGTGTGTGTGTGTGTGTGTCCTTAACATCGCGTGCTTGTTCGCATATTTTGTAAATTTTCTACACACCGTACGCAGCGCAGCGCAGCGCAGTCAATGTCACGTTTTTTCCTTAGAAACGTCAAAACAATAACAATAACAAGCAAATAATCAAATAGGACGATTGTTTTTTTTTTTGTGTTTGTTAGTCACCGACGCAAACAGGCTGCATATTTGATGGAAAATCCTGTACGTGTTATTCACAAGATTTTTCCAATTTTCAGCGAAATGTGTCAACAACGCACATGTGGTGTTTAACGGAATTAGGAGGGACGTAAAGGAAGGTTAAAAAGGATATACACGTATGTACATAAGTGATTCTACGCGCATGTGTGTCACCTTTTTTAGTGCTGCTTATACTCGTACATACCTATGTTACTACTTGACACCGGCGGCTCGATCGCCCAAATTGTCGAGCTGATTAGCCGCTGTTTACATGCATGCCACTTTGTTGGGCTCGCAAAATTCCTTTGATAACCGCACGTACGCGCGCTACATACTCTACATACGAGGTGTGTTCCAAAAAAAATTACTGAAATTTTTAAATTTCGCATGCTTTGGGGAGTCCAATTGTCAAAGACATAAAGACGGGTGATGGAGTTTTACGTGGAGCTTGTTATTTCTTGTTAGAAATACACGCGGAGGTCTTGACATTCACTGCCGAGCGGCGAGCGTAATCAGCAAACTTAATTTTCTATAATTTTAGATTGATTGGTCGAACCAGAACTCGAACCCAGGTCTTCCGAATGATAGTACACACTGCTAAAAACTCGACTATTGCTGTTGCTCTTGAAGCTATTGACCTGTTTTCATCGTTAACTTCGTTGTTGTTGTTTCTGTTGTTGTAACGGCTTGCTCAACTCTGCCTTGAGCAACAGGCATAGTTAATCTATATCAAGGTCTACAACGCGTCGTCTCGGAAACGGACTGTTTCGAAGGTTTCGGACCACCAGGGAAAAGCGGATTACATAAGTTGGTTTTAGGGGGCATGCAGAGAGGTGGTTAGTGTCGTGCGGAGTCTCATTGCATGCAGAACATATGCGTGTACTCTTCTCTTATGCGACTGCCCTGCTTTGAGCTCTGCTTGATTTCGGAATTTTGACATACTGCTGACCCGAATGGGTCTTACTCAGGCCTAAGTGTAAACGTTGTGATAGATCGTTACCAACTATAACCTGTTGTTATTGTTGTTGTTGCAGTAACTCCGAAAAATATTCCCTAAATCGGTTTTCGGGAAATATTTCGCGAGTCACTGGCCTTTGGTCGGATAAAAATCCGAGTCTTTCCGGTGTAAAGACCCGACTGTCGCGAGAACTATTGGATCTTCGTCCATTAGAACCTATAACTTGCAGGGGTAGTCACCTTAAACTAACCTAACATAATGCAACTGCTCAAATGGGAAAGCTCCAGCCTCCATATTCGCCAGGCTCCGTGTGAAATGCACTGGGAAGGCTTCTAACTCTCTGCCGAGGGGTGATCAGGCCAGAACTCGAACCTCGGCATACCGCATGGTGTGTCCGCCCGCAACAATGTAGATGTAATAAATTGAAAATTCTCCTTATTTTTAGAGCTTACCTCGTACACACGTATTTATGTATAACATACGTACATATACTATGGTATATGTATGTATGTGCAGCTAATTCGCTTAGATTTCTGTTTTGTCTATTGTCCTTAAGCTAATCCGCTATAGTCGCATAGTTAGTTGCTCCTAATTCTAATGCTAATTGTACCATATTTATTAATGTGCTCATTTTCTATTCTATTTTGCAGGTATTTAATTTCCATTGTGTTGCTGCGTGTACATACATACAGACATACTCGCATTTGAAGTGCATTCATTCAATCTATCGCTCGTCCCACAGTAGCGAGCGTGTGAGCGTTCAGACAGACCACCAGCAGCCGCCAGTCAGCCAGCCAGCCAGCCACCAGTCACAGGGCAACCAGGCTTGCTTGTTTGCTGCTTTGCCATTCCGTTTGGCTTGCTTGTTGTGTGCGAACGCGTCTAAAAATTTTTGCGCTGCTCCGATATTTATATGATATTAACCGGAAGAAATGTGTCAATTCACGTACAACAACAATAGCTGCATTGAACAGCAACAGTGCCGGCAAAACGTTTAACGCCCATCGCTGCAAATACATTAAAAAATAAAAAAAAAATAACACCAGAGAAAAAAGTGCTGGAAATTTAAGCGTAACAATTAACTAAAATACATATTACGGTTTTGGAAAAGTACGTAATATATAATCAAACATACCTCCGTGTGTGTGTGTGTGTGAAATAGAAATAGCTAGTGAGCAATTAAAAGCCCCAACAACCGACATCATCGACTAGAAGCGGCGCATATAAAACCTACATAAATACATACATACAAAGGAATAATAATAATTATAATTATTACAATGCAAAAATTGCAGCCGAAACAACAACAACAGACAACTAAAAGCGTGTTCGCTATTAAAACATTAATTAGCTGTAGCACGTTATGCCTACTGCTGCTAGTAATAGTGCTGCCGCCCGTTGCCGTGCACGCTTGGATGCCCGATGTGCGCCCAGATTTGCAACCGAGTAAGTGTATGCATGTGTGTGTTTGTATGTGTGTGCCAGTGAAGTTGATTAACATTTCCGTTCTTTAAACTCAATTTTAAGTAAACTATTATATATATGTATGTATATATCGTGTCTATAATTTGCATTTTACACATTTTCTTTTTTTTCTCTTTGCAGAGCAAGATAAAATCATTGCCAAGTTCCTGGGCAACAGCACGGATTATTTGAAAATTTTGGCTAATGACGATGCCACCATACTGGTTGGCGCTAAGTAAGTACTCAAGCCACACGCTAGGCTTTTTCACCACAATATTTACATACACGTACATACATACACATTTTATCTACAACAATTACTTACAAATTTTGTTTGCTTTCTTTTCGGCTTCACCTCATTCCCACCCAATCTTCCGTCAACCAACCACAGAGACGTTATGTATAACATCAGCTTGGATGGTTTACGTGAAATCAGCCGCCTGGAATGGTTCTCATCAGATGCTGATCGCGAATTGTGCGCACTGAAGGGTAAACATGAAACCGATTGCCACAATTACATACGCGTTTTTGCACGCCTCGATGATGCGCAAATCCTATTGTGTGGCACCAATTCATATAAGCCGCGTTGTCGTCATTACACCCCAGCCACAAGTGAATTAAGCGCAGCTACTGGTTCTGGCCAACAGCGTTATGAGATAGCGCGCGACGTGGAGGCGCAAGGTCTTTGCCCATATAGTCCGGCACATAATAGCACGTACGCCTTTGCGGAGGGTCAACTGTATAGCGCTACTGTTGCGGATTTTTCCGGCAGTGATCCGTTGATATATCGCGAGAATTTGCGTACTGAGCAGTATGACTTGAAACAGTTAAATCAGCCAGATTTCGTGGGCGCTGTGGAGCGTGATGGTTATGTAATGTTCTTCTTTCGCGAAATCTCAATGGAGTTCATGAATTTCGGCAAGGTGAGTGTGTCTTGTGGGGGAGAGGTTAATGACACTGGCAGTGCCGTTATTAAGTTATAATATTTATTGGAGGCTTTTAATATGTTAATTAAAATAGATAACGGTACTGAAAGCAAAAAATTCAACTTTTTTCGATAGCATGTTACATGTACTCATATGTACACACATACATATGTACCTCGTATTTAATCATTGAAATATTTTTTTTTTTTTTTTTAATTTTGTTGCTATTAATTTTACTATTATTATTATTATTGTTGTTGTTGTTATTGTTCGTAGTACTACAATTTTTCTTATTATATTTTTTTTAATAATATTCTTATTGTATTTAATATTATTAATACTAATTATTTTATTATTTTTATTGTCATTATTATATTGTTTTTTTTTTTAATTTTGTCATTATTGTTATTATTAATACAATTTCGAGTATTATTTTTAATAATAATATTATAAATACTATTCCTATATCTATTATATTATTTCTAATATTATTATTATTATTATTATTATTATAATTCCTAATATTTTTTTAATTATTTTTAATATAATTATAATAATTAATATTATTAATACTATTTGTATATCTATTATTATTGTTATTATAATTATTATTAATATTTTTAATATTATTACTATGAAATTAATATTAATATTATTTCTATATTATTATTATTATTATTATTATTATTATTATAATTAATATTATTAATACTACTTCTATATCTATTATTATAATTATTATTAATATTTTTAATATTAATGTTATTTCTATATTACTATTATTATTATTATTATTATTATTATTATTATTATTATTATTATTATTATTATTATTATTACAATTTCTACTATTATTCTTATATTTTATTATTATTATTATTAATTTTTTTATTTTTAATATTATTAATACTATTTCTTATTCTTTTTATAATTATTATTAGTGTTATTATTTTTATATTTATTTAATTTTTTGTCAGTATTTTTGTTAAAATTTTCACTTTTATCATTATTATTCCATTCCAGACAATTTACTCGCGTGTGGCACGCGTTTGTAAGAACGATCGCGGCGGTCCCTACACATTATCCAAAAGTTGGACATCATTTCTGAAAGCCCGTCTAAATTGCTCAGTGCCTGGTGAATTTCCATTTTACTTTGACGAAATTCGTAAGTTTTTAAAGATTGACAAGCACTTTTTTATAAAGAATTTACTAAATTTGCAATTTATTCATTTACCCACCCACAGAGGCCATCACACCTATTGTCGAAAGCGGTCCGAATTCTCTCATCTATGCCGTTTTCACCACATCCGTTAACGCCATACCCGGTTCGGCTGTTTGCGCTTTCAATGTGAACGATATAATGGACGCTTTTGAGGGTAGTTTCAAATCACAAAAAGATAGTCAATCACAATGGCTACCCATACAGGATGAACAGGTGCCCGAACCGCGTCCAGGCAAGTGTGTTGAAGACTCACGTATGCTTTCTAGCATTGCGGTAAATTTTGCCAAGAATCATCCATTAATGGAGACTGCTGTACCGTCGGTTTACGGCCGTCCGCTACTCACCAAAGTCAATTTACATCATCGACTCACCACAATCGCTATTGATGCACAAATTATGGCGCTGAATGGCGAATATTATGATGTCATCTATTCTGGCACAGATGATGGACGCATAACGAAATTTTTCAATATACCAACACCCAGTCAGACCGCCACCAGCGCCGGTGTGGACAAATTAAAGACTGTTTTAATATCTGAAATGCAAGTATTACCGCCGGGCGTGGCTGTGCGTGAGCTTGTTGCATCGGCGAAAAACAACCGTCTCTTGGTGGTTAGTGATGGCAGTCTCATCACAGTGCCATTACATCATTGTGCACACATTGTGGACTGTTTGGGTTGCCTGAGTTTACAGGACCCGAATTGCGCTTGGGATCAACAGAATCATGAGTGTAAAAGTCTCACAGCTAACAATCTGAAATTCGGCACAAAATCTTTCCTGCAAAGTCTCAATACAACAAAGAAAGCTGCTGCTGCCTTATGTCCGAAATATACGCGCGGCACACTAATGGCTGATGGTCCAAATGTTGGTGGTGGTATTGTTGCTAGTCCCGGCATTGATTTGGTCACGGCGCAACAACCGCAAGCCGATGAAGATGTGAGCAATAAAAAGTTTCACTATACAAAAGTTAGCGCCAGCAGTAGTGGTGTACCTGGTGTGAGTACGGCGGCTTCGGAGAGCAGTGTTTCTGTGGCGGCGGTGCCAACCGGCAGCGGTGGCGATTTGGATGCTAGCACAGGCGCTGGCAATGATTATTTGCTTAACAGTTTTAGTGATGAAAATAAAATTACGCTGCATTCAGTGGATCCCGATGAGCTGATGAACTCGCTAAGTCGTAAGTTGGGGATGTTTAGTATGAAATTTTGGAATATTTTAATATTTTTTTTGGCGTTTCTAGCTTTCTTTTATAAGTAAGAAGATATAAATAAGTATTTATTTTTTAAATTAATTAAATATTTTTATATTCTAATTTACTCTATTTTATTTTATATTTTCTTAACTTTTTAATTTTATTTATTTATTTATTTTATTTTCGTTTTAATATATTTACATACATATTTATTTATTTTTTAAACATTTTTTATTTATTTCTTTTACAATATTTCTTCATTTTTATTGTTTTTTTTTATATATATTTGTGTTTTGAAAACATTAACACCAACGGAATTATATACAAAATTTTTTATTAATATTTTTTTTTATAATTTAATTTTTAATAGTATAGTTTTATATTCTATTTCGTTTTTTCTTGTTAGTTTTCATACTTTTTTATTTTTTATTAATATTAAAAGGATTTTTTGTATATATTTGACAAGAGTTTCCTGCAAGAATTACTTTTTTTATTTTATTTATTTTTTATTTATATACCTTGCCGTGATATTTGCTTTTTATGTTTGTTTTTATTTATGTACATATATATATTTTTAAATTTAAATAGGTTTCATTTAATTTTAATTTTTTTCTGTATATTATTTTTTATTTATTTATTTGCTCTTTTTATTTATAAACACACCTTATGCCTTACCGTGTTGTTGGCATTTTCGGTTGGTTTTTTTATTTATATTTTTTTTTAATTTAAATTGTTTTTGTTAAATTTAATTTATTATTAAATTTTTTTCCTTTTTTATTTTCATTGTATTTTAAATAATTTTTTTATTTTATTTGAAATTATTTTTTTATTTTAATTTTAATTTTCATTTCAATAATTTTTTTTAATATTTTTTTAATCATTTTTTTCTCTTTTAAATTATTTTTTATTTATTTTTTATTTATTTTTTTATAAATTCCTTCTGAGCTACCCTTATTGTAATTGATCTCGACATTTCTTTCACTTTCCAGATCCCCAACACGCACAACCGGACATCAGCGATAAGCAATTAAAGGTCGCCGGCAAGAGTTTGTGTTGGTCACTCTCTCTAATCGCTTTCCTTATTGGCATAATTGTTGGCTATTATACATCGAAACGTATGTGTAAAGCAACATCACTACATGCAAATCATCGCAATCAATTCACTTCGAACTCGTAAGTTTTTTTACATAGAAATTTTGTTGAATTTAAAAGTTATTAATAAATTTTTATCTTTATCCCTCTCTTCTCTCCACTTAGACAATTCGCCGTAAAGCATCATAATACCGGCAAAGATATTAATCTGCTAATGAATCCGAACCAATTTTGTAATCAGAAAAAGCCCAATCTCGATTTAGAGAAAGATCGTAGTCACGAATGTAAGAATTCTACAGAGAATCTTGAAAAGGAAATACCCTGCAAGACGTCCACGTTAACGAAGGTTAAACGCACATATATATAATCTCTAGCTTATTGGCAGTGCATTGCAAAGCATTGCGTTGCATTTAAACAAAACAAAAAAAAAAAAAACTAGTGGAATTTTTTTTAGGTTAGTTTATATTTAATTTTTTTTTTTGGTGTAAAAGGATTTTTTTTTTTGAGAGAATTTGCATGCATGCTAATGTTTGTGGTTGAGAATGTGTGACGTCTGACTGCTGCTATTAGTTTAGGTGAAATTAAATTTAAATTTACGAAAGAGGTTTTTCTGCATTACAGGTATATACGTACATATGTAAACTTTAACCGTCTATGTAAGCAGGCATGTACAGTTAAGCGCTCAAGCGGGCTGTGGTGTGCATAATATTAAAAAAAAAAAGAAAACCTGAACGAACTCAATTCGTTTTTAATGGAATTGTGTGATTTTCCTTTTGCTTTTCGTGGCGCGTTATTTTTAACACATTACATATGCTGCGTGACGCATGCGCGCCCGCCCGCTGTACGCATAGCTAATGTCATTGCGAGTCTTAATTTTTATTATAATATACTTATACATATATATATATAAATATTTGTATTTTTTTTTTTAGTCGCTTAGTTTAATTTAAGCTTAGTTAATTAATGTGAGTTTAGCGCGCGCGTTGAGTGGAGATTAATACAAATTTCTACAAGCACATTACATATGTATAATAACAATTTAAGTACAAATATAAATGCTTGGCAGTCGTTTGAGGGTATATTGTTATGTGTGCATGTGTGTTTTGTTTGGTGCAAAATTGATACAGCGTTTCAAGTGATTAATTACCAAGTGAAGCTTATGTGGTTACAAAGTTTTTCTTTCTAAGAAAAGGAAACCATTTCCCATGGCAACTTTGTTTTTTTTTTTGCCCACTAAATATAATTTACTAAAACCACAAACATGCACTGTGTATACCTTCTTGTCTTTGCCCTCTACTACTCTGCCTATGTACAAACATATCGAATATCTTTACAATTTACGAGTATACTACACCGTTAAGAGATTGAAATTGTTTTGCTTGATTTTTTTTTTTTTCACAAAAACAAAATGCATGTAAATCAAGGCTATGCAGCAGTGTTTGGTGTTTGGTATGGTTAAAGCAATTTGAGGCCAACCTCAACTTCTTTTTGTTTTTTTTTTTTTTTGGCTATGAAGTTGAGGTTGAGTGTCACCTCAAACGAACTAACGATACACTACATACATAAATAGCGATTGCTGTAATACATACATATAAACAAAAGTACGAAACGCACAAAATATGTGCAATTGCGGTAAAAGTAATTGCAATAATAACAACAATAATAACATTTAATAACAGTAAATAATAATAATAATAATTGCATAGAGCAAACAAGTATTAATGTAATTAGACTGAATGCGAACAAAACAAAGCAAAAAAAAAGCAATATGACAATGTCAAAATATTTTCTAAATTTATAGCGTGTAAACCATTTGTATGGGTGGTTGGGTGTGTGTGCTGATCTGGTGTGACTAAATAGCATGTCTGGCATGTGTATACAAGTAGTACGCGTATAACTGTTAACCATTGTCTGCTTAGACTGCGGTTTTTTTTTTTTAATTATTTTTTCTATTTTTCTGCAAAGCCAGTAGCTACTATATATGTGCGTCACATTGCTTTATATTATTTTCTTCTTTAATATCATCATGCACTTTGATCATCTTCAACTTTGATAACTGTCACACACGCCCACTCTTCTTTTGCTCGCTTGACATTCATGCCTGTCGGAAAAAACATCTTTTATTCGGATCATTTTTCTACTCGCGTACCAACTAACCGTCATTGTACTTTAACACTTTCACTGCAACGCAACTTTATTGCAAGTTCACTTTTTTTTTTTGCTATCCATCTCTGCATACATTCCCAATTGTATGTCTGTCCATTTGTGTCATACAAACAACACACTTGAGACAATTGTATTATTCTACTATTTGTTGAATGCCTAATAATGTGTGTGGAAGGTCAGTACACTGCAGGAAAATGTCATAATTACGCTTTATAATATTTTTAATGCGTAGAATGGAAAGTGTAATAGTGAAAGAAATTTTTTTTTCGATATTATTGTTTGTATAATTTTTTAAACGTTTGAATTTGTATAGAAATTAAATTAAAAGCACATTTTTTTAACATAACAATGGTATTGTGTAACGGTTATTGAAAATATTAATATTTTTTCCATTTGCTAAAATCAAATTAATATAAAACATTATAGCAAAAATTTTAAAATAGTTTAATTTAAATATTTATACCAAAAATCAGCATCAGAATTTGGTTTTCATTGTTAAAAATTTTAATTTTTAGTTACCTAAAGCAAATTGCAATACTTTCACTTATACCAAAATTCAAAACCAACTTTTTACGATATTTTAAACTCCATTTCTAAGCAAATACAGATAAATCAAAATTTTCACCGCCAGTATTTGAAGCTTTCTTCTAAAGTCTCCGCACTTTTTCAAACAGCCAAACTTGTTTACTTAATACAAAATTACACTCAAAACGAATTTTCCTGCTCCGTACGATCTTTTCATCTCTAAAATTTTTACACATATTTAATTTTTTTTACCAAAAAAAAAATCGCTCGCACCACATTCATTAATACATCATAGTTTGCATAGTTTTCTCAAGTAACTCGAATATCTTTCAAAACAAAACTCATATATTAATTAATAAATCGCTAAAAAACTAAAACTAAACAAATTATAGCCATAAAAAAATTAAAAAATAATTAACAAACAAAACCGTAAAGGAAGCTCAATTAGTTAGGTATTGAATTGGTACACATATGTATTATGTAAGTTAAAAAAAAAATAGCAATAAACAGGGTATGTGGTTTGAAAAACGCTAGAAATTTAGTAACAAAATTTTGTATATAACAAATATGTAGTTATATATGTATATTATGGAAAAAAGTGCATAATTATATTTGGAAAATTGTTGCCTTTCAAAATTATTGTCAGTTGATATTTATAGATATTTGAGACTAAATTTATTGAAATAAAAATTTGCCATAAACAAATTCATCACAACAAAATTATACAAAAAACAAAAAAAAAACAAAATTACAAAATACCCTGTATAAACAAACTACATACAAATGTAAATACAAATTAAAAAGGATTTTAAATTAAATAGCCTTACAAATTACAAATATCTAATAATTAATAATTATATACATATATAGTATACCCAGACATATATTTTTCTTGCACAGGCGTACTAGTTTTTAAGTTAGTCCGTCCGTATAAGGCATATTTTCTAGTAATAAATAAGCATAATGATTATTTACAATATACATACATACATATATTTTATACAACTATACATAACAATAGCTATAAGTTAGTTTATAAGCGATAAAGTAAATGCGTGAGCTTATTAAGAATACATACATACAAACATAACATATTAGTATATGTATAAAATGATATGAAAATTGCGTAAAATATATGTATAAAATTTTGTTTTCGATAGCATAATTATTTTAATGATAATTTTTAATATTATATATACAACAAACACGCACATACTCGTGCATGCGTATATATGTATGTATATCTTTAATTGAGCGTGAATTTATAATGTTTTATACGAGTATACTTATATTATATAAAAAAAAACTAGTGTTTAGTGTATCACCTTTTAAGAAAACAAAAAAAAAAAGTTGTGATAGATTTTTAAAAAGAAAAAATTGTTTTTGCAACATGCAAATTGTATGCAATCGATTTTACGATTTTATACTGGTTTTGTTAAAAAAAAATGAAAATGAAAATGAAAACAGAACTCGAGCGCACAGGGTCGTTAGGGTCTCCCTAATGTATTTGTTATACTCATTGAAGCCAATCAACTAAGCGTTAAACGATTTCGATTTGCTCGTTGTAAATGAAATTTTATTTTTCATATATTTTTTTTTTTTAATTTGAATAAATAAAGTGCTTTTTTTTAAATAAAAAGAAAATAACCATTTGTTTTATTAAAGGCAAACTGAAATAGTAATCAAAAAATTAAAGATTTTATGTAATTTATTTAAAGGCGTAATCTATTTAACATCACGTGATGCTATGAAAGCGATGTGATACAATATCATATGATGTTTTATCATAAGCAATTTGTGCCTTAAAAGTTCTTTAACTATTATTACGAAGTAGAAAAACGTTTCACCAGCTAAAAATTACAATATTGTAAAACACAGCATTTTTAGACTCGTTTGCGACTTAATTAAACGACTTCTGCGACATCGCATGATTTCATCGACACGACATGACATCGATTAATGCGATTCCATAGTAAAAACAAGCTTTTACATATGCAAACAGCTGATTAGCTGTCACCTGCTGTCAAAAAAGCTTTGCACAGCACTTTATTGCTGTGCAGAATTTGAAAAAGAAGAAGCAGTAATAATTTTTTGAAAACAAAATTACAAACAAACCGCAGCGAATATTTAGTATAAAACTATGGAAAACTTAAACAAGTTACAAATCATATATCCTGATGATGAGAACAATTCACCACATCCACATTGTCCGCATGGACCAACACTTTTGTTTCAAACACCTAACAACCTAAATAATGAGACGACAAGCTCCTATTATGCTTGTGCCGCGCACCGTGATAAACGTTTGTGTAGCTTTCAGTTATCTGCGGAAGATTTGTCACCACAAAAACTAGCAAAACGTTATGAGTTAGAGCCATTTATAAAAGTATATAAAGAGCAAAGACAAAAGGTACGTAATAAATACTTTAAATTGAAATTTGGAAAAACATTTCTATTTAATATTTTCATTAGCTTTTAGCGAAAAAGAACGTTGTTGGTCGTCACTTTTGCCTGGGCTGCAATGTGCCACTGCTACGCGATGAGCAGTTGGCACATGTTGGTCATGAGATAGTTTGGAATTTAAACAATAAATTTCTAAATGATCCAACACGTTACTTGTATCCGCTTGAGGACGACAAAGTACAGGCGCAGTACTTTTTCGATGATAAAGCATTAAAATTCTTTGGAAAGTGTTTTGTGGATTTGGGTGTGAAGTAAGTAGTTTTTTTGCTATAAATATTTGTGATTTTAAGTAATTTTAAATGCTTATGTATGTAACAGTAAAGTAATATGCATGGGCGCGCCGCGTTTGCATGCCTATCTGCGGAATGAACATCCTGAAGTTCGGAGTTTCTTACTTGATTTTGATCATCGTATGTTCTTTTTCTATCATGACTCTGATTTTGCATGGTATAATATGTGCAATAACCACTTTTTCGACCAGGCGCAGCATTCGCAGTTCGAAAAGTTTTTGAAGTGTGAGCCGTAAGTATTTAGGAATCAATCACAAATTTATTTATTCATATATTTTATTGTCTGTTCTTAGCAATGATAAACTGCTAATATTTACGGATCCACCTTTCGGTTGTCGCACTGAGCCTATAGCTGGTACATTACGACAGCTCACGCGCGAATGTAATAAAATCAACAAAGTACCTCATACCCCGCTGCCTATATTTTGGATCTTTCCATACTTTTCCGAACATTATATACAACAAGAAATGCCGCATATGCAAATGTGTGACTACAAGGTGAATTATACCAATCACAAGGAATATACAGATGTTGGTGATAAGAGTCGAAAATTCGGCTCGCCGGTGCGTGTCTTTACCAATATACCTTTAGAAGTGTTGCATTTACCCGTTGAAGAGGCATATAAATACTGTGTTCAATGTGAGCGTTATACTGCGTTGGAGAATCGTCATTGTAATAAATGTGGAAAGTGTCCGTCGAAGAATGGCAGCACGTATCGTCATTGTGAGCTGTGCGGTTGTTGTGTTAAACCCAATTATGTGCATTGCAAAAATTGTAGACGTTGTACGCAAGCGGAAGAACATAACTGTGAGATGTATCAAGCAAATCAGCACTGTTGGATTTGCCAAGAGAAAGGGCATACAGAATTGAGCTGCGGGGAATGGCTCAATTATTGCGGAGCTTCAAAATTGATGTATGTACAGAATGATAAGGTCATAACATGTTTATTATGTAAAAGGAAAGGGCACAATGAACGAAATTGCAGACAGCGAAGTAAATATCTGGAAGAGGTAACATTTATGGGTGTAACGGATTTAAAATTCAAGTGAATAATTGAGATCCTTTCACAAACAATTTTACCACTAACTACCTTTAACTAAAAGTCACTTATTTAATTTTAACAAAGAAAAACTACTTTATTTAATACTTATGCTTAAACTTTAATGTGTACAATACAGTAACGCTAGCTTTTTTAACAGTTATATATTTGAAATCTATGTTCTTTTTTGCCAATAAAAATAACTAAGCAGTGTGCAGCTGCTATATCGAATAACGAAAAGTTGTTTTTTTTTTTTTGTGTACAACTACTGTGAACATTATTGTAATATATAACCACATAGTTATTGGTCTAGATGTTTTATGAAACAGAATTGTCACGTTTGTATGTTCCTTTGCTCGCAGGAGGCTTCTCGTAACCAGCCAAACAGGTTGGTATACCTGCGGTAGTTGACGCGTTATCAGTAGTGTTTGAGAGATCACTATTCAATATGGGTCAACTCTTTGTGTGATCAGGTTTTTCTTGTTGCTGCTGCTCATGATTAGGTTCGCCGGTAGTGATTTCCGATTCAATTTCTCGAAGTTCAATTTTCTGCTCACGCATAGCGCGCTGTAAAATAAGAAATTTGTTTTAGCTTATTTTCTCATATTAATTAAAATAACCACTGACCTTTACACAATCTTGATAAACCTTAAAAATTGGCGCACACAGAGAGTCATCGTGGCGACCCTTGAGAAAATGTTCGGAAAACCAAGAGTTGAAGCAAGCATCATATTGTTTTTTTAATTCCGTACAATCATCACCCAAACTATTCATGACAAGAATTTTTTTTACTTATAACTGGATTTTTAAAATCGACCAAATATCTTGAAATTACAAACAATATAGATTATTTGTTGAACCGTGCAATAAAAATACACGAGTAAAGTTTCGTCAGATTTAATCCAACTGGATTATTGCAATCAGCTGTTTAGTGTTAAAAAAGGGTTGCCAAAATTTTTCGTTGGCCAACAGTTCGAAACATGATTTGGGTATATCAGTTATAGTAGCGTTTGCGGCTATTGCTACTGTAATTCGAATTCTACTTGGCAAGGGTCGATCAGATAAAAATTCTAGACTCTTCAAAGTGAAGATGACGATGGACGGATTTTGGACGCCTCTTACAACACTTGTTCTTTGGCTAAGCGGTTTATTGACGGCCCTCAATTCATGAGAGAGCATATAGTCATTTCTGTCCCTGTTTTTATTTAAAATACCGGAAAATATAAAATCAAAAAACCGGCAGCTCCGCCATTGTCGGCGAACATGCGCTAAACAAAACAAAGTTGACATTTGCTAATTGGAAAATTGTGTGAGGTTAAATTGACTGCTGCAGTTGCATTGTGTGCTGAAAATTTAATTTTTTCAAATATTTAAAAAATGAGCAATTTAACAAAATCCGTTTTACGTTTTGGCAGTAGCTTGATTGCTGGAAATTCGTCGAATGCATTGAAAAATGTTTTCGGTAAACGCGATTTCACACGTACGCTTTGGCACATGTGCAAAAATCCAGAAGCTTCTGGTTCAACCACTAGTGTCTTAAATGTGCACAAACCCAGTTTGGGTTGTAGCTGCGGTTGTGGCGGAGCCAAGCATATGCATAGCAAAGGTGAGCATTTGTTATAATACCATTTAGGCCAACGCTACCGGCTGATTTGTAATGCATTACATAACCTACAAAAACGTGATGAAATCATTGCGCTTTGATTATGAATTAAAATATTTATATTTTCATTTAATGTTACAGGTGAACGTGAATTGGTGGAATTTCTTACTGAAGAAATTTTGTCTGAACGCAAAGCACAAAAAATCAAGACGATACCAACGACTTTGGAGGGATTCAGTGTCAAGTTGAACGGTGCCGATGTTGAATTAACTAAGCAGTCTGACAAGGAGAAGTAAGTGCTATGCAACCCTTTTAGTATATAAATTTGTAACATTTATTAATATATATTTATTTCAGAATTGTCATCAGCTTCAATGTCAATCACACTGTGGATACTGAAGAGGAGCCCGAATTGGATCCCAACGCGGAAAAGGCTGAAATTGGTGAGATGCGCAGCAAACCACGTTTTGAAGTAGACATCATTAAGGGCACAACAACACTTTCATTCACATGCTCGTTCTTGGAAGGCACACCACAGGAGGGTGAATACAGTGAGTACACTTCAAAATTATATAATGTTTTTCATGTGTACTAATTAATTTTCTTGTTGTACGTGTGTAGATGACATCTTTGGCATTGATGAAATGTGCATTTATCAAGGTGAATGGAACGATAAAGTATATGCTGTCGCTGGCGATGTACTTGATGGTGTAAGTAAAATAAAATTTCATAATATTCGCTTGAAATTGATTCCTTATTTTTCCCTTACAGTACCTGTATGACTTGCTAATGAATCTCTTGGAAGAGAAGGGTGTTAGCAATGAATTTGTTGAAAAACTCTCAGATTTGGCTACCGCTTTTGAACATACTTCATACATTGGTCTATTGGAGAGTCTTTCGAAGTTTACCACCGGCAAGTAATTGCCCCCCATACGCTGTAAAACGTTTTATTCTTACCAACTTTTACAACAAATCTAATTTACGTTTAAAGTTTAATAATTAAGAGAACATGGAGTGCAAATCGAAATAGCAAACCATATTTTATTTCCTGGAAACTGCGTTTTCGTACTGTTATATAAGTGTTATCGAAACAATGTGTAAATTTTTGTATGATTGCCAATTTTCCTAACTGGCATGATACACATAATACATACATAAATTGAGTATTGTTGAATTGTTTTCCTTTTTAATCTCTATCAGAACATTACATAATGTAAAATTGTAAAGTTAAACTCATGGATGTAGCATTGAAAATTGAAAATAATTTGAACTGCCAGCTTTTCCTTAGTTTCGATAGTACGTTTGTCTACATTTGTTATGGAATTAATTACACAAATAAATGTAAATAATTTTAAGGTAAAATAAAATTATAAATAATATAAATTCTTATTGGATGGAATTGAATTAAGTTTCAGAGGATACTTGCCGCTGTAGAAATTTTGAAATCTAAAGTTTTTTTTACTTGTGGATAGCCTTCGACACTGTTAAGTGAGCAGTAATACTATCGGACATTGAAGACTCCTCATTACCTTTAAGGGAAAAATAATACCATGAATACCCTACTCAAGGGTTGGGGATTCAAGAATCTTCTTGAGGTGAAGCACACCTATCGTGAGAGATGACCAATAGTGCAGTAGTGCACGTCACCGTCGGCTTTTTATAGCTGGGAGACCCTGGTTTAGACGATGATATATTGTTGACAACTTACAAGGCTATCGATCGACTGGTTGTTGCTGTTGTTGTCGACCGCAGTCCCGTTGTCGAGGTCATCAAATGGGAGGTCATTGAAACCAGCTGATTCGATCTCTTCAGACCAGAGGGGGAGAGAGGTTCGATGAGTTGGTTTTAGTGAATGTGCTAAGATGTGGTTGGTGACGTGCGGGGACTCATTGTATGCAGCCCATACGTTAAGTGGTGAGGTGGTGACTCTGGCACAACTTAGCTCTGGAGACTGTAGCAGCTTAAACTGCTACTTATCCAGACTCAACCCCAGCATACCCAACGTATGCCCTGCATGTGGAGAGTCTCCGAACGATACTAACCACCTCTTCACATGCCACCTTATGCCGACTCATCTAACTCCCCTCTCCCTTTGGTCGAAAAAGCACGTTTCCTGGACCTCCCTTTAGATGACCTCGGCGACTTAGATTGATTAAGCCTAATGGAGTCATCTTAAGGTCTGCTCAGGCCTTAAGACACATAGGGAGTGGACCACACGTTATGTGGCCCCATGCTGCCAACGCCCAAGTGCGCCCCCAGCCTCCACGGCAGTGCCTTCAGCACCCTTACCCACTTTGGGTAACCCTCAAACCTCCACGGTCCCGCGGAGCTCCCCGCAGCATGACTCCCGCCAACCACCACCCCCTTCCCCTCCCACAACCAGCTCCTCCTCCTCCTCCCGTGCGAGGGCTACCCAGCAGCTTCTAGTCCCCCGCACAGTCTGTTCCGTGTGTCAGACCTTAGTACGTCGGAATGTGACCTCAGTCAGATGCAATTCTTGATCCGGCTGGTGTCACTTTCGGACGTGCTCGGGCCTGCGCACCACCCGTGAGTGGAGTGATGCGTACGTTGCCCCTTGCTGTAGGAGTCTGCCCCCGCCTGTTAACGCAATAACACCGCCAACCAACACCAACGTGCGGAATCTACTTCAGCGGGTATTACAGCAGCAACACACGTCATCCACGCACCACTCCCTCACCCCCCGAGACGGACTCGACTCCTTGTTAATTACTAATTTCAGTCGCTTCTTCACTGTCGCTGAAGCTCAATATTTTTTTTTTGACATGATCGACATTATAAAAGTCTCCATACAATTTCCGTCGTTTTCATATACGTTGATCAGAGCGATTTACGAGTGATCGTGATGGGAAAAGCCGACTACAACAGCAAACAAAGTCAATCCATACATGTAAATATGTATAGCAGCTGTGTGTGGTGGTTGCAATAGGAGAGTGGTAACAATGCGAACTGCAATGCGTAGGGTCGGGGTTCGAGTTATGCTCCGATCAACCAATGCAATATTATAAAAAATTTAGTTTTCTAACAGCGATCGCCCCCCGTCAGGTAATGTCAAACCCTCCGAGCTCGACATAAATAGCCACATCAGCCTTTCAGAGGAGGTTTAGTATAAACTGTAGGTCCCTCCATTTGCTGAAATAAACAACAAGACGCTCCCCACAAATTGAAGGTGGAGCTCGGCCGAAAATCGCTTCAGCGCTTATAAAGCGCCAACTATATACATAACTGTATATATATATATATATATATATATATATATATATATGTACAATCGAAGCAAAAATCGTGCTTTGTTTTGGTGAAAGGATCGTCTCCACACTTCCAAGTACCACCATCACACTTCTTATCTATTGGCGCTCAGAATTGGTAAATCTTCAAAAAGCAATCGACAGCCAAGTTGTTATGTAAAGTTGAAGATCGATGCAATGTTGCAATGTTACAATGACGGGTGATGGCAAATAGTTGATATGTACATACATACATACAAACAACCATACATATGTATACCTATGTACATATAATGCAATTCTACTCATGAAAAACATCATCTTCACTGCACGATCAATGTTATTGCTGCACTTTACTGATGCAAACATACATACCTACATACATATATACGACTATATGTATGCTAAAGTCATCTGAATGCAAACCTTTATTGTAAATACATATACATACGAGTATTGAAACTTTCAGTTAACGATTTATGTGGGATCACCGACGATCGACGACTTACGATCGAGATGAGACAGATTTGAACAGCAGTAAGTAGGTGAGTAAGTATATACATATGCATTGTAAAGAGTCTTCCAATAAGAGGTGCAATTTTGAAAACCTGTCATAAACGCGGTTCGTAAAATTAAAATATTTTTCGGTTGTCGTGAAGCCCCTTGTCCGGACCTCAATACAGAAATTGGTGGAGATGTTGGAACAAGTTAGTGATGTGAGTTATAAAAGACATGCGGGTCACTCAAGAACAACTGAGAATATTGCTGTTGTAGGCCCAAAGTGTTGGAGAAAATCCCGGTTTGTCCATTCCTCGTCGTTCTCTGTGATTAGGCATTCCACAAACGTCATTATACTGTTTTTTTTTTTTTCATAAAAACTTCGGTCTAAAGGCTCAAAAAGTTCAGTTAACACAGGAACTCAAGCCGGCCGTTCATCAAAAACGTTGTGTCTTTGACGTTTGGGTCCTTGAAATGCATTAAAATGAGCCATTTGCATCTCGATGCTTACGTCATAAGCAAAACTGTCGCAGCTGGTGCTCGGAAAAACCAAAATTTATTGTTGAAATGCCAGGCTTAATCTATCTAAGTCGCCGAGGTCATCTAAAGGGTGGTCCAGGAAACGTGCTGTTTCGACGGGATCGGACCAAAGGGAGAGGGGGGTCAGATGAGTCGGCTTAAGGGGGCATGTAAAGAGGTGGTTAGTGTCGTGCAGAGACTTTCCACATGCAGGACATACGTTGGGCATGCTGGGATCGAGTCTGGATAAGAGTTTAACCTGCTACAATATCCAGACCTAAGTTGTGCCAGAGTCATGCCGGTCTCTCGAGGCAGCTCAAGCTCGTTGTCTGCAATAGGTGGTGGTTTTACTCCGAGCACGCCATTCACGGGAAGGGAGTCTTTGGCTGAGGTGTTGATTGACTCCTGGCGAATAGCGTTCAGTGTTTGTCTGTACGCCGTCATGTCCAGCGGTTGTTGCACGTGTTGCTGGATGGTGCTCTTCATATCAAGTACTGCCTTTCTGAAAGATATGGTTTACGCCAACAGACTAACGTCGATTCAAGACCTCAAAGATGAAATTCATGAAGCTATTGAGGGGATACAGCAGCACTTTGGGATTTGGTGATGGAAATTTTCATAAATAGGATACGGTGCTGTAAGCGTGGTGGTGGCCGCCTTTTGGCTGATGTTGCTTTCCATTATTAATGGCATATCTTCCACTTGACATTGAAAGAAACATCCGATCATTCAACTCAAAAAATTCAAATTTTCTTTGAATAACAAAATAACAACTCTTATTGGAAAACCCTGTAGAAGCGGCTTAGTAGAGTACGAATGTTTCGCCTTGCTTTAGACATCATAAGTTTTACTCCACACTACTCCTAATTGTGATCGATGACTGTGAATGAGTTCGCGAAAATTACATTTTCACATTCATTGGAGTCTTCGCTGTCTTCGCAGGCGGCGTTTAAAGGAAGATTAAGCGAGTGCACATAAATAACTAGCAGAACAACACAGCAACATAGTGACTTAGTGAATAACTTTGCTTACGAAAATCACTTTTGTTTTCATTTTCATTTTCATTTCCATTTTTTTTCGTTTTCTTTTTCCACACTTCTCTTGCGACAGCGCTTAACGAAATGGGTTATAGGGTTTTCTCCTTTGGCTGGCATGAAGAAATCTGTGCTAATTTTTTTTTTTAGCGTAAGTGTGGTTGGTTGTTTTCCTTGCTTTTCTTTGCATTTATTTAGTTCAGCCAAAGCTGCGATGGCAGCAGCGTGGCATTCGGTTCGCAGTGAAATGGATGACGCTAATGGATTTAAGTGGCATTAATGCTTCTAACGTGCTAATTATTCGCCGCTTATCCTGCCTGATTAATGTAATGCTAAGTCGTATTTTAATGGTTTTTCATTGGATGGTTCGAAACTATTCATTATCTCAGTCAGTGGTATATGTAAATCGAGCTTAGGCTGAGCTTCTACACTGATATTCTGTGGAATCCCAGGATTTTCTATAACTAATTGAAGGACTTCCTTCCTGCAAACCTTCAATGGCTGTGTCAACTGACGCTGGACAACACTAGAGGCGGACGGAGGACCACTCCAAGCCGTTTGATACCAAATAAGCTTTCAGACAGGCACAGACTCTTTATCGTGCGATTTCTTCAATTTGTTGCTGGAGCAAATAATACCAACCGCAGGGCTTATAGCCAAAGCACAATCTTATACAAGACTATACAACTGCTGGCGTATGCCGATGACATCTAATAGACCTTAATAACCGCGTCGTTAGTTCTGCCTTCTTCAAGTTTGACAAGCCAAAGTCACTCTTGACAGTCATAACTTCGAGGTCGTCGATAATTTCATCTAACTCGCGACCAGCATTGACACCAATAATAATGTAAGCTTAGAAATCCAACGCGGTGTCATTCTTCCCAATAGGTGCTACTTTGGCTTGAGTAAGCAATCGAAAAGTAAAGGCCTCTCTTGATGAATCAAAACCAAACCCTACAAAACATTCAACATACCCGTCCTATTATATGGTGCAGAAGCGTGGACGGTGTATACATCCGATGTGTAGGCCCTGGGTCTTCGAGAGACTGCGAATTCCGCAGCCGGTGGAACGATGTTATACGGTGACATTGATAAGAGACAGCGGCTACGCTGGCAAGAACATGTCGTCCGATTGGAACGGTAAGGTAGAGAGCGACCTGGTTTTACTATGTGTTTCCAACTGGCTCCGAACCGTGAAGAGAAGAATCGAATGACACGCTACAGTAACACGCATACCGCAAAGAGTACAGGAAAAGGAGCTCGGCAGAAATTCGTCTTAGTGGTGATAAAACACCAATTATTGGTCAGTGCACGGATCCATTCTGTTACCACTGAGGAATCTAATGGCATGCTCGCGTTAGTCAAACCAATGTGTGGACTTGGCAAAACTGACCAGTCGTGGTTGCTTTGCTCCCGACGTTTCGCACTGCTCTCTAAAGGACACTGGTTTTGGCATATGTAGAAAATCTGGCAAGGTCCTATCTGTTTCCGTGCTTGTCCCATTCATCATAATGCCTTTCCGATGGTAGTGAAATCAGCCTTAATTTCATTGTATATTTTTCGTTGGAGTTTTGTCTTTATGGTGCCCATAACCTCGCTTCGGGAGTAGATTTACCGTTGCGATAAGACTGCAGCGCACTCTGATCACAGAAACATCGCAGTTATAGAGAATCAACTCCAGCTCCATCCATTTCAGCTGTGACTAAAGGTTACCGCATCTTAAGTATTCAAGGGGGGCCCATGTAAGCATGGTTCTCCCGAAAGCTGGCAGTACGACATATGCTCAATAGGAAAAACATACCCACAAGCAAGACCAAACTGCCGAGATCATCTACTTTGTGATGTGTGACTTTAATGTTTTCTTCTAAGCCGCTTCTGAATGGTTGAATGCATTTATGAGAAGCTTTTTATCTCGCGTCTGAATTATACTCGGAGAGACTGACATTCTCTACCTAGGGGCGACTACAATTAGAAAATTTTTCTATAAATTTTGGATATTGATTTGGCCGGGACTCGAATATATTATGCTCTGCCAGGTAGCACTCACTGGTAAGCGATCGTCAGAGCTGAATATCTTCTTCTTCTTCCTCATTGGCATGGACATCGCTTACGCGATTGTAGCCGATCAACAATAGCGCACCATTCGGTTCTTTTCTTCGCTGTTGGGCTCCAGTTGGAAATACCAAGTGAAATCGGGTAGCTCTGCACCTGATCCTTTCAACGTGGCCGAGTTTGGTGTGGAAGATCTCTACTTCCACTTCCTCTGCTTCTACTTTCTCTCGAAGACTCCCAACATCATCGGATGTCGACATCGTCCACACTTCTACACCGTATAGTCGGACGAGAATGATGAGTGACTTGTAGAGTTTGGTTTTGGTTCGCCGAGAGCGGACTGCCTATCCAGTCCAAAGTAGCATCTGTTGGGAAGAATGACGCTGTGTTGGATTTCAAGGCTGATGTTATTAATGTTGTTAATACTGGTCCCGAGATAAACAAATTAACTTGGATTTTGTTCTTTGAGTGCGAAACAGAGAAAGATGAGGTCTGAATGCGTTTAGAAGAATATTATAGGTTCGGTTTGCTAAGTCGCTTACGTTATAGCACCTGCCATAAGCTTTTCGCAAGCTTTATACTTTCATACGCACAACTCTTTCAAAGTACAAAAATCTCATTGACTTTATTTAAATCTCCATTACAGTGGCTCTGTTGAAGTAAGTTTTACTCTCTCTCTCCCGCGTTCAGTCAGCACTTACATAGACATTCTTCAGTTTCAACTTCACCACAGTTTTTCAACTTTACCTTAGCGCACTGCTCCAAGCTCTTGGCTCTTTTGGCTCCACTTTTGCATTTATTACCAGCTTTATTTATCAAATTCTTGCGCTACCACTTTACTAGCCAAGCCCAGACCATAAGCCACACGCTCTATGCTTGGCTCGTACACCAAACTCGACCACCTTGACGCTGGCCAACAACGAATAACGAAAGCTGTGGTTAGTTTAACTCGAAACGCGTTTTTGAACGGTTCAACGCTGGTGCGCTTAACGAAAAACACGGATAAAAAATTGTGCGAAGAATTAATAAAAAACAAAATTAATGGAAATAAATAAATAAATAAATAAAATATATCTACTAAGTACAATAACAATTCGAATGGCGTAACGTATGTGAATGAAAAATTGGGTGGATTTTAGTGTAAATAAATTTATAGAAATACTGTAAAATATTTCTAAATATTTTTTGAAAAAATGAATTATGAGTGAACTAAAGGAAAATTAGTTTTTGTTGTGCCTTGAGTACTCAAAAGGAACAAAGAGCATAAAATATACAAATTAAATAATGCAAAAATTGCAAAAAAAATATAAACATATGTATGTTATGCATATATGTGAATAAAATTGAAAACCATTATATATATGTATAAGTTGAATTTAAAACAAAATTATTTAAAAAAAATTAAAAATATTTTTTCAATTCCTTTTTGCCCCTTTTTATCACTTTGCAATCACTACTGCTGCTGCTATTGTTTTTCGTGTTGTTGTTATTAAATTATTGTTGTTGTTGTTGCTTCCTCTTGTTGTCATTGTCCACCGTGTCTCTCGCATTTCAGTCGCTTATTAATTTGTATGCAAGAAACAACGAACATTTTTTTTGCATTTCAACAACAATAACAACACAGCGAGCGTCAAGCGTTGGTGCGCCTGCAAGTAAGCGTTTGGTTTTGTACTTTGCAGATACATATGTATATACGAGTATATGCAAAAGCTTTTATATTTACCGTATATGAGATAATACCAGCGATAAGCGGGTGGTAGCTACGAATAAAAATTATGTTAAGGAAATTGAGAAAAAGAAATTTAATATTGACACAAATACTATACATACATACTTGCATATATGCATATGTGTATAAAAGTTGCAATTTTTTATCGAAAACCAATATTTTTAACATGAAAAACATATTTGCTTTAGAAAATAAATACCATAATAAATAATTTAATAATTAATAGTTAACAATTAAAGAAAAATCAATTAATAATATAAAAAATTTATATCAATAGATAAATTAAATTCAATTAATAATTTAATAGATAATTAAAACAAAAAATGAAAAATGCTGTAATATATAATTTAATAATTAATAATTATAAAAAAATCAAGTAATAATTTTCACAAATAGATAACTTAAATTGAATTAATTATGCAATTAATAATTAAAAAAAAACTGTTTTTATACAAATGTAGTATTTTTGTTAAATTAAATTTATAATTAAAAGCACATTTTTATACAAAATATATAAAATTCAATAAAAAATTAAGAATAAGTTTTATGCAAAATAATAATTAAATTCAATAAAAAGAAAAAAATGTTAACAGAAAAATAATAATTAAATTAGATACAATTAAATTAAAAAAGTAACTTTTATTCAAAATTAATAATTTAATTTAATTCAATAAAAAGTAAAAAACAATTTATCAAAATAATAGTTAAAATAAATGCAATTAATAAATTAAAAATTTAATTAAAATAATAATTTAAAAAACATTTTTATACAAAATTAATGGTTAATTTAATTTCAATTAATAATTTAAAAATATGTATGCAAAATAATAATTAAATTAAATTCAATAAAAAGTAAAAAGAATGTATACAGAATAATAATTAAATTAGATTTAATTAAATTAAAAAAAATAATAATTTTTATTTTTTTGAATTAAATTCAATAAAAAGTTAAAAATAATTTATCAAAATAATGCAATTTTAAAATTAATTAAAACTGTAATTAAAATAATAATTTTAAAAACATTTTTATACAAAATTAATAGTTAATTTAATTTCAATTATTAATTTAAAAATATGTATGCAAAATAATAATTTAATTAAATTCAATTAAAACTGAAAAAAAAAATATTTTTTTACAAAATTATTGTAATAATTAAATTAAATTAAACATAAATTTATACAAAATAATACATTAAATACAATTATATATACAATTGGCGCTTTGTAACCGTTGAAGCGATTTTCTATCGAACTCTTCCTTCAATTTTTGGGATTGCGTCTTGATGTTTTTCCAACAAAAGGACAGTTTATTCTGAGCCGCTTCCGTACCTACAATGGATTTTTATGAGAAGCTTTTATTTCACGTCAGAAATACCCTCGGAGGGGTGGACATTCCCTGCTGAGGGGTGACCGCTATTAGAAAATTTAACTTAATTTTTTATTTAAATAAATTTTCCATAACTTTTGGATGTTGGTACGACACCAGGATTTGAACTCGAGCCTTCCGAATGGCAGTAAGCAATGCTAACCACTCGCCTACCGCCGAGATATTGTATAATAATAATAAATATTGTTTTATTTATTATTTTAATTTAATTTGGTTTACTGGTTTGTTTTTCTTTCATTGATTTTCTTTTACTGTACATTTTGATTTTTGATTGCTCATATTAAATCATATTTTTAAACTCTTTTGTGACTTGCCCTTCACTTATGGTTAATAAAATCAATCATTGATTTTTCCTACACTTCATACAGTTATATGATGAATAAAAGTAAAAGGTAAGAGTTAATCAAAGCAAATGTGACAATCAGTTATTTTAAGCCACTGAAGAAGCTTAAACACAATCCACATATATACATATATGCTGTATATAAATACATACTTTTGTATTTAAAAAATATATATTTATGCACATTTTGTAACATCTCATCATTAGTGATTCACTGAATCTTCAAGAAACCCAACCAACTGTATTCCAAATAATGTGTGTTTGGTGGAAAAAAAATTCCAACCTATAGTTCCGTTTCATTTGTCACAATGACGGCTTACGCACAAACAAATCAAAGTGGCGATATTAAACGAAAGGAAAACAATAAATAAGTGAAAAAAGGTAGTTATAAATTTAAATAAAGTCACCAAACTAGTCTTTGCATGCACTGCATACGCCTATCGAGCGACTGCGAGCGAACTTTGCGCTTTTACATTGTTTCTGTTACACTCAATGCAAGTTTGTTTCGTAAGTCTTTTGTTTTATTTATTGGTTGCTTATTGTATGTAAACTGACTAGGTTTTCTCGTCAGGTCGAGAAATTCGAATGTGGAGAATATTGTTTGGTTTTTTTTTTATATAATTTAACTAAATTTAATTTAACTTAAATAAATTCTATTTATTTATTACAATATTTTTCTGTATTTGTTTATTTGCTTAGTTATATATAATATTATCTAATTTTCATTTAGATCATTTTAATCCCTATTTTATTTTACTTCATTGTTTTGTAATTTATTTTATTTTTCTATCATGTTTTTATTTAATTTAATTTTATTTTTTTATGCAATTTATTCTACTTCATTTTATTTATTTTGATTTAATTAAAATTAAAATTAATTAATTTTGATAATTTTTCGTTTATTTTATTTTATTAGTTTATATTTGTATATCATAATTTTTTACGTTATTGTTTATTCTCTTTATATATTTTATTTTATCTATCTAAAAATAATAGAAATTTAATTTAAATAATAAATTAAATTTTTCTAATAGCGGTCGCCTCTTGGCAGGGAATACAACCACCGGAGGCGCTTTATTATAATAATATAATTATAAACTTATATTATATTCATATATATATATACTTATATTGGTTGGAAAAATATCAAGATGGTCACCATAAATTGGAAGAGGAGCTTGGCCGAAAATCGCTTCATTACAAAGTGCCAATTACAAATACATATATTTATTTTATTATATTTTTTTAATTTTATTCTTTTGTTTTATTTTTCTTTTATTTTTTTACTTTATTTCATATTAATTGATTTTATTTTATTTTATTTTTGGATTTTATTTAATTTATTGGTTTTTTTATTATATTTTATTTTACGTTTTTATCTTAAATTATTAAATTTTACTTCTATTATTTTATTTTATGTTTTTTTATTTAATTTTCATTTATTTTTTTAATTAAGTTTATTTATTTATTTCACTTTATTTTTACTTTGTTTTTTTTTTTTTCAATTACTTTATTGAACTTTATTTCATAGTTTTACTTAATTATTTTAATATAATTTTATTTCATTTTACTTAATTTTTTGGAATTTTATTATATTTTATTATATTTTTTTATTTTACTTTATTTTATGTTATTTAAATCTATTTTATTTTACTTTATTTTGCTTCATTTTGGTTTTTTTTTTATTTTATTTTTTTTATTTGATATTATTTTATTTTATTTGGTATTATTTTATTTTACTTTACTTTATTTTATTTTATTTTATTTTTTTCATTTTTATTTTATTTTATTTTATTTTATTTTATTTTATTTCATATGATATTTTTTTTAGATATTTTTTAAGGTGTTTTTTTTTATATAGGTATTTGATTTCTATTTGAATTTGCTTATTTTGCTTCCTTATGACAAACATCTTTAATTATCGCAATTTCTCACGAATCAATCATTCAAATAAAATTGGTTTTCCATCAAAGCTAATTTCAAATCCGCTTTGAAAATGGACAAGCGCTAGTATATAATATGTATATATATACAAATGTATGTATAGATTTTCGAATACATAACACAATTTATTAGTTTTTAAATAAAATCCACTACAACAACACCGATAGCCAAACTTCATTAGTTATTGCGCAAGCGGGGCTAAGCAAAGCAACACGGACTAACCCAATTCTGTGTATGTGTGTGAACATTAAATGATTTCATGAATGATGGAATGAATGAATATATATATATTTATAAATATTGACTAAAAAATGCTATTTAAGCGAATTGCAACTAAGCAAAGAATTGTAGTGAAAAATTGGAAAATATTGCCTAACAACAAGAAGAGAAGTGTAAAAAAGCAAGTACAAGACAAAATATTGGCCTTGATTTACGTTTGGCTGTTAATCTATTTAGGTATTACTATTATTTTTTTACATAGTTATTATAATTTACACAATTTACAAGAACAAAATGATATTAAGCTTCCTGCCCTTTCATTATTCCACCGCGGTTTGTGGCCTTTTAAAATCAATTAAAAAATTTATAAAAAATAATCGGAAATGAAAAGACTTTGGAGTAAGTTTAAGAAAGAAACACTATTGAAGTATTGGACTTAGTGATATATAGAATTCTTCTTTGTATATCGCCAGTTCCAAATGTTGTGTTAAGTCAAAACCACTTCCTCCTTAATCATTTCTCATACCAACCTGCTGCAGATGTCATCTCTTTGGAGCTGGTGGAATAAATCAAACTTAATTTATACCTGTTCGGACTGGAGTTGAAATCGCTAGGCATAATTCTTATCTTCTGCATGGTATTCAAGAATTTACAGAACATACTTTCACATGCTCGGTCCTGAAAAAAACCACGTCTAGAGGCGTCTATACAAAGTGAAATCATCTTTATGCTCTCTTAGCCGTTTCTTTGCTAATTAATTCTGCAGTGCTAACCTAACCTATTACAATATTCTGACAGCCAAGCTACCATTAAGTCTCTTAAATGCATTCACACCATCCGACTTTGTATACGAAATGTCCATTGTTTAGTTCTCCAGACACAGAGACATCTCAGGAACTCTGAGCCCAACGAGCTTGATAAAAGATGAAGAATGAATATAGCCAACGCATAATCTTTCTTAGCAAAACACCTGAGTTTTCCTTCTTTGTTGGAGATGGTACGAGATAACCACTCCATTGTTACGACGAAAATGGGGGGGCGAGAGAGTGTGTTCCAAGGGGTTTTAGTAAGCCGAGCTTAGATCACTCAGAACATGGCGTGATCCAGCCAGCGTCTAGGCAAGGGTACATTCATTCCATTCAGTCGAAAACATTCGTGCACCAGTAGCTCCCCAGGATTAGGCTGGAACCGAGTTTGTTAATAATTTGAAAATATTTACTTTCACGGGAAGTTCATTATTCTATAGGGAGGAATATTCCTCAAATATTAGCGAGAACACTCTGAAATTGGTAGCTTCCTTTCATGTGGATTGAGTTGGCTAACTCCGTCCACTTCCGCCTTCAGTGGTGACCAGAAAGAATTTTGTTCCTATAATACCCATATAAGAAAGAAATAACAACAACAACAATAATAATTCTGTCATTCACAACAGTCGGCTGGCATAGTAATAATAATAACAACAACAAAAACAAGGGCAATATACTAAATTTAGCATATATGCAATGTATACGAGGAGCTCACATGCATTCTAGAGCGCACACATACACAAACACTCTACATAATTTATATGTAGATACGCAAGTATGTACTCGTATGTATGTATGTTTGGTTCGCTTTGCGCATAACCTTGAGAACGCTGCTACACAAACTGCGTGTCATTTACAGAGATACAAGTTATTTAACACTCAGCAGCCAAGCAGTTGCAGTTGTTGTTATTGTATTTTTACCTTAAAAAATAATTACATTTTATATTTCGCTTTACACAGTCTTCGATTTGACTGCGCAATGCATACGAGTTTTATCAATTTTTTCCACAACGCAAATGCATATTTTTGGTTAAATAAATTATTGTTGTTATTTTTATTTTTCTACGTATAACATAACGGTAAAAAGATATTAATTTTTATTTATTTACACAATTAACTGGTTTTCAATTTTTGTTTAAATGAGAATAATGCCGAAAAAAATTACAAAAATAATTAGAAAAAAGAATTTAATAAAAATAAAACGTAAATAAAAGTAATAAAAATTAAAACATTGTAATAAAAATAACAAAATTAAAAAATTGAGATAAAGATAAAAAACTATAAAAATAAGTAGAAAATAATTCAATAAAAATAAATATATTAAAAATTTTTAATAAAAGTCAAAAAATTGTATCAAAAATAAATAAAATAATTTAAAAATTTTAAAAGTTGTAATAAAAATAAAAAAAAAACAAAAATTATAAGAAAGAAATTCAATAAAATAAACAAATAACTTAGAGCTTGTAATGAAGTTACAAAATTAAGAAATTATAATAAATATAATATAATTAGAAAACAATTTCAATAAAAAAAAGTGAAAAAAGAATAAAAAATTGTAATACAAAAAAATTAAAAAGTTGTAATAAAAATTTGACATATACAAAAATTATAAGAAAAAACTCAATAAAAATAGATAATTAAAACAAACAAAAAATTCTAATAAAAGTTATAAAAAAAGAAATGTTTTGAATATAAAAAAATAAAAGACTATTTTGAAAAAAAATAAAAATCCAATAAGAATAAAAAATGAAAAAATTTTTAATAAAAATAAAAAAACTTTAAAATATTTAGAAAAAATAAAAATAATTAGAAAAAAATTCAATATTTATAAGAAAAATAAAAATAAATATATAAATATATAAAATATATATATTAAATAATTGTAATAAATAAAATTAAATTAAATAATTGTAATAAATAAAATACAAAATTGTAGTAAAAATTACAAAAATTATAAGAAAACAACTCAGTAAATGTAGAGTAATTAAAAAATTGAAATACGTTAAAAAAATTAAAGAATTGTATATATGCAAAAAAAAAATTCAATAAAAACAAAAAAGTCAAAAAAAATCTATTAAATAAAAAACTTTAATAAAAAGAGAAATTTAAAAATATTTAAGAAAAAATGCAATAAAAAATAGTAAAAAACTAAAATAAAAATATGACAAAAAAAAATATTGTAAGAAATTGCAATTAAATTAAAAAAATCGGAAATGGTAATAAAAATAAAAAAGTAAAAAGGGTAATTAAAAAAAAATTTCAACAAAAAAGTATAGAAATTAAAAAATTTAAATAAAAAAAAATTAAATAATAATAAAAAATATTGAAATGAAATTAAAGGATTAAAAAATTGTATTTTAAAAATAAAAAAAAATAAAAAAATAATAAAAAAAAAATTCCAATAAAAATATAGAAATTAAAAAATTGAAAAATAAATAAAAAAAAATTTAATTAAAATAAAAGATCTAAAACTGTATTTTAAAAATAAATAAATTAAAAAAATATTTAAAAAAATCCCAATAAAATTATAGAAACTAAAAAATTTAAATATAAATAAAAAAAATTGAAAAATTTAATTAAAATATAAAAAACTGTAACAAAAAAAAAGTTAAATATAATTAAAAAAATAAAAGAATTGTTATAAGAATAAAAAATTTAAAAAAATTTAGTGAAAAAAATAGTAAAAAAAGTGTTGTAAATATAAAAAAAAAGATTGTAATAATACC
The DNA here is from genome assembly GCA_037013455.1 of Ceratitis rosa. Taxonomy (NCBI): domain Eukaryota; kingdom Metazoa; phylum Arthropoda; class Insecta; order Diptera; family Tephritidae; genus Ceratitis; species Ceratitis rosa. Next base: position 13,703,475 of record JAWMAG010000013.1, on the reverse strand, counting down.
AAAAACAATTGTTATTTAGCAATTTAAATAACACCACATTGTATACACTACACAAAAAAATCAGTGCCGTAACACGAAAATCCGAAAAGTCGATGAATTCAAAATATTTATTATATATAAAATAAATTGGGAAAAAATAAAAATAATTTTGTGTAAAATGAAAAAATATTAATTAATTTATTTTATCCCACAAAGCAACATAATTTTATTTTTTTTTTTCTTAACAAAAGCTTAGAAAAATTTCATTATAAATAAACAAAATAATAGTTGAATTACTTAAAACAGCAGGGAGAGAGCAAATAATAATAACTTAAACAACAAAAGAACTGAACTGTAAGCACGAAAAAAATAACAGTGTAAAGTGTTCAAAACGACGCACAGGCACACACACACACACACACACCATGGGCATACCAAAGTTTTGTGGCCACGGCGGCCTGCCGCTGTCGCTGCTATTGCTGTTGCTGTTGACGTTAGCTGCGCTGCTCACCGTTGGACAGTCACAAGGTAAGTTTGTTCTTTTGCCGAGTTGATGGAATGAGTGATATTTCACACTGAATTTTTATTTCTCCCATACGCTTTAATTTTTTTGATTTTTTTGTGGGATTTTAGTGGTTGACGCTTACTCATATACTTACTTGCAAGCATACCTTAAGTTTTGTTGCGTATTCCTGTGAACTCGTCCGCACATTTAGCGGGAATTTCATGCCTTTGCTGACGAATTGCATTGTGTGCGGTAGCATTTTTTTACCGTTCTCCCCCGTTTCTTGTGTTCCTTCGTTCTTTGGGTATTTTGTTTATTGAAAATTTATTGCTGTGAAAAATTTGTTAAAATAATAAAAAATGTAGCAGGAAATGCATGAGTTCTGTGGAATGAAAGGGATACATACATATATGTATGTATATGCACATTAATTTTAACATATGTACATATGTATGTACCTGTTTCAATATAAATTCCTGTTTATTTTTGGG